>CM075187.1:5529045-6024045 GCA_037577475.1 Chaunax sp. Z400
ATCCTGTGGAGGGTGGGCTGCCTTACAAGATGAAAGTTCTTTGCAAACAAACATTTTAACAATAACAGTTTATATTTTCCTGCATTCTCCTTCTGGTTGCCAGAACTGACAAGGGAGGGAAGGAAGGGAAAGGGGGTGTTAAATGGAAGTAAACGAAGATCTCATCTCGAGGCCTCCAGCCCCGGCACAAAGTCTCATCGACAGAAGTTGCCGCACAATTAATAAAGTTTCTAGCGTCATTTACATTGCAGATTCAAAATGACTGTTACTACTGGCTCTTCGAGCATGACAGCATGCTTAACTTAATCAGGCAATCGAGTCAAGTGAAGAGTAAATGCTAAGAACAGTGAAGGAGAATTTCAAAACAGCGAGACGTTAAGTGACAGCTGCATGAGAACAATGAGCAGCTCCGTTAATCATATGTTCACTCGCTATTGGAAGGACAGTCAATCACACAACAAAAAGGAAGCAAGATCGCAGCTGTGCTTTGTAAAAATGCCCTGACCATCTATGAGAAGATACAGCAACACTCAGTGCTTCACACCGGCAGATTTCCAAGTACAAAATGGTTGATTGTGGTTTGAGGGGAAAAAGAGAAGCAATAACAAATAAGTACATGGGAATTCACATTTTCTTTGTTTTACATATTCACACCATCCCCCCCTCCCTGACTTGAGCTGCGCCGCTGCTTCTAAGGTGAGAGCATGCAGCGAGGAGGGAGAACAACAGCGGCAGATTTGCTTAAGCATGCTGGTGCCCTCTACCCTCTGCCCCTTCCCACAGAGAGGGGGGGGGGGGCAGCGATATTCCTTGGAGGCCCCGCAGAGCCTGAGGCCGACGCTCAAGCAGTAGTCTCCATCAGTGAGTCACGGGGCAGAGGCCATCCTGGCACACAGGCCTCCCAAAAATACACACAGATCGCAGAGGAAATCAATATCCCTCCAAACGGAGCATCCTCTACTGCACTGCCGCCATCTACACTGGGGCTCAGCTTCGGTAGCAGTGTGCCGGCGGGGCTGTGCGCCCTCCTCAGCCCCAGAAATAAACACACAGACCTGGGCCACTGCTGCCTTCATTATCACTGCACGTTTTATCTGCTGGCTCTCTCACTTGAGGGCCCCGCGGCAGAGCATCTCGTCTCAACACGGAGAAGAGCAAAGGGTGGATGCTTTTGTGTCTGTTTTGCTGAAGCAATAGGGTTTGCTGCTGGTGCCGTCAGAATCAACAGTCAGCTTGAAGGGAGAAGCTCGAGCAGTGTTCGAGTGAGCTGTGCTGGATTTAAAACACCTAGCAAACCTGAGGTGATATTCAACACAGCAGACTGACCAAAAAGTGCTCGCAATCATTATTTTGCCTTTAGCTCACTTTTAGCCACTCTACAAAGGAACCAGGAACTGAACATTGTGTTAGGGTGAGGATTTTTATTTAGTAAGACTGAAAGAAGTGCAGAGAAAATGAGGTGTGACCTACCTGTCAAAATCCAATCAGGATGAAAGTATGAATAAAAAAAACCCACCACATCGATGCAGTAAGTGACTGTTGTCCTCCACAAGTGAAAAACTTACCTAGCAGAATTACTGTCATACACACCCCAGCCACAGAGCCAAACAAGAAGACTACACAGCATCGAGTCAGAGAATATAATCACAACTATCATATACACTATAAAGACAAGCTGTGCCTGTGTACTAGAGACTGTTTAAAATGTGAAAACACAACATCCCATTAAAATGAGCGATGACTGAGATGATGAGGGTGCTGAGGAGAGAAAGGCTGAGGCAGGATCCAGTAATGGCTTGACCTCCAATGTTACTATTTTAGCCAAGGGGGGGGGGGGAAATATAAACAGCAAGACTTTAATCTTCTAACTTTTGTCTTCAAATGATGTGGAAAGAAAGAGACGCATTTAGAAAACCCAACATCCCTTTTGACAGTAAAGTTTGTGTGGTATCACTGGTGAAAAGTTTTCAGCTCTGAATTTGAAGACAGTAAAATGAAGGAAAAAAAAGAAAAGAAAATTGGACATTGTATAAAATCAAGAGGAAAGTACAAGTTACTCTATACTGAAAACAGTCAGACTGGCAGGAATGCTCTCCTGGGCACTCGACCAAGCCGAGTCCAGGAACACACACACCCCGGGTCACAAACCCACACGTTCTGTCCAACCCACATTCTACTGTCTAGTCACTCAGAATTGCTCCTGTAAAAGTTGATGAGCAGTGAGCAAAGCCAGTCAGAAAGAGTGTTTAAACAATGGTCATCTGGAGGTCACATCATCCCCCCCCCAACATCCCCCATCTTCCTTTGGTGAGCCTAGAGTAGTGTGTATTGTTTCAGATGTATGCTATGTAGAAGATGACCAACCTTCAGTCACCTTAAAAATCATCTTTCCATGGAAAACTCAAAAAATGACATTCGTAGAAAATTCTGAACATTAAAAGGCACAACTACAAATCATGGTTTAATTATGCTTAATTATGTGTAAAGTTTGGTGAAGCTAGAATCTATAGTTGGACTTTTGACTTCAGAGTCAGCTAAAACAACATGTTTCCATGGGAACCACACAAAAATAATTTAGTAGAAAATCAAAAGAGATAAATTTGTAATATTATTAATTAATGTATAAAGTTTGGTGAAGCTAGAATCTATAGTTTGACTTTTGACTTCAGAGTCAGCTAAAACAACATGTTTCCATGGGAACCACACAAAAATAATTTAGTATAAAATCAAAAGAGATAAATTTGTAATATGGTTAATTAATGTATGAAGTTTGGAGAAGCTAGAATGAATGGTTTGCCAGATATGCTCCAGTGAAGACAACCACCCTTCACACTCCAAAAATAACTTTTCACTAAAAACAACAAAAAATCTAATTTATAGAAATTTAAAAATGTCAAAAGGCACAACTACCTATCATGGTTAATATATGTTTAAAGTTTGGTGAAGTTAGGATGTAAAGTTTGCAAGATATGCTCCGGACAAGAATCAGAAAAATCATCTTTGCATGGAAATGACAAAAAAATTAAATTTGTAGAAAGTTCAAAATGCTAAAAAGCACAACTACTTACAACGGTTAAGATATGGATAAAGTTTAGTGAAGCAAAGACGGACAGATGGACAACCACCTTACAAGTTTAGCATATTTTATGTTTAATTTAAAAAAAATCGGTTTATCTTTGTGACATGTAAGTCGCTCATTATGAAAGTAGAAATAAAGTTCTTGACATGGCGTTGAAAATATAAATCTATCAACATTGATGTAATTCATTTAATGATTAGAGGACTTCGGTGACAGGAGAGACAGAGGACACTGCTTCACTCATATCCTGGGGAAAGGGTTATGGTTTGATTTTACATAGAAATTGATTGGGATTTTACGGTAACTCCTGTCTGCTCAGCCCCATATGTATAAATCTAGATGGTGTGCTATTCCCAATATACTACCACTAACCATAGATAACCATAGATTTAAAAAAAAAGGTGCTCTTTGTAGGAAGGTATTCATCTTTCTCTAAAAAGGTCAAAAAAGTTATAAATCATTCTGATACACAACTAAGTGTGAAAAGAAAGTATGTGCTTCATACAGTACATATATATATATATATATATATATATATATATATGTGTACTGTATGAAGCACAGAAAACCTCACAGCAGGGCAATGAGTCAAGAAAACACAGATGGAAAAAAGTCAATCGGTATATGTCTACGTGTGATCTCTTGTGTTCTCCAGTATTTTTTTTCCCTCTTTAGAAGCGTACCCTTCATAGTGTGGTGCCTTGAGGATGCACACATGCAGTGCCACTATGATTCACATTATAAATACCTTTGGCGATGATTCTAATCAAAAACTGAGGTGCAACCGGCAAATAATCTGAAGAGGTTTGACAGCCAACGAAGAGAACTTTACAACTGTGAGAGAGCGAGGCAAGAGTAACGCTGTATTGCTTACAGTTCTGGAAAGAAATGTCTGCATATCTACGATCGCCCCAAACAAACAGGAGTGAAAGCAAAGATTACGAGTAAAATTCTCAAGCAAATAAAAGAAATACCGCAATTTAAAAAAACTACCACTTAAGAACCTAAGAAATGTGAAACAAGAGAGGAAACATATGAGAATGAAATGATGGATCATATTTTAGCCACACTAGCAGAGTAGCTCTACGGATGGAAATGTTAGTTTTGGTCTGCCTGTTACATTTTCTGCAGGAGGAATTTGTTAAGTTTATATTTAGTCTTATTAATTCAAGCTGTTTTACCAAGCTGTAACCTTTCAAGACGGGGTGGGATGATGTACAAACTATTGATATAAAAACAGTGATGAACTGAAGCTAAATGGTTGTTTCAATATGTAACTGAAGGAAAGGACTTTACATTGTATGAGTTATTTGAGAAGCGAGAGAGTCACAAATGCATCAATTTTCACAGCTGAAAACCAGTATCCTGAGCTTATAGGGGATGATGCAACAGATGCTTTTCAAAAGCAGCAGAAGGAAACACATATGGATGGTTTTTAGTCCACAGGCTGCACAATATTTGCAAATACGAAAACATGTATTTTCAACAAAACCTCATGTAGTTTCCTACTTTGTTTGTCTGAAGAAAGACTTTTCCCCTGATACCAATCTGATGGTACCAGTGCCAATGGCAAGTGCCAAGAAAACAAAGCAGAGAGAGACAACAAAAGAGCAGGATGCACACCAAAAATGTGGAAAGTGTGAAAGACTATGGGATAGAGTCTGACCTTCTCCTGGTTGAAGGATTCCATCCTTCTCATGGCTGTATCTAAAGCAGTCATGGACTCCAGGAAGGCCTGGTCCTGCTCACACAGTGGGTTACTCAGCAGGTCTGCAGAGATCTTCACTGCTGCTTTGGACATGGCTGACAGACATACAAACACAGAGAAGAGGATACTGTTAAAATGTAGTTAAGTAGTTTGTGAAAAAGAATTATGTAGCTTGCAGTGAGATTAGAACAAATTTTCTTGGAGGCATTTTTTTGTAGATTACATTAAGGCTTGAAGGATGGTAGAAATGCACAGAAATGTTGGTGTAGCTAGCGGCCGTGTTGAATATTCACTAGAGCGCAAGAATCGTTGCAATGTTTCTACACTGACAGCACCAATTACTGTTAATCTGCACTTATGCCACTTTGCTTAGACACAGAGCACATATCAGATTATGACTTCACAGTCAAAACTAATTAGCTTCACTGCGACGACACGAGCTGACAGGAGGGGCAGTGGTGAAAATGGGCTTCATGGTGATCTGCAACAATCTTTTCACATTACTTTTGGATTCCCGAGAGCAATTTTTAACCAATCAATTATTTTGGTGTTGCATTTCTGCATCTCTCTCCATTTGACAAGTAACAAATGGCTTGATTTGAAATTGTCTGATATAACTGAGGGGCTCCTAAGATATTATTGTCCCTCACCATCTAATCGGCAGTGATTTCAATAGAGCTCTGCATATGACCACTCTTGACTTGACAAATGGTCAATATAGAAAGCAATGTATTAAATGTAGTGCAGACATGCAGAGTAGGTCCAGTTCTTTGTTTAGCAGCAGTTGGTGGAGACGGGACCTGTGCAACAGATGGAATCCATTAACAATAATGAGGGCCTGACAGCTATGACACTCGATAACACAGACATCCATATTCCAAAGCACAAAGGAGAGGAAATGAAGAAGTCTCTAACTCCTCCATCCGTCCCTGCTCCTCCACCCCCACAACTGACTACTTACCACAGGCCATGTCTACTGCTGTTCCCCAAATGCACAACTCCAAAACCAACAAATAAGCAAATAAAAAGTAGAGTAAACATGGTGTCTGTGGCTGGCAATTGCATGAATAAATAAAGGCAGAGAGGGTAGACACACTGAGCCCTAACTGAATAGTGCATAAGATCAGAAATCCAAAACACACACACAAACTAATAGCCTAAAAAAATCTATGTAAGCTATAAGATTAAGGCAAAAGCCTGCGCTCTCGTTTCAATTGTCAAATTGTTCGGAAAGACAATGCACCACCAAACAAATCAAGACAACCAAACATTTTTCTAAGCCTTGAAAAACCTGCCAAGTAACATCAAGTATGTTGGTGAACAAGTGGAGATCAATGGCACACACGGCGGTAACACACCTAAATCAGCCTCAGTGCTTTTCTTCATGTCCTTGTGAAGCTTTTTCGTCTGATCCTCCAGCCTGTAAGACAAGAAGAAGAATGATAATCAGTCAGCTTCTGGTGTAGTAGAAGAGCAAAGCATCAATAACACTGGGAAATATGGGTTGAAAAATGCAACAGACATTAACAATCAGAAAATACAACAGTTAAATAAAAGAGACAAAAATAAAAGCATATATATACACACACACACACACATACATAATATAAATAACATCCGTTGTCTAATTAATAGTACAGCAAATCCTTCTTGTTACTGTCAACTATATTTGTGCTCAAACCCATTAATGTCTTCAATCATTCCACTGCACATATTCCATTGATGGGTGTTAAAAATGGCAATTACCAGACTATGGAGGCTGAAAACACATGCCATTCATTACATCAATTAAAGCAAACGAGGGGTTTAGAATCTCCCCTGAGACTGCTGTCATATCACTTCTCCAGGTTTGATGAAAAAGGAAACGTGGTGGGGTTTCATTTCCATCTTTGCTTTGAGGGATTAAATTAACTAGAAGACACAGGCTGTGCAATCCGTTAGGGTTTCTTGTGGGAGCACTATGGCCACTGGCCACAAGATTTAAAGACATTTGGTGACACACATAAAACTGTACAGCATGCACATGTATGGCATCTTATGATATTAATTCATTCCTTTGTTTGTTGCCCTGACAAAGTAAACTTGTAGAGTCTGAGGCTAACTAAAAGTTGATAATTATTTTCTATCATAACTTGTCCTCTGCATGCTTTTGTGTGTCTTGACATGTTTTAGGATTTTGCACTCCCATCGCCACAGACCAGATGGAGGTTGTTCCAAAAATGTCATTTGCAATAAATGATGTAACTTCATCCCTTATTGTTCACACCACAGGAAAAAAAAATCTGTCAGAACAATCTCCACAGTATCGTGTTGTGTTCTCTCACCAATTAGATATGACGGTTTCATAACCCATAGCGGCCTTCCACCATATCAAAATATACTCTTACATTCCAGATACATTACAAATAAATGTTTCTAATTGCACCAAATGCTACTCATATTATATTCAATATTATTAGCAATAGTTCAGGTAGGATAGGTTGCCCAGTAAAAAATATTTTCAGCATGTATGCGGAACAGGAATATGAATGTGCTCTGAAAAGTGTATGTATTACATTTTAATTCAGTTTGAGTCATACCTGCTGTTAGAAAAGTACCTCTGACATTATTGAAAAAACATCTGGAAATACTGATGTCATATTGATCAGTTTTATTATTTCTGTCTTTATGATGGCAGCAAGTAAGAGCAATTGAGAATTAATACTACAGAAGTAGACATGAATGCAACTCTGAATGCCAGTGGAGTCAATGGAGGGCATCATGTAAAACAAACTAAAATAGTCTTGTAAATTGGCTGACACACTTAACACTTGAGAGTAATGAAATGAGACAAATATGCGATGAGGAAATTCACAATATAACAGTAAAACCCTGCCAATCATGGAGATGGGGTTGCGGGATAGTGGGTGAAAGCATCCCACTATGTAAACAAACTAACGTTCTCTGAGACCAATGCCTGTTTATGCATGTGAATCTAGATAGTACCTCCTACTTTAAAATGTGTTGCACAATGTTGTCGCCTCTTGCCTCCTCTGTGAGCACAGACAGAGAGCCATTCTGGGTGAGTGCCAGGTGAGCCTGGAGTCTCTTTCCAAAAGGTGCTAATAGAGTGGCCGAGTGGAGCAGCTGCTGCTCCGGTGCCCCAATGTTGGGACTGTGCAGCCACAGTCAAACAACCACATCGCCTGCTGAAAACTGGAAAGACACTCCTGCGGTTTGTATGACTTTTACACACAAACCCTGTGTTCAATAGAAAATGAACAGGCATTCAACCATGTTGTACCTGGTCATTTCCATTAACAAAAGAACTAGGTCAGGCACTTCAGTTCCACGTAAATCACTGATGGAATCTGACTGGGAACCTGAGGATGCGCCATGGTAGCAGATACTCTGCTTCACTGTCAATTTTACTCAAAATGGAGCCACAAGTTCCCAACTAAACATCATGCTGTATTGAAGAAAACTTGAAAGTAGTGATTGAGATCATAAAATCGTTATGAAGCTGTTTACTGGGGTAACAACTCATGTGAGAAGTAGGGTCGTCTCCTCATATGCTTACATGCAAGCAGATTTCTTTTTGAAACTAGTAGAGTCACCTGCTCCACACCATTAGAAAGAATGGCGTCACTTTTCAGACCCTGAAGCTCTGTCTATATTTCAACAAGTAAATGAGAAGAATAGAAAAATGTCCCCTTTAAATTTTAGTCCCCATGTCAGTCAATCTAGCTCCGGTCAGCTCTGCGCTGCCTCTAGAGTAAGACTTCAGGAAGCAAATGAATAAATATGATGACATTGTTTAAGAAAAAAAAAAAAAAAAAACTTGACGATTTTTTCGTGTTTACATGACTGTTTGTGTGGATAAATCAAGTGATTTTGTTGCAAATCGATTGGTTGTTAAGGAGTTTATTCAGATTCAACCGTATTCATTACCTTGAAAACATAACAGTTAAATTAAGCATTTCGAAACTTTCCAGACTTTGTTCGAACCCTGTTCTTACAACATGTTGATCTTGAAGAGCGGAGACCCCCAAAATGATGGTCATTTAGCCAGTTAGCATTCCAGCTGCTAAATGAAATACAGTATGTACAAATGAAATACAACACTCGTGTGTTACTAGTTAATTAATTATGTTTCTCATGTGAACAGGAATCATGAAGCCTACCTTGTATTTTAGGTCAAAGATGCACCACAATGTGTTGATATGGATCTCTAGGGTGGAGAGCCTGAGTGTCTGTACATGCCTGCTCCTCTGACTCATCTATAAGGTCTATTGGCACCACACCTTCCTGATAATGGGCCCTCCTACTCAACAAAACGTGAGAGGAAAATGGTGCTCCCACTCATTCTGTGGAGCCCTCGGGGAGTTTCTATAACCTCAGGCTCACAGTGAGAGAACGTCTGGACGTACCGAGCTCTCAGGCCTCGGGTGCTTAGGTGCTCTGAACTCCTCTCTCCTATGTTTCATATGATATCGTGCAAATTAATTTGACATATATAACATCTGTAAACAGTGCATAAATTTACTGTTTAGTTTCTTTAATTTATTTTTTAGAATGGTTACATCCACCGATTAATGAAATACTCGGAATTGATGAACAGTAATGATGTATTTATGGGAAATTACATTAGATTAGAACTTCCAGTTTAAATGTGGTTTTATCAGAGGTTAAGGGTTAGAAGAAGAAGAAGAAAGTACGCTTTATTATACAACTTTTAATTTCAGACTCCACCATAGCTCAAACATAGGTCTTTTCACAGTGATTATTAAAATTAATTGATTAAAAAAACTGACCAAACACAGCAGGGATTGACAAACTGTGGGGGACAATGACGTTGTAGGTACAATGTGGTGCATTTCAAGTATTAGTTTGTTAGAGTCCTGACCTAAGTGACGAAACATCAGGAATCTCTGTGATCTCTGTGTACGACCACACTGTGCCTGAAGGAGTGAAGATGTTATTTTTGTTTGAAAATGTCTTCAAAAACATCAGTATTTCTTGTGCCTATTGAAGTCAAAGTCACTCTGGAGTGACGAGTCATGACCTGAGCTGTGTAACGATGGTCCCAGAACGATGTCCTCATAGGTCAAGTGAAAAGATTCAACCCAGAATGCCTCTCACCAAAAGATATTACAAAAAGGGTTGCTTCCAAGCCTGAGCAAGTTGTAAAGTGGGAATAAAGGAGGTCATTTTTCCCCAAGCACACAGGGCCAAAACAACAAAGTTATGGTTTGAGCGGCATTCTCTTTCAGTGAGGTTTTGGCCTGGTCAGTCACCAGATATTGACCCCATAGAGAATATATGGATGCATGTCAAGGCCAGACAGGTTGGCAGAGAATTTGTCGTGGGAAGCAGTCAGAGATGAAAGGAACAGCATTGATGCAGCAACACTGTAAAAGGCTTTCAGACAGTTTGTCTAAATGACTGTATTAGAAGAAAAAACAAGGGAAAAGCTATCCCATACTAAACACACCCAAAACACAAAGCCAAAATATTGTGTAACATTGTCTCTCATTGGATAAAATAAAAGAGTAATAAAAAATATGATAAATTGTGTTTTTGCCTCATTTTTTTGCCCAAGAGTGTGCATCCCATATTGGACTTTTCATAACAGCAGGATGGTAGATACACATCATATAGAAAGCTGTTATTGTGATTTAATTTGTATTTCTTTAATTCATGTTTAAATGACCTGAAAATCAAATTTTGATGATGACATGACCATGATGATCAGATTTTTTATGATGGCACAAGGACATCTCTGACTGATAATTGGGTTTAACTATTTGAACAGTTTGCAATACATCATGTGGGCACAAACATAGTGTAGGAGAAATTACCTATTACCAAAGTGAAGGCACCACATAACCGCAAATTTACAAACATGCACGCACTTCAAATCCTCTACAGCACACACAAAGTAGGTTTTGAGTTCATTTGAACTGTGTATCTGAATCACAAATTCTGAGACACCACATACAGACAAAACTCTTAATGTAAACTTACTTTTGGAGTTTGTCATATTCTCGCTCGAAGTCTCTTTCAACCTACAAAAGAACACATTTCTTGTCAAATTCCTGTTTACCAAAGATTCCTGTTTACCTTTCACCATCATCTGAACAGGTTTGTGCAAATTAGACTAACAACAAATTAAAAAAGTGACCACATAGTTTGAGATGTATTGCATACTAGCAAAAAAACAGTGCCTGTTTTTAGTCTGGATGAACGATGAAATAAGTTGTTGGAGTCCCAAGGTCCGCATTTACAATCAACGATGGTTCAGTAGTTCATGAGCCATGTACTTTTGCAGGAACAGGCACTTTTCGGGGACATGAACCACAGTCGAGTAGCATTTCCACTGCAACTCCACTGGGTTCTGGTGGAAATGCAGGTAAAGTGCTTTAAATATCATGCTCCCATGGCCAACAGAGGCTGGGACAGTTTGTCCAACCATGTCTCTAAAACACGCTAGGCAGGTTATAGAGGCAGCATGGGTTCCTGTCTTGTGGCTCTGTGGGCTCCTGGATTTAAACACAGTGGCCAAAATAACGAGGAGGGCAGCTGACACTTTGCTGCTAGAGGATTATCTAACTGAAGTCAGTCTAACCCACTCTCTGGTTTCTGCCTAGGATGGCCAGGAAGCTGGAAACCCAATCTGACAGTGACCACCGGGCCATTACACTGGAAGTGGTTTTCTCCAGCAAGGAGTACACCCACTGACTGTCACTTCAAGGTAACCACCTCTGCCCCCTTGCATGGCTAAGGCAAATTAGTATCCAATCAGTCTTTTGGGTGAGGTGCTCTGATGACATTATTTAGACTACTAGTCATGTTGTATATACCATTTGTAAAGGATAAAAACTGCAGTTCAATGTTTAAAAACACCACTTTTATTTGTTACAAATTCAGTTTTAAAGCAAATTCTTTTAAATTAATTCATGTAGATTTGACTGTTAAATGTTTTGAATTGTGAGACAATTGAGAATTTTTTTTCTTGGTGGTGACTTACTGTTTTAGAGACAATCTGCTTCTTTGGTTGTCCGATCTTGAAAGGAATCCTGCAGCCACACAAAAGGAAATGTCATGTAAGCAACAGGAAAATGAAAATTACTACTTAATGCTTCAGCTGTCATCAGCTGCATGATGAGTGTCTAGAGGCACAGGTCTAAAGGTGAACAAGCACCTCCTTCAGATCACTGCAACGGACAATGTGAAGCTGTTGATTTCCTGCTGCTCTGGGGTGAGTAGTCAAAGCCACAGCCATTATTTTCATGCCATTATTAAACACATCTGGCTCACACTGCAGCTAGATATCCCTCGACAGAAGTAGTTGTCCAGTATTCTCAGTGTAGCTTTAGTGCATGACCCGGCTGGCAATCTAACTCAGCTGGGTCATCTAACTACATTGTCAAGTACATCGCATGAAAATTGCATACCTATTTCAGAAAGCCATAATACTGTATGTTTGGACTCAATGGGGTACAGCCAGTCCTGTAACGGCAATCCCTGCACCAAATTTCCAGAATGAAATACAAACTTTTCTTCACTCTTGAAAGACAGACACACTGACATCCTGACTATAGTTTTGGGAAATAAAAAAGAAACCTGTTCCTTCTCACTTAAAACACAATCTTTTATTCCCATTTCAAAACCTTGCCTTTGCCTTAATAAGTTGCTGCCGAGCATCAGAGCGCTTTGTGAAGCATACCTTGCCACTGTGTTTGGCTGTAGGTTGTCACTGATGTGGCACTAATAGCCTGAAATCTAAGCTGTATGATGGACAGTTGCTGCTGACAGGCAGGGTGAGGCAGCAGCTGTGTCAAAAGAAAGGTGTGTAGACTAATGAGATGGAAAAGAGAGGGTGTGATGTAGGGCCTCGTTGTGCAACCCGAGAATGCTACTGATCTGTGGGGAAGATCCTTTTGATGACAGCTCAATCACAAAACTCAACATGGTCAAATAACAGCAGGATTAATGCGGAAAAAGAAAAAGAAAAAAGGATTCTCTTAAGGCTCAGGTATCAAGAAACCCTTTGATTTTCTGGCTCTAAGTTGATTCTGATCTTTATTGAAGTTTTGGATAAAATGTTTATTAATAAAAATCCCAAAAGAATACTCATGCTTAAAAACATTGTTACTTTTGGGTCAGGAAAGTAGCTTCACCCATTGTGTCATCATTTGGGTGAGCCGTCATGGAAAATAAGCAGAGATATTACTCACCACCATCTTATGTGACTCACCTTTCTCAGATTACCTGATCAGCACATTATAACATTAGAAAGTTATTTACGTATGTAGGTGTCTATAAAATTGTATGGAGCTCTCAAATATGAAAAAACTAGCATCAAACTGACAGACAACATTTAGCTACAGTACATAATTTAGCTTGACCACTTGAAAATCAATTCAGCCTGGTCAGACATGTACCAAATGACACCAAAAGTTTATTACTGGCCTCCCTTAACACGTTTTGTTTTGTGATGAGCACATATCCCATTAACACTTTCCATATTCCACTTTCCAAATGCAGTACTCCTTTGTCTGGTATATGCCCTTGTGATTTGTAAGACCTTTATCCACATCATTTTCCAGTTTATGAATGATGAATCTACACACAGCTGCACAAGTGACTCATATATACTAATAGGTTTTATACTAATAGGCAACTTAATCCTGGAATGAAATGCTGAACTGAAACTGAAATGAAATTGAAGACAGTCATTCCTCCGAGGGACATTAAAGTATTTCTTGCTAATAATACTGTGATTGTTTTAATTAGTAAGTCTGTATATGTGATGACTTGCTTTGTGTGACTGAATTGTATTATTATTTTGCAGCTGGTAATATATCTTGGATCTATTTTGCAAAAGAGATTTTGAGGTCAATGAGATCTCCTGATTGAATAAAGCCTAAATAACAAATACAACAGCAGTGTATGGCCACTGGAACAAAGAGCAAGTTTATAATGGAAATTTAAGGGAATGTCATGAGATTCCTAAGTACATGTACCTAGAAAGGCACTCAGCAAAGTGCATACAAAAGTTTGCTTTCAATATTCTCCTTAGCTATAATTTGGCGGAGCTGACCATGCAAGAATTTCATTCTTGCTTATATCAACAGGTCATCCAACTGTAAATGTATTATGTTGGATGTTCCCTTTAATGTTCTGAAGGATATACTTTAGAACATGAAGGGAAAAAAATGAACAGAGACCTTAATTTCGTACATTCAGAGTGTATTCAATTCAACGAGGAGCCAAAGAGAAGTGGACACTCTCTTCAACTGCTCATGAGAACTGGCAAACAGAGTAAAGAGTGCTTCAGGGAGGCAGAGGGAAAATGTAGCAGGCAACCAGAGGGACAGAATGAAAATGAGGGAGGATGGTAGTCACTGTGAGAATCATATCGAATGTTGTCTGTGTAGGGGCTGGAACATTGAGAAACATCAGTAAGTCGAGTCCTGTGAACCCAGAGCTCGTGTCTGACATGGCAGAGGCCTGGCCACAAGACAGCCGATGACAGAACACTTTTGTGTCACACCAGCTGAAGTCCAATCTTTTTAAAACAAATCAAAGCCTAGCAATTGCAGTAGAATTCAGATCAATATTGCATTTGTATTTAGATATAAAATTATAAGAACTTAAAAAGTATAATCTACAGTTAATGTAGTATTCATACATGCTACAGAACGTGCATGAAATGACATCTTATTGGTAATATTGCATTATTTCCCATTATCAGGCCCAGATGCATAAAAAAAAATGCTGTTAGAAATTTGATGTAATTATTGGTGGGTGAACTTGCATTTGCAGTGTTATCTGCTCTTTGCTGTACTGGGCTACACGTCACTGCTATCAAGTGAGCACGTAGGCAAGAACAAAGACATAACAGTCTTCTCTATGTGGCACAAATTATGCACCGACTGGAAGAACCAATGGCTTTTCACGAAAACTGAAAATGTGTACGCCATTAGAGGAATAGTGCATCATTCAACCTTGGATATTCCATAAAGCACAGAGGGCTGGTTGAAGATGTTAGGAAGTGGAATTGTTCTGATGATGACCCCAAAGTCAAACCTCTCACGTCATAGAAGCAAGTGTGCAGGCCGTATTGGAATGCATCAGTCAGCAGAGCCCATAAAGGACTCTTTTCACTGGTCGAGCACCCCACTCTTGACCTTGTGTTCAGCGGTGCGTGCTGGTAGAAGCATCGCTTGCCAGCTATTGACTGTCTGACAGAACTGAGTGACGCTATCCCGCTTACTCGATTACTGTCATCCCTGAAAACGACACTATGAATGTGTAACATGTTTTAAAGGGAGTTAGGGTATATACAATACAGATTAACAAAAAGAGCTTGTAAAAATATGAGTTTGGACCGTTTCTCTCCATTTCCTCATGAATTGCAGACATGAATTGTGAGAAACAGGTACCAAATTTATCCAAACATCCTTTTAAACTTTAAACCGCAGCGCGCAATTTAGATCTGATAAGACAAACCTTCCCATTCTTGTAATAATTATTACTTATAGTCATTGCTTACTTCTGAGTGATCTAATGAAACTCAAAATGTCCTGAACAATACAGAATTCAACTGCTGTGGATTTTAACGGCTTACAATCTTCTTAGAAATTTTAGTAGAGTCCAGGTTTGTAGCCGACATTGTAGGGCAGCACAAGATATTGTTTCAGCACCAACATCACAATGTGCTCTAGTGCAAAATAGTCAAATCGTGAGACAAGTAATTAGCTCAAACATATCATGTCTTACTTTTTTGCTTACTCTAGTGGTTTGCTTTCTTGATTTAATACACATATTGTAAACTGAGTTGAGCTGACATCTACATGTTTTGCAGAGCTGGTATTTGGTGATACAGTATATATTTTTGGGATTTTTGGGATTGATTTGATTGAATTATTCATCTTCTTCAAACAGAGCTATTCAAGCTGTGAAAATTCCTGTATTTCTAAATATTGCAATACTGTACATATATGTTGTGTATATAGCAAAAAAAGAAAAACATTGTTATGTCAGTTTGTAACAATATAATGTAGCCCTATTACATAGTCCCTAAGTCTAAAATGTGAGGATGATGTACCAGCTATTACCAATTCTCTCTTTTTTTTTTTCTACAAACATTTTGATTTTCTAAGATCCCTCAACACACACACAGAAAGCTATGAAAAAAATGAAACATGCCATCCCTTAATAATACATGGATGTAGACTTTACAGCAGATTACAATTTTTGCTGAGCCTGGTGCACAACCGTTTTCCAAGAACAGAAAACAAATCTTAGCCAGGAAACATGAAACAACTTGTTGCCAAAAGAAAATACTCAAGACAACACAGAGGCCTATTAAAAACAGAAAATTGTAATACAATATATGTGGTTGATTTTTCCCCTTCATTTCCCTGTGAACTAAGAGTACTTAATGCTATAGATTCTGACTAATTCAACAAAGAGCCAAAAGGAGAAGACATGATGGAGCCATTGATAAATAAACTTGTGGGCACACTTGAGTGAACTTTTGTTATAAGAAATGGTTTTGGAGAGTTTTGTCTCTTCAGAGAACTTGAGTTGCATCTGGTACTAGTGCTGCAGTGGGCCTGCAAAGCCAACTAATACATTGTGTATCGAGACATCTTAATTAAGTGCTCTTGTCTGGGAGAAGAGTCAAGAATCAAATGCACAAAATGTTCTGTTGCATATGAAAACTTTTTTCTTGTTTCCATTTGGCTGAAAATGATAGCATAGCCCTGTGTGCTGTTGTTTATTTTCTCAGGGATATCACCAGCTAGATGGAAGCTCTGTGATTACAAGACTCGATATCTGTGCAGTTCACCTGTGTCATTAGACCAACTGTTCACACCACCTCTCTTCATTCATTGAAGTTAATTCCATAATCGTCTGTGGTTCCACAGAAAATTACAAAGCACTACAATGACTAAAAATAAAAAACAAATGTGCACAATTTGGTTTAAAGAAGCATTTCACCGCTGGAAAGATAGTGTTTTCATAAAACTGCCCTTTATATGCTGTGAAAAGATTTACTAGTTTTGAATCAGAGAAAAATGACCAGAGATAAAGAGATAAAAGGCTGTGGTATTCCTTTTAGCTCAAAGGACAGAAAATAAAAAGCAACCAGAATGCACTGCACCACACCAGACCAGTAAAAACAAAAAAATGGTGGCCTTGTCACAAAAATAGTTACCGAATGGTTTTTACACAACTGGCTACCATAATTGATTAAATGATTGATTGTGTCAGATATAACACTGTTAAAATTACTTCAATTATGGGAGTATGCTGGCATTTGTTACAGTTAAACTCAATCTAATGCAGACATAACTGTAACAACCACCAGCCTAACAAGCTTGTGTTACACTACTCAACTAAAAAGCACGCACATAGCATATACCTCAACCAATACCATTGCTACAAACACCTGAACAATAAAAAATTGTATTCTCACGTAGGAGTCCTTTCAACAATTTCTGTCAGCATTTGGGCATCTGAATGAAAAAATGACCATACTTGTGAGTGTACACAATATGTATATTCCATTTTGTATTCCCAAGAGGAGATCAGCAATTGTTGTATCATTGCACCCAGTTGATGTGCACTTGATGTGCACACTGCTCGGATCTGCCTCATGTCAAATTAATAACGCCACTTAATTCCTTGAGCTTGTAAACCTACTCCTGCCATTTCAAATGATTTGTTTCTCATCAGTAGTTGACAAGTTGTCAACAAAAATATTATTTTCCATAATGATGGATCTGGATCTATTTTTTGTCAAGATATATCTGCACACCTTTCACAGCTGAAATCCATTTAAATGGTTCTAAATCTACATTATCTCAGCTACATCTCGGTGGCAGTGGCCTGACTCTACCCCTCTCTGTTACTGTGCTGTGACCCAATTCATATACCCCCCCACCCAGATTTGGATTGTGATCCAGGTTATGATCCAGATCTGGATGCAATTATGCATAGTGGTGGAACATCATGAGTTGTCCAAGCCTGGAAATCTTTACTTTGATTGGCCAATTTTTATTTTCAGGATTCTGACATGTTTTAAAAAGGCCCTATCTAGCAATGTTGAAGAAAGTGAAAACGTCATCCAGTATCCACATCCTTTCACAGATCCACCTCAGAATTGAATGAACTCTTCCTTGGACCAAGATCTACCGCAAAATAAAGGCTCATCAAAATCCTTTGACATGTTTTAAAGATATCTTGCGGACAAACAAACAAACATGGGAGATCACATAACATCCTCCAACTCTGGTTGGCATAGGAAATGACTTCAGTTGTGGGGGTATAATGGCAAATGCTGGACACTTACAGTTTAACACAATCCAATGCAGACAGAACTGTCAACTGTGGCCCTTGTACCTGATATAAACAGTGAAACAGTGTTTAGTGGCTTTTTCCAGCTTTCAGTGGGCAACTCCAGACGTGCACATTTTTCAAGTCAAAGGTTTGACATAAATATCACCAATTAGCTAACCAAGCTTATGTTAAACTACTGTACTCAAACAACATTTTAATGTATGGATGCCCTGTTGTTTTGTCAGACGCAACAGTAAACATGGCATTAACACACTGTTCCACCAACCTACTTTCAAGGAAGTACTCAAAATTGTTATTACTCTAACATAACTAAGGCATACACAGATGGCACCAACATGCTAACGTTAGCTAGCTAGGAACAGTTGTCTAATGTTAAATGCCTTCAGGGTTGACCCTGATGACCCAACAATTAGTTCCATTGAGTTTTAATATAATACAAACCTATCCATGTTTATTTAAACAGTCTAAATAAATAGGTGTACATTCAGATAGTAGCGTTTGTCGATTTCATGTTTGTCCATTAATGTCCCACGTAGTTAAGTGGTCAAAATAGTTAAGCTGCTGTACAAGTTAGCTAGCAAAATACTCGATACTATCAGCCACCATATCATAGACTGTATGCCACAACTACTACTTTGCTAGCAAATGTTGACCACACACATTGCTACACATCTATGAACTCATAGAAAAGTCGAGTTTGACAAGCTAGCGCTAACTCCTATGCTACTGTAATGCTAATGTATGTGGAAGCTACCAGGAAATAGCCGGAGCCCGGTCGACGAGCCATCTGTCCTCGGTCAATATTTATTTACCTTTCCCGAATTACAATTATAATCTCATATGATACAACAATGATGCAGCCGAAATACATACCAGCTCATTTTGGTGACCTTTTATCCCGGTTTCATTGAGTAGTTTTATTACCCTCGGAGTACCTCATCCCTTTAAACCAGTCAACAGTTTAAACAGGAAGTGCGGAACTATGACGCTCGTGCGTCCTCTCAACTTTTTTGACATCGAAAATACTTTTTCCAAACATTAAATGTGTTAATGTCGTAATAAACGATGGCTAATAATACGTGTGTTAAGTTGGAAGAAAAACGAGCCAAGTGTGTGTATATAAGGTTTAATGACTAAATCACGCAAGAACAGTTTAACTAGTTCAATACAACAGATTTTACAAGTGTTTTCCCCTATAATTTAACACAAAATGCAACTTTTACTAATTACTGCAGTCTAAAAATTATTCAAGACTTTAATGACAAGCATCTCTACTACTTTGTAGAGATCCTTTTACTGCAATGGCCTGCTGTAAATGTAACGCATGTTCAGATACCAGCTTCTGGCAGCCTTCCTGAGGAATCTTAGCCCATTCCTCATGGGCAAAGGAATGAAGTTCTGCAATATTCCTGGGTTTACCTAATGCAACCCTCTTCTTCAAATCCTACCACAGATTTTCCATAGGATTCAAGTCAGGTGATTGTGACGGCCACTCTAGAATGATGCAGGACTTCTTCTGAAACCAAGCCTTGGTGGACTTTGAGTTCTGCTTGGGATCATTGTCCTTTTGGAATGTCCAATGACAACCAAGCTTCAGCTTCCTCACAGATGGTGAGATGTTTTCTTCTAAGATTTCCTAACACAAGATATCATCCATTTTACCCTCTACACTCTGCAGGTTTCCAGTGGCCGAAGAAGCAAAGCAGCCCCAGAGCATCACAGAGCCACTGCCATGCTTCACTGTAGGTGGGGTGTTCTTTCCAGCATGCTTCATTCCTCCTCCTCCAAACATTTTGCTGATCCATAGGCCTGAGAAGTTACACGTTGATTTCACTGCTGCACAGAACAGCATCCAAAACGTCTGTGTCTTATCTCGATGGCTTTTCTGGTGCTTCTGGGTCAGTAGTGGTGAACGTCTTGGAGTTTGGGCATGGAGACCTTATGTAAATTTAGGCCTTAAAAGATAAAAACTTTGTGAGTCTACTACTATAGCAGAAAGTCTATGAAGATTGGCATCGTGTTTTAACACATCTGATTTGCAAATGTGTGCTCTTATGAGGGGTGCTATTCATGGGGTTGAATAATTTTGAAACTGCATCATTGAAAGTAGCCTTTTGTTGAATGTGGAAATAATCCATGTAATATCTGTTGCATTGGGTTATTTAAACAGTTCTTGTGTGATTTGTTTATAAAAAGTATTTTTGCCAATAATGTGTGTGCACGTAGAGACCCATGTAATCTGAGGGTAAGTGATATTTTTCTTTATTCAAGTACTTACATAGAAAGAACAAAACAATTGCAATACAACAAACCGAAGTGCCAAGTAAACAGGGGAGCACATGTCCCCATCACAAGGATATAGTAAAATTCATTTCAATATTCAGCTCATCATTATGGACCTTATTATAAGGTAATAAAAACATGAAATAGGCTAAAGACATCCACAACATTTTAAACAAGACTTTGTGTCTTCTTAAAAAAAAAGCCAAAATAACAGATATCCCAGTGTGTTTTCAATTGTCTGACTTGAATTGTTGTTGGGTTTATCCCGTTTTACCCAATGTAACTTTTATTTTCATGCATAATAAAGAAATGAGCGCCACCCACAGCACCTGAGGGTAGCCTTTTGGAACATTTCCGTGCACATGCAAACATGAGGATATACTGTAATGAAAAGGAAACACAACACAACAGAAAACAGTGAGTATCAACTCCATTTGAACACCATCGTGTCACAGACCACAAAATCCCTGAAGCCACCCTGTAGTCCATAAAATGACATGAGTAGCCTATAATATCTACATATTATTGAAATCTCTTCAAATGTGATGTTTGCTTTTTTTTTCTTTTTCTAAAAACATGTATTTATTATCATGAATCAGCCCAAGCCTATTGCCTTGCCCGGGGCCAACTTTACAGAGACTAAATCAAACAGTTAAACACAAATATTAGCACAAGGCTGCCTTCAACTGCAAGTGGACTGAGATCACATTTATGATTTGTTGCTCCTGTCGAGTTCTGATCACATATTGTTTTTGATCAGCCAACCCTGCAACCCAGTTTGGCACAAAGATGGCTGCTGATGTTGGCTCAGATCCAACATGGAGCAGAAAATGAGGAGGATGAGGCAAATTCCAATTTCAGAGCGTTCAGCTGCCCACTTTTGGACAATAGCACATAAAAAAATGTAAAACAAAATATTAATCTCGGAGAGTTTTTCTGGGTTCGTTTAACAAGTCATTTGACGTATATCGATAACATTCACACATTACACAGAAGAATTATAGCTCAGAAGAACATGGTGCAGCCTGTATTGTTGTTCAACCACCAAACTATATTGCAGGAATGGGATGGAAGGGATCATATAAATTTCTACAAAATCTCGTTTCATTACAAAAGTGTCACAAAACAAAAGTGACAAACACAGTGAGATGATGAAATATTGAGTTTGCAAAGTTGTAATTACATGGCTTCATTTAGATGTGGAGATATTCAGGTTAAGTCTCCCCTTTGCTCTGCATCATTCCTTCACGCAAAGCAACATAAACACAGTATTCTCTTGTGGCAGCCACATTCTATATATTATATCTAAAAACATCCAATCACACTCAGCGACATGTTAAATCAAGAGCACACAAGAGCATATTTTTTTTAGTCAAATAAATTCAAAATGAGTCTATAACGATCAGTTTCAAACATTAAATTATTCTAGCTAAGCATTAAAGATATCCTTTCACCCCATGTACTAAATATTTTTGTGCTGACTCTATGAGGCTGTCTGCTGCTACATGATATTTATATTAGAGGTTATTACTCCCAATCTTTGAATCTTTGTTATCATCAGGCTAATTATCCAGGATCACAAATAAGAAAAGCTGCAAAATGTAATGTATAAAAAGTGGAATTCTTAAGTTCGTGACTTTTAGTTATATTTTATTTGGATGAGCTCAAAAAAGTTTTGTCTGTTGATGATCATCCATGCAATAACATAACATATTTTTTATGATACAAAACTATTGATTTACAGTTAGATGTTACAGGGTGTGTAAACTTTTAGACTGTCTGAAAAAGTGCAAGGAGGTCTGCTCATTTAACCACATAGATGAATTGAGGAAAGAGTCTCTGAGGCCAAATTAATAAGTAAGTGGACACTTGCCAGGAAGCTCAGCAGTGAAAACTGGTTGTTACAGGAAAGGGAATGCATGGAAGCTCATTTCTGTATGCACTGTGTTCTCTGTGGCTCTGCTTTTATGAACCTTTCTTTTGGCCTTTGCATTTGTCAATCGATATTCTCTTTAAGTCTGATTGCTCTGCCTACTGACCAATTCAATATATGTGTGTGTATATATATATATATATATATATATATATATATATATATACAGTGTATATATATATATATATATATATATATATATATATATATATATATATATATATATATATATTTGCATTGCCTTGCATACAGCCTACACTTCACTCCCCAATAGTCAGAGAGCACAGCCAATAAACAGAAATATTGCCCGTCAGATGGAGAGAAGAATGTTGCCTTTAAAAGTACTTAATCTTTACACATAGACAAGGTTATTACTCCTCAAACAGGCTAATACATTAATATTAATGGAATACATGTGATTGATTTGTTTGTAAAAAAGGAGTGCCAATATTTTTGACATATGGGTCCTATACTAGCCTTTGATTGAAGTAAATACCTTATGATTTTCAATGTCTGCAGTCATATTCATTCCATATTTCTTCTTTTTAAAATCAGTATTTTTCATGTTTCAGACCAAAAGTGCGATGAATTGATTGTGACTGATAAATATGCCCGATTAGTGTCTCAGTTATGACCTTTTTCTTGATTTGCTACATAGAGTCATAATGCATTCTTGGAGAAAAAAAACCTCTCAGAGATAAGGTAAAAAAATAAAAAGGCTGACATCAGTGAGTTTTATCAAATGTGGTCATTGCTTTGCATTTGTCAATATTGTTATAATACACTTTTAAAATCACATAGAGGCTAATGGAAGCGATTAACCCCACATAAAATGTTAAATTTAACCATATGAGAGGTATGTCTTTCTGTCAGGACTGAGATCAACAAGGAACCACACATGAAAAATATTGACATTACCCTGAAATGTATTTTGTTTAAGAAAGAATTAAAACATTTAATCTTTAAACTTAAAATAATTGATTTTAACTATAATGGAGATGCATAAAATGTTAAATCTTTATTCAGAGAACACATTAATGCCTCCTTAAACCAGTTGCCACTTTAAAGCGTACAGATGGTGCAAATGTTATTCTTCTTTTTTCTTGTATGGAAGATAATACACCATGTTTGGCACTATTGTAGTGCTGCCAAAATTTCTGCAATGACCTATGACAACAAAATATTCTTTATTATAACTACATTACTAAAAGCTTTAAGACACATTCCGCACAAGCATTCAGTCAACTGAAGGTTCTTGTTTATGCAGACATTTGTATTTACATAGTGTGCATGGAGGCATGCACATATTTGCACAATTTAATACTGAGTTCTGGTGTATTTGACATTTTGAGTACAAAAGTGAAACTTCTACTGTAGCTACCTGCATACAAGTTTGTGTACTGTACAAAAACAACAACTCCTTAGTTTACAGCTCATTCTTAGTCTGGATGTGTTAGAAAAGATTTAAAAAGATGGTTCTGGATTCTTAAATTTTCCTCTTACCATTGCTCTTCTTTTGGTGACTTAAACCAAGCAGTGTTTTAACAGCATAAATCCTTATTCATCTTTGCTTTCATGTACTGCTAATTTTCCAACTCAGTGTCATTTATTTAAGTTAATTAATGTTCTGTCTGACTTAAATCTGATTTATGGGTTGGTGGCATATGTCATGAATATATTGCATATAATTGCAGAACTCAATAAAACAGTATTTGTGAGCTTTTAAAAATAAAAAAAGCAACAGAAATTCTATCTGGTAACGCCACATAAATCCATCATACATAATGACAACAAAAATACACAGTGTCTCTCAGTGACTGCAAATAAATAAGTATTGGCAAAGGCATTGATTGCTGCAGGCATGTTTGTTTCGTAAGCACAGGTTACAGGACAAGACAAGTTTGCTCTATGTAACCCAGTTCAGTCATTATGTAGATTTAACCAAATTGTGCAGATAAATCTAAATCCGAGATACGTTGTTTGAGTCTGATCTTTCCTTTAGCTGTGTGCTAAGCTGATACCACTTTTATGTTTGGCAAATGTCAGGCACAATAATGAGAACAAGGTTGGCTGTAACACCTCAATACATTTGGCACATTCTTTTGAGAAAACAACATT
Source organism: Chaunax sp. Z400 (assembly GCA_037577475.1). Lineage (NCBI taxonomy): Eukaryota > Metazoa > Chordata > Actinopteri > Lophiiformes > Chaunacidae > Chaunax > Chaunax sp. Z400. The sequence continues at coordinate 5,553,523 of CM075187.1, forward strand.
CGGATGGAAAATAAAAACACGACACCTCAACAAAAAACAACAACAAAAAGACAGTCAAGTGCCACTAATAATGTATTCATGACAGTACACAAATATAACCAATTGCACTTTTAAACAGCCTAATAAAATTAATGCATACCTCCCAAACAACTCACCCTCTCACTAAGCCCCGTTGTAATTTTGTCTGTTTTGACCTCTATGATGGAATCTGGCTTCCTTCCAATTTAGAGATTCTCAGTAAAATTTACAAAAGTGTATCCACCCCAAATCCATACAGATACACATTTATCCTTTGAAAATATTGTGCCATGGTGCCCTTCTTTGTGTTGGCACTGTGTTACAGTAGGCTCTGAGTTACCTAAAAGAGAAGGGCATAGCAGCCTTTCTCTTCTCACTTAAACTAAAGGCATCCATCTCAAAACAGGAGGAACTGAAAAGAGCAGTGAGATGTAAAAGAGAGGAAAAGAGTCACCTATTTATCTCATAGTGGATGTGATCCCTTCTTCCTAAGTGTCTCTATGGGGCATTGTGAGGGTCCAGTTCAAGTGCATGTAGTGACGGTCATGACGTTCCCACTGTCGGCCCCCCACAGGAGCTGGGTGGCGAGCTGTGGCTCCCAGCCGCCCCACTGCTCTTGTCAGCTGGCTTCTTGTCCTTCTGTTTCAGGTGAACCTTTGCGTGTCTCTTTCTCTCGTCACTTCTGGCAAACTTGCGTCCACAGAACTCACAGGAGAAGGGTTTCTCGCCCGTGTGTGTGCGGATGTGCGTGGTCAGGTGGTCACTCCGGCTGAAGGAGCGCATGCATATTCTGCACTGGAAGGGTTTGTGACCTGTGTGGATGCGAAGGTGACGTGTGAGCTCGTCTGAGCGTGAGAAGCGTCTGTCACAGTTCTCTGCCGGACAGGCGTGCGGACGTTCGTGGACAGGGGTTTTGCTGGGACGGTTGGGGTACTTCCGTGGTCGAATGGGTTTGAGGGTGAGAGTCTGTGGCGGAGGGTGGTGCTGAGGAGGGTGCTGCTGCCCGCCAATGAAACCAGGGTGTATTTGCTGCTTGTCTTTGAATGCTCTGATGGTCTCCAAGGGGGTGATGGGTGGAGGGTTGACTCGGATGGGGTCCATGGTCTGGAAGGGCTTGTGCTCCATCACGCCAACCTCTCCCTGATGATGGAAAAGGTTGTAGTCAGGGATCATGGAGAAAAGGCTGCCATCCATAGAGGCTTTGGATGTGGAGTGATAGTCATTGCCTGGGTAGGCTAGGGTCGTACTGGTGGCGGGGCTGTGGTGGAAGGAGACCTGGTCCTGGTACAGGTCGCCGCAGGTGGAATAGGCAGGCAGCGGAGGACCATATACCTGCTCCATATCTGACGTCTGTCCGCCCATGCCGGCTGCGGAGGATGATGTCTGCGTTGTTACCGTGCCGGGTGATGGAGAGACACCCAGGATCCCCGCGCTGACAAGACTGATAATATTGTTGTCAGAGCACCAGCCAGAGCCACCAATCCCACCTGATGGAGGAGTGTCGAAGGCAAACTTCCCCAGATAAGTGACAGTCTGCCCGCTGCGGTTGGACTGGAAGCTGGATCCATACTGAATCTCTGCTGATGCTTTCTCACTTCCCATGCCCAGGTCCATGATATTATCTAGACGAAAGCAAATAGAAAAACATTTATTATGAACAAATAATCCACATGGTTGCTCAAACATGAATAGGAAATGCAAGCAGCAGGGAAGAAAATCCTCTACAAGTGATAATGTGGCACAATTTTTAGAAAAAAAGTCTAGAAAATTCACTTTGTCGAGCTGTTTGAACCTGAAGTGACAGTCATAGGTTTGTCCAAAATTCAGCTTTTCTGCATGTCTTTGTAATGAGTCCCAACAAGAGATCAAAAATAAAAGAAGTCCAATGCACTTCATAAGAAATGTGAGCACTGTCAGACCTGTAAGTTAAGTGAGTGACTGCTGCATGTGAGACAGTGGTGTGTGTGTCTCAGATCCCACAAGCTCTCATAAATCAAGACCTAAACACCCCCTTTGATCCAGTCATTGTGTCCCTCAGGAGGACAGCCAAACTGATTTCTTTACAGCAGGGAGGATTATAAAACAGACACCACATCTAGCACGGTCCAGGATCCAAACCTTCTGCACGCAAAGGAGGCAAAATGTAAAGTGTTTCCAGTCTGATCTTTTCATTAGTGAGCTTAACAACATTTTCACAAATTTTCTTGATATTTTAATTGAACAGAGGGCTTCACACTGACCCTCGCACACAGATTTAACTTGAGATACCACAAGAACCGTCAAATGCAGATGTGCTAAATGGGGGTACATTTACATCATGCTATGAAGGCTTAATGTGAGACGTTTGACAAGAATTCTTTCATAGACAGGAGGTAAAAATCAACGTTTCCTTTCAAAAAATCACACACAGGGGTGTTTATATGCTCATTGTCAGTAATTACAGCTTGCTGGAATTTAGCTAAAGGCAAATTGTAATGAAACAAACAAAGCAAAATTGTGTATATTTCCCTATAACATTCAACACGGAAACAATGATCATTGTGTGTGTATGTTGGAGGGGGGGTATGACATTTAGAAAGGAAGGAAGGGGTCTGTGTTAATGGAAATTTATTTTACTCTAAATCTTTAGTCATCTGCTGGTAGATTTTAGCAGTGGGGGGTATTTAAACAGAATGAGGGGCAAGGAATAAAGTCACCACTCTTCTTAAAGGTCAGTGAAGAGCACAGCACACACCTGCTCCACCTGTAAAATCTCAGCTTAAAAAGTGTGTTATTATTATCTGGCCAAAAAAGGCATATGTAGGCTACAAAATTGCTTAGACATAAATTGTAGAGTTTATAATGTAAATTTCACCAAGAGCAGATATTATTAACACCTGCACTCTGCAAAATCTTTTTTTTCCTTTTCACTTTCATTCCATTTCTTTAAATGTCACCTGTCAGAGTTCACATAAAATACATTTTGTCGCGTGCTAAAAGAAAAATTTAATATTTCACCTGAACTTTACGTCCCCTATATTTAATTCGCTTATTAAAAATGGAGGTGTACTATTTCTGAGGGTTGGCGCTGCTGTAATTAATTAACGCACAGTTCTTGGGAAAATATGGGGCCATATTTCGGGTTAAATTAAAATTGAGGGTGTGTTTTAATGTGTGAACACAATCACTTGGTCGTAAAAATTATTGATGAGCAAAGTTCGACGAGGTAAATGTAAATCGTGGCATCACATGGTGGTCCTCTTAGTCAGGACCTAAAGATTTCGTGCAGCATTGACCCATCACCTCTGAAGGTGAGCAGCTACAATTAGTGATTGATTCAATGCCAGCTCGAATCAAAAAGTCATCTTCATGTTGGCGCCTGGATTAATCAGAAATATCCATTAATCCAGACTATAAGCAGTAAATCAATCCATATCGCGGGCCTCGCAATGCAGTGAATATAAAATGGTTCAAGGGCCTGGCGTCTAAATATATTTGAGAGAAGCAGCCACACACGCCTACTAAAACCCAATCTGTGACATGTTAATGTAGTTGTGAATGAAAGTCATTGTCTCAAGTAGTTGACCCGTCTTTGCGGGTGGATATCACATTAATAAATCGTGGCGTTTCTAGCTTGATCACAATAATTGGAGACATTTTCTTATCATCTACAGATTTCAATTTCAACCAGTAGCCGATTGCGTTTTCAGTGCGTAAAACAAGCCTTTTCACCACCGCCGTTTATTTCCTCAAACACGCCTCAGCTTTGGAGAATTAACATCGACTATAAATACAGCATATTTGCTTAAATATAAAATATTAGACGATTATTCTAAAAAAAAAAAGTTTGATTAATCCCAAATTGCATTTTTTTACGTTGTGTTTGAATTCCTGATATTTTGGCTGCGGACAAGAGAGAAAGAAAAGGGAAAAGAAAAATCTCACGGCCGCCGACCTGAAAGTCAGTCATTTTAAAGGTGCATCTAATTCATTGTGGAGAGTGTTACACCTGGCCCCGAAAAAAAAGTCTTCAGTACGGGAATCTGCCTTTCTGCGCAACAGCCGGAGCGCAAACAGGTGCTCCAAGCTCTAAGACAACTGTTGCCTTTCGCGCACCTCGTAGTCTGAACCACTTCTGTCTAAACACACATGCCAAAAAAAGAAAGAAAAGTAAACTCAAATCTTACCTGTGTTCATCTGCGAGTAGTGGGCAATAGATTCCGTATTGGTGAAAATATTCATAGACGTCGGGATGTCCTCTTCTGGATAGAGACTGTCAGGGATCGTGTTTATTAAACTGCTCATCGTAAGAGGGAGCTTCTCCGCTAGTTTCCCTGTCATAGCAGTTATATTCAGTCCGACATTTATAAAAAGACAACGCGCAGGTATCCGAGAAGTTACACAAAAAAAAAAATACAGCGGGTGTTCTCAAAGTGGAAAACACAGGTGTGGATGAAGACGGAGACAGGAGCGGGGATGGATCCTGTTGCTGTAGCTATCCAAGTATCCCGCGGAGGACGAGCAGCGCTGGTTATCTCCTCCTGTGTGATCACAGGCTTTTGTTGTTATTAATGTGATCACTGTGGAAGCTGATGGGCTGCTTGTGGGGGAATTTGAAGTCTGTGAATCACTGGAGGAGGAGGTGGTGTTGGTTGCACAAGAGCGGCTCTACTTGCTCTATTGGCGCTGGATAGGGGACTCCAGTTTGCCTGTATTAAATAGGGGGATGGAACATTTGCGTGACGTAGATGACCATATATGGACAGAGCACCCAGAGCCAGGCTCTCCGCGCGTCAGTCTGTGGAAACTACAGTAGAGGCAAAAGGCTCCGACAGACTGATAGAAAGTTAACAAGATTTACATGTCACCTCCAGCTGCGTCCTGCTCGGGATCGGTTCTGTCCCGGTGGAAAACCCGACAGGGTGTTCTCTTCTTTCTTTTAGTGTCAGACATCACGATGCCCATCGTGGACTATCAGGCACAGTGGGAGCGTTTTCTGCAGCTCTGTGCATGTGAGAGAGAAAGACAGTGTTCTGCTTTATTGGCTGTCCAGATCAGGATAGTTAATATTTTACCAATACTGACCAAATATTGGAAGATGTTTTTGTTGGCTTTACTTTCAAACTACTTTTTGTGTTATCAGTTCAGATTTTTAAAAAAATGACTCTGGATACTGCTTTGGTGAGCACGCACACACTTTGCGTTGCAGAACACCGGTTAAAACCCGTTTTGATGCAGCAGCACTTACAAAGACAGTAATTGGCGGAGTTTAATCGCTTGTAAATATTACATGCGCTCTGTGAATCCACAGACATGCTTTGACTTGGAGCACAAGTGACCGGTTAAGTGGAAACTCCAAATAAGGCAGTGTCCGGCCCCGCCCTTTCGTTGTCTGTATTTGGACATGTGAGTTCCGGGTGAAGTAGTAGTGGAAAAGTGATCGGAAGCCACAGACGCTCAAAGAGATGACAGTGGACAAAGCGTCATGGCTCACTTTTCACCAATTTATGAAAAAACAAACACACACTAGTTGCTTTATGTTTCAAAAATATCTCTGTGATTTATTACCCAAAAAAATACAGACTTACCCTGGGGCCATATGACATCACAACTTATGGCTTTTAATCTCTTAATTAATAGTTATGTGAACATTCACTTATTTTTTGTGAACTTAATGTTTTCCACAACAACATTGAACCCAAAGGCCTCTGCAAAATTCACAGGAAATATTGAATGAAATGTCAGTGCCTGAATATTAAGACTCAAGACCTCAATGAACCAGAAGTGTAAACAGAATGTGTGGGAGACTTAGTCTGAATCATGCTCTGTGTTTAGGGGGCTTACACAATTAGAGCAGTCAGTGATCTTGCCTGGCTCACTACCACAGACAAGTCCTCCACGTGTGTCTGTGTTCACACCAGCAGGCACAGCTGAGTCCTCTCCGGGTGTCCTGTACCTTACAATCAGCAAAAAAGATGTTGATCCAGGTGGACTGTATTCAAAATTCAACACTCTTGTGTGCGAACAAAGATGAATTTTCAATGCTGACTTCATCATCTGCCTCACTTCCTAAACTGGTTCTCTGTTCCAGGTCAAGTTCAAGTCGTCATTTGTCCTGTTTAAAACTGTTCGAGCTAAAAGTTGCCCATCTACAGTATATGTGCAGGCCTCATTTAAACACATGCAGTTTTATATTTCTGTCCCTCATGCTTTAAGCTTGTGATTTTATGTCAGTTCTGTGTTCCTTATCTATTTGTGACAAGCATAGTTTGGATTGGACACAACCCTGGAAAGGTTATTATTTAAAGTTTGACTTCTATCAAGCAAACTCATTTAGACACAAATGAATGTTGGTGTTACAGGATGACCTTTTCTACTGACTTAACAAGAAAAACCACATTTCTGGAGAGCGAGCATATGAATTTATGACGTAATTGTATGTAATTACTTTATTAAAAAAAAACCAGGAATGTATTGACTATACATAGTTTGGACTGAGTGACAGGAAAACCTGACAGTGTGATGTAATGCAGAACAATGTTATGAGCTGTAGCCTCAGGTAGTAATCACTGTAGAGCTGTTACTTTCAGTTGTGTTGTATGAAGTTGCACAGGTTGGTTGATCCAGTGGGTGATTTTCATGGAAAAAGGCCACCTTAACTGTTGTGTTAATGGATGCAAAGCGTTGAAAGAATCCACACAAGTGAGTTTGAAGACTTATTGTACGACTGTGAGTCTCCTCAGTGTCTGTGGTTCTGTGGTTGGAAAGTTGGCCAGCTCAGCAGGAGCACCTACCTGTTGCAGGTTTATTTCCTCGGCTGTGAGCTGGGTCACATGGGGCAGGCCTGCAGCGTCGTGACTCCTTTGCATACAGGGATTCCATGAAAGCACAGGCTAATTTTAAATGACAGATAATCTAACCAGACTCTGGATATTTATTCAAATTAGGATGAGGTTGTTGCTCCTTGCTATTGGTTAAAGCCCTGGAAAGATATAATGTAGCCAGTTATACTAAAAATAACTTGGCATCCTTTATTGTACTATATTTGTAAAGCAAATATCTTTATTGTTCTGATCAAGTATACGGAGAAATATTTTCTAACGGCCTTTTACTTAAACTTGTCTGTATAACATTTTGAGTTTTATAGTCGTGAATCTGCTTAAAACGAAGTTAAAGGGTAACATGCTTTCAACATGACAACATGCTTGACCTGAATTGCAATGGTAACACATAATCATGTCATCCATACAAAGATGATTATCTGGTTTCCTTTTAAGTCCAGTGTTTTACAATAGTTCAGATTGAGCACCATGAAGCTTGTACCCATTCACTGTTATCTTCTATATATGAGTTCCATTCCTCACAGTTATTAGGAGACTTAAAAACATGTGTTTATGACACAAGGCCAGCTCAGATTATTGGAAAAAAAAAGCACCTTTTGGAGATATAATGACTGAAGGCTAGCATCGTCTAGAAATAAGGTGCAAATTCTCTCGAGAGGCAGGATTCAAATCTCAAGGTGGACTAATTGAAGTTCTTAAATTAGATTTGTAGAACAATTACAGTCTGTTGGGGGTCAAATATACAGAAATAAATACTGCAAAGAGGTCATCAGACCATGCTGTTGACCTGCACTGAACACATGTCATTATCAAGACCATTTCGCCACAACTCACAGCAACTGATGAACTACAGAAATTCTCCAGCTAAATAAATTTGCACTTCTTCAGCAGCAGTCAGAAAAGAATGGAGACTCATCTCATCATATGCATATTAGATCACTTAGTGTCGGTTAGGCAATTGAATTGATTATACAAATTACTTTTTAATTAATGTAAGTTTGAATAAATTAAGACAATATTAAATGCCTCTCCTATATCATCAAGGGATGTGAGAAGTTTTTTTTTCTTTTCCGGAGAAGGCAATATACTGTGAACCATTGAACTACAGCTGTCAGTTTTTCTTCATCAGAATATTTCAACTCTCCTGACATTTAAAGTAAAAATACACACATTCAAGGAAGCTGTGTGGCAAAACCCTGCTGTTTTGGCAGGATAGCTCCAAGATATAACAAATGAAAAAAAAATGCACAGTGTATCTGGAAATACAAATCTTGGCATTTCAATGGTGTACTGATGGATTCAAGTAGGTGGTGTTTTTTTGGAAGAATGCGCTCCCACTTGGCATGCCTCACAATGAGTGTGGAATTATATTCCACTTGCCAATTGTTAAAAATGTGATCTCATAAGTCAAATAAGATGGGTAAATAAAGGTCAAGAACGATATTCCAACAGATGGATGTTTCTCATTTGTTCAAAAGCAAGGGACTGTCTGTACAAGTGTGTGCTGAAGTGCATTGTTTTGGCTGTTTTGTTTGTGGACGTGGCTGCTTTGACTGCTAAGTCGAGGAAGAAAACAAAGCAGATGCAGGACAATTTGATCAATGATCTCCCAGAGTTCATTGGGAGGGCACATAGGGGTTTACCAAAGCTGGCTTAACCACCAAAGGAACAAAAAAACCCTCCATTACCTACTCCTGCCGAGCCCACTGATGAGACACCAAATTAGGGTCAATGAAACCACCAGCTAAAGATTGATCATCACAACATCAAAGTCCCTCATGTAAATCCAGCCTTTTTCAGACATCTGGGGTATTGATACAACCCCCTCCCAGAGGACAGTTGCTGGTTAGAAACCAATATTCCTCATGGGGGGGTACTCTGACCCACCCTCTACAAAGAGGTGGACGTCTGAAAAGTATCTCCTCGGGAAAGGGTTGAAAAGTTTATCCAAACCATCCTCTACAGACCTGCCAGGTGGGCTTCTTATGCAACTGTCCCAAGTTCACAACAGGTTCATCTTCCCAAAGTTACGCTCAAGGACGCTTCCACACGTTAGAGCAACTTTCACTTCAGGAGAAAAAAAAAATCAAAATCAATCAAGCATCTGAAAGCAGCTCAATGTTTCCAATTGGTGTGAGAGAGGTCAATGGAAATATGATAAACAATTACACAAACAGTAAGTTCCCTTCACCCAAAACACCACAGGCCCTGCAGCCCCTCCCCCTGCCCTGTCACTCTGCAGAGTATTTTGGTTCAAGTTCCACTCTGACATCCGGCTGTGTCGCGGTCTCGGTTTCACCTCCCACTTCCTTTTTTTTTGGCCCTGACGTGTTTCCGCCCCTGAATTAGAATCAACTCTTTCCACACTGAGTTGTGATATCAGGCCGTCTTCCTCCTCTCGCGGACAGCGTTCGGAAACAAATAAGAAATCCCCAGTGAGGTCAAAATCTATCTCCCAAATCCTTCGTTCCAGACCACGTGACAGAGATACGGGGCGGCATCAAAACAAAGAGGAAATCTCCCTCTAACTAAATGATAAGACAGAGACAAAAAGGGCTGACATGTGGCAAGCTTTTAAGAACTGATGCTGTTTATTTCAGGGGAAGTTGTGGAAATATATGTGATCATATATATTAAATTATATTGAACTGATTCTTCTTCCACAATATCTTTCAGGAACTGAGCGTCTTCAATCTTTGTAGTGTTGGGTGAGAAACTGCAGAGCGGCCACAGGCTCTCCCAGATCAAACCTTGTGATGAAGGCCAGAAGATCCCATTTACCTGTGGGAGGAGGATGACACATGTTATTATATTTGGAGATGAACTTTAAACCAAGCTTTATTTTCAGCCTGATACAAGACTGTATTGTGGATAGATCAACATAACCTAAAGCAGTTGAATCTCCAAAGTTTATTAGACAACATACTTCTATCCTAACTGTATCCTACGTAGCTTTAGTGCAGTCTGAGTGCTTTTTCTGGTGCATTGCAAGAGTATGTCTCATGACCGCTCGGCCCATGTTTGAGGGATCTGAAGCCTAACTGAGCAGCACATGGCTCTGGGATGTGACTCACTGAGAACAGCACTGCTGAAAATAAAACATGTTGCTGTAATGATGGAGGTGGGAACGCAAGGACGTATTGGCAAGAAGAAATGATTCAATCGCCTGGACTGTTTTTTTCCCTTCCCTGCTCTTTTAAACAAACACCAGACGGCCATCCGGCTGGTATGACAATATCACTTCTTAGATTTTGACAACCGCTGATTCCCTGCAGCTTCCCCACCCTTTATACAAAAAAAAAGACAAATTAACAATTATCATCCTAAGGCAACAACACCTTGTGTGCTTTAAACTTCCACAGTTTCTGGAGAGAATGAGTTTGGGTGTTCATAAGACGATGGCATGCTCCGTAATCCAGGGAATCTGTGACATTCTGGTATTTCCGTGTGTGAAGCTATTACATTAACAGATGCTCCAGAGTAAGGGAGGAAAGTTAATCTTTTTAAAGGAAAGCCAACAATTGAAATGGTCCAAATCTGCAGAGAGAATGGTCTCATAGTTAGGATTTGAGTCTGACGCTGCCTGGATAGAAACATCACTGCTTTTCACCTCTGGCTGCAGTTGCTTTACAGGCAATTGCTGTGGCTGTTTTCGCAATCAGGGAGCCACATTTTGTATCCTCCGCCATCGTGGAGGAGATGTGGGAGAAGAAATACACTCCGGTGCTGCCAAGCACATCATGTGCGCTCACCTCCCATCAATGCAGAAACAAATCACATTTAACTTCAGACAAATGTCTCATTCAAGGATGATTTTTCAGGCTTTTTCTTAATACATCGCTGTGTTTAACTCTAAAATTGTAGAATATTTATTTGTGTGTGTTTGAACTGGAAAGTTTAAAGTAAAACACGCCACTACTTTTGATATCATGCACCCTTCCAGATCCTCCTAACATGCTGAGCTTGTGAGACTTGCACCTCGGTGTGCACAGCATTTCCCATAAGGTAAGGTCAGGTTCTGAGCTCAGCTGGGGAAGATAATGAATAATAACTGGAAGACGAGCAGATGAGTGCCTGCATCTTGACAGATCTTCTCTGTGAATGAATGCCTGCAGAAAGGGCTCCAATAATCAAGCTGGGTCAATGGAGTCAAGTGACCTGTCTGTATGGTAGGGCGCGGCCCCTCTGGCCTGTGCTTCAGAGGGTGATAATGCACCGCCTCTGCAGATCCCCAAACTCCTCTGTGTGTCCAGACCAAGGTCCCTCACCCCTGAGAGGTAGCAGTTTGCTGAGAGGTGAGGCAGCTGGGAGACAGCAAACTTTACTCTAAATATGGGGATATAGTTCATGAGCCATGAGACAGATTTGACTCTCATGACAGTCATGCATCAACAGTCAAACTCTCTCTTTCCCTATTTATAGGGAGACTTGCCTGACAGTAGTATTAGGCAACATTTCCTCTAACGGAGAATGTCACACTGCAGATCATTTTATTGTGACTAACAATCTCGAGAAGAGTCAAAACCAGGCGCTGCTTGTAAGGCTTTACACTCATAATCCCGTCTAAAGCTGTGCAATCATTGGCCGCCATCCAAAATGAGGCGAATTCACAATATCTGGTGCTATCACGCGGGCTGGTACCCTGCAAATGCCAAGACTTACAAGTGACCTTAAAATAGGCTAGTGTCTGCAGTGCAGAGACGTGTTTCCACCTCTCCCATCTGCCTGCTCATGGAAAGGACAGATAGTGTGGGACCTGAGGGCGATGTTAAAGTCTTCCTGCCTCCCCTTTTGTTTCCACCTTGCGTCTCCGTCTGGATATGGCAGGAAGATCAGGACTGCTGTGAGGTGACACAGAACTGCTACATTTAGTGGTGTGGGCGGTGTCCCTGTTAAACCTCTTATAGTCTCTCAAAAATACTCAAAACCAAGTGAACCTGTTCTGTACAGTAAGCGGAGCCATATCAGGGTGAAAGCTTGATTGAGCTTTATCATTCAGCATTCATAGTCAGAAAAATGCAACCCTGACATCATGAGGGAGGCTTTTATGTGGAGGTCAGGGATCAGGGGTAATGCTTCAGCAGGACACCCTGAACTCAGCTTACACCCTGCTGTTAAGATACTGTAGCATCCTACAATGTTAGAAAAATGACTATTATTTTTATTGAAATGTTTTGTGTTTGCCTTCAATTCCAATTTTGACAATACATGACCCAAACAATTAACCAAGAATAGAACAGTTGCTGATTAGTTTTCTGTCAATCAACAAATTGGACAGTTTCAGCTCTTGCTTGAGGTAATTGATATTTTCCTTATTGACTAATTTGTCATTATTTTCCAGATTAAAATTGTTGTATAATTGTGAGAAAATTATGAAAATCCCCATCACAGTTTCCAACATTCCAATTCCATCAAATTGCATGTTTAAATCCAACAGTGTAAAACCAAAATATATTCAGTTATGACCATGAAAAGCAGCTTTGAAATTTGGGAATATATGTATGATTATGTATATGTATGTATATATGTTTTAATCTAAAACTACATTTTTTACTATGTAAATTCTTATACTAATATCTATTTTATCCCAGTAGTTTTATCATAGTACTGTAATTCCATTCTATTAACATTTATTTAAACTTTACACTGGCTCAGGGAGATGAATCACTGTTTCATTGTTTTTATACAGCAACAATAAAAATACCTTGAACCTTGTAAATCCAGAAGTGAATTCTAACAATAACATGAAGCTATATATGGATGATGAAACTCCCTTACAGGAGGTGAAACTACCTAAAAATCTAGAAACTTTTACCCTGAACCGGTTTAAAAAAAAACGTGAATGTCAAAATGTTCCTTTAAGGCGCCGACTCCTGGCTGAAACTCAGGCCTGCTGTAGCATCCAAATCTTGGCTCTTTTGACTCCACGCAGCTCTGATTAATGGTAGAGGCTGTGGGTGGGTGGTAGACATGGATCTGCCCATTACCACACTGCAACACTGCAAATGGCTTCAATTACTGTGGAGTGTGCTGAGCTGGCAGTAGGGGCTCTCGGAGGCAAGATGAGCAACGTGCACCATCCAGCAGCTATCTCCACTGTGATCCGTTCATTCACACAACATGTTCGTCACGTACATACTCTCCCTTGTAATTTACCACGAACAACGAGAACTGATCAATATTTAGTTTTCAATTTCTCCTTTAATTTTTCTTCAAACCCCTTTTTCCTGATCTCTCTACAGGATCTGTTGTGGTCCGGTGCAGGAGGCAGGGGGCTGGATGTGTGAACAGTGTGTGTGTTGTGGGACGAAGCACTGGATAGCCTCTCTCAAGGCCTCGGCATTTCCCTCCCTGGCCTTGTAACACTGTTTCCCTTGACAAACTGACTCGGCGGCACTAAACAGTAGCAGGACATATTGAGGGCTTGCCAAGTGGCTAACAAGTATCATGAGGGCCTTGTGTGCCCACGCCTGCCCCCCACCCTGGCACAGGGGCAGCCTCCAGTCAGGGACAGCCTTCCTGAGCCAGAGAGAAAGGGATTCCCTACGATCACGCCCCTGTGCCCGGTGCCAAGAGCACAGCCCCCTGTAGTTCCTTGTGTAACAAACCAGCTGCCTCCATCAGTTCACTGACCCACATTCTTAACTTCAACACAGGAGGCACAGCAGACTCCGACGGTTCCACACAACATCCCTGCTCCACCTCCCATTGTTCGTCCCCTGCTTTACTACTGAAGTGATGATCCGAGATGAAAAGAAAAAAAGACGACAAATTTGCGATAAAATTGAGTCAATGACTGGGCTACTGGAAGTGGAAAATGATCATTAGGAGTCTCCCACCCACGGTTAAATGCTCTCCCTTCGCAAATCACATCAATTAATGTCATGGGCTATGAAAAATGCTCTCTGTGTCATACCACATGGAGGGAGGACAGACACTAATAAGTGAACATACTTAACGGAGGAGGTAGGGAGGCATGGGATTCCCTGCGCTCCTCTCGTCTGTCTGGGAATACCATGCTCATCAAGGCCGAGTGGAGACCGATAATAATACAGCAGGTACATCGTTGAATTCATCCAAAAACAATATTATGTAAAAATCAAATATGTTTCTATTCATAAACCATGAATGGACTTTCAGTCTTAATATGTCACACAGAGTCTATTTCCATTACCAGGGCAGTTATCCTCTCCAGAATCGACCCATCAGATTAAACATTTGATTATCCAAGAGTCCATTTCTTAATTTCATTTCCCTTAAATGGAGAGAACAGTTGGCAGGAGAGAGGAAGTACAACAGCGGGAGTTGAACTCATCCAGCAGATTAAGGATGGGTGGTCCCACTCAGTTCAACTGCTTCATAATGTAGGGGAAACTACTGTATAATGGCTGGAAGCTGACAATGAGTGAGCTTCAGTTTATTTTGCCCCAAAAAACATAATTAAAATATTCTAAGCAGCAGGCGATTATTCATGCTATCATTTTTCTTCATCTTAACCAGTTCTGACACAGTGAATACTCTAATAATGAGATCAGAGTTCATCTCAAAGCTCCCCCAAATGTGAGTTTGAATATATAAAATACTCCGAAGTACATTTCTTCTGACATTTCTTTTTCCAGAGGTTTCAACATCAAACAGAGCTCAGCCAAATGTGCCAGCATTGTTTGCTGACAGAGCTGTCAAAACTTCAAACAGCAGAGACTGGCAGCTCCACTCATTCACGGCGGCAGCGCTTGAAGTCTCAAACCGCCCTGATTTCCCCTCAAGTCACTGGCTGTGACCCGACTAGAACAGACAGATGGGCACGCCTCCTGCGAGGTGCTGTACTGTACATCCAAGTGCAGCTGCCCACCTTCGAGAGACTTTTCTTCAGGGGGGAAGAAAAGTCAGAAAACCTGAAGTGAGAATTCTGCTTCCTGCGAGACGAAAACATCTTTATCTTTTCAGATAAACTATGATAAAGATCTGGTGATCATAAGAACAGAAATCAAGTTTGTGTACACAGTTTATGTGTACTGACATGGTTGATAAGGATTTCAGGCTTGGCGGAGGTTAACAAGACGTAGTCGGGCAGACTCCTGCAGGTGTGTGTGGGAGTCAACAGTACTTGTCTTGACCCCGCAGGCATCAACACTGCAGCAGACTAACTCACTAACCTCATTAACATTTCCCATGTTAAGATCAAGCACTTGGAGTAAAAGATGGCTCTAAAACGACTCCAAATGCTTTGATCGATTGGTGAGACACAATGACATGTCCAGATGAGACACAGCCATGGACCAAATCCTTGATTTTAATGGTGGAGATGGAGTCCGGCATGAGCGTCTTGGAACGTTATATGATAAATAAAGTCACTAATAATAACAGCTTTCCATTATTTAGTGAAACCTAAACATTTCACCCAAAAATAAAGGATTAAACCCACTAAACAAACTCAATCTAATGTTAGAATAATCTATTTACTAATGTTTACAAAAATGTTGCAGAAGGCCATGAAGGTTCATAAAACATAAAACCTATTACCACAAAAACCTATTTTGAGAGAAAACGTTTGGGCCTTGAGTTTTAATGCTTTGGTGTAATCCTCCTATTGCTGAGTCAACAATTAACAGTTGGCAGTCGTGTTGATCAGTGTTGGTATATGATAGATGACATGAAGTGCAGTGGCCAACGGTGTTGTGGAAGCATTACCGCGAGAGGACATCTCCTGCTCAGTGAGTGTCACTTGTGTGTCTGGAGGCTGCTTCAACAACATGAACTGGTAGCGGTGGAATCCAGTCTTCTGTGGTGGGCTTGGAGAATAATAGTCTGCATGAAAAACAAATAATCTGCATCAGGAGTGTTGAGATTGCTGAATAAAGCTTAAGAGCGATTAGCTTCATAAGATTGTTGTAATGATGCAGCTGAAATCTAAAACTGGGATAAATCTTATATCCCAGTTTGTTTCAGCGTAAAATGTTTGTAAACTTAAATGATTCAAAAGCCTCTTCATGCATGTGGATATTTATTTATGTCACAATAACCTCGTGGTAGCTATGGATCAAAAAATGTAAGTCTAAGTTGTTGTTTTTTGTCCTGGCTTTTCAAGATAAATATGTCCCCAGTGTGTCTAGAGACCCTAAAAATATTATAGAGGACCATCATCTCCCTTTTTTCTTACTCCATCTATCAGGAAATGTGTTGCTCTAAAAGCCTGCTCAGTTAGTGGCTAACAAGGTGACCATCTGCACCTGGGGAATACCTACTGAACGCACCTTGCTGTCCACCAGTGTCATTGCCTTGCTATTGCTGACGTTATTTTTCATGTTCTCTATCATCAAAGGATGTTCCTACAACAACTGGACAACACTTCCACACCGAGGGCCAATCAAATTTGGAAAAAATCAGATGTGCTCCGGTTTATGCAGGGACCAATACAGACTGTCTGTAGTTTTTTCAAGATCTGTTAAGATCGTCTAGGGGTTAATGTTTGCTTTGAATTTAGCATTGGCATGTTGCAAAGATGTCTTACTACATTGTAAGACATCTGACATCTGACAAGGTGGAGCAATGTACGAGTACGTTATATTGAGGCTTAGTCAGAATGACAAAGGAATTTTATGAACGGGGGTGTCTCATTTGAAGCCAATTAAATAACAGGGGCAGTAGGTTGGATGTGACTTGCATGGCAACGTTGTGTAACTCCGATTTGCACCAAGTTGCTACAACAACAACAACATCAACACTGCAAGACGCACCCAACTTCACTCTCTGGTTTCACAGCTGACTCTCAACCTAAGAAGAATACATTAACAGGCATGACAGTCAGGATCCCACACCTCCATGCAGTTCATGGAAGAGAAACAGGTGGTAACAGGTTATTTAAGTCGGCCTGTTAATTGCATATCTGAGAAAAACTAAAAACGTATAATTTACTGCAATACATTGGAAAGCTTACACAACATAGAAGAGTACAATAAAGTGACGTAATGATGAGGTCAAAATAAACGGTAAACTGAAAACCATACTTACCAGTGAGGGTTGTCCCATCTATCTGTCCTTTCTTCAGTGAGTTGCCCTGGGAATTCAAACACAGGGTCAGTCAGGGAAAGTCATTTGAGAGATTTAAGAAGGATAATTATAGGTGAAATATGAAACAGCAATTTAACAAACAATTTGACCAGAGAGACCATTACGTTGCTTCCTACAACATTAACATGAGGTCACTCCTCTCTTAGTTTTGTCCTCTCACTGCCAACAGCACCTGCTGTACCATAGAGAGATCCTGAAGATGCCATTTATTCCCCATGTCAATTTTATTTGGAGCCAATGTTATATAGATTGAGACTTAAGTGACGTTTGGGAGAAGAGAAGTTGTTTGTTGCTAGTAATTAAAAACTTCATCCTTAACAGGAAGCTCCACTTCATCAAAACTGTTGGTGAAAATATGTCAAGGCTAAACATATTAAAGATCTGTTACATTAACATCCAGACATGAGGTAATTCCTAGACAGTTCACAAGCAAATTAAACCACTGTGTGGATTTCTAGGAAGCAATTCCCCATATTATTAATTGTATATTAACTTCCCGTTGCCTAGAAACAGACATCATGTAGCCCGATGTGAAGCGTAGATATTTTTCATAAGCATTTCCTACTGTATATTTGTCAGGTTAAACTCCCTCATCCCCAGGAAGCACACAGTCACACCTCACACTGCAAATTACACACAGGAATGTTTGTTTAAAAGACTTGGCTGCTTACTGCAAACCGACTGCATCCTTGAGTGGGAGGAAAACGGACTAAATATGTTGTCTGTGAAATGGCCCAAAACCCACTTGGGTTAAGCATGGAAGTCCCCATTAGGAGCATCAAATATCTGGTCTCAGCACCTATTTCTGCCCTCTTTTCCCCACACACAGGCTCCCCCCACAGGGTGACAAAGGTACTGTGTCAGTACAGCATGGGAGGTCAGACGACATGCAGGACAAGGGTCTCTTTTTCTCAGCTCTTTTGATCCTTTAGCAGAAATTCCAGCTTGCTGGATGATAGAACCCAAGAAAATACAATTCACAGAAGTATAGAAACATTAATCTGCATTTCTCTTCTGGGATGTGGATTTACCAACAATGGTATTTTCTGTAATCTATATTGGGAATAGAGCAAACACACTTTGCACTCAGCATAATCTTTTTAAAGACGGGATAAAAACATTGCACTGCTGTTAACACAACTTGATCCCCTTTTTCAATAATTTAGTTTATATTCTTGACAAGGAAAAGAAAAGATTTAGTTTGCTTTATGGTCAACAGAGATTTAGGAAGCTGCTATTATCACCTGGAAGCTGAAGAAATGCCATTTGGAGGTGACCATGGTGTTTAGTATTAATTAATATATTTCATCTCCATTTTCATTGTCTAAGACGCACTTTGTAATGATTCATTTATTTATATTTGACTCTTTCTTTGTAGCAAAGCATGTGTCCTCTATTATGCATCATCTCATCTATAATCCTGTAACTGCTGTTGAGGAGGTTTAGCAGTAAGTATTAGAGAGCAGAGCGCCAGTGTTTACACAGACTGGTAAAATTCAGATTAGTTTCAACTGCGAGTATCTTCATCCACTGATCAGTGAGAAAAAAAAGAAGCTTTATTTAGAAATAGCAAGAGTCCTGCAGCCTGCAGGATCCAAACCCATTGCCATAGCAACAGGTAGTCAACATTAGAGCGTGCAACATTTTCCCATCTTAATGCTCGGTTCTCGCTCACTCTTCTTTGCTCCTGCTGCCCTTTTAATTTCATTATAATACATGGAGTAAAAACAACAACAAATGGATGCAATATTCAAACAATAAAAGACAAGTCAATCCCACAGAACTTGGATGCATTAAAATTCACAGGATATCAGAATTTCCAAACCCTCCGTCATGTGGTTATAGTTGTTTATCTATTCCAGGATGATGCTGGCATGGCAGTAACTGTGACAGGCGCTGTTTAAGTCACTGACTCTCGATGTTCACTGGGGAGTTACGGACTTGCTCACACTAATCTCAAGGACATTCTCACTTTGTGGACGGCCTCCCTCGGGGACCTGACTGTGGGGGCGTGGCACAGGGCGTGAAAAGTTCTGACTGCTAAGTGATTGACAGCCACAAGCTGTGTTAATTGTGTCTATTACAAAGGGTTCAGCTTCAAGTGTAAGTGTATCATTGTATTCTTTCAGTATTTAGTAATATTAGAAATACAGTTCTAATAAATTACAGCTAATCTTGTGGGCAACAATACATGTAGAAGTACATGGTGACTCCAATGATTCAAACTTTATTTGAAAGGTTGGAAATCATTGCAGTGTATTAATTTTTGTTATTATTAATTTGCCTATTGCCTCTCAATTATGTTGAATGATTTTGTTGTTAATCCAACCTGTGCAAATTCTGGGAATAATGATGTCATAAAAACGGGATATAATATGTTTACTTATTATCTGTTGTATTCACCAATGAGCTGGTGAAGCGCTAAATAGAGGTTTCTCATTTAAGTTGGTTCCACTACAGATTTGCTGCATGCGTGATGAAGTTATGGCTGTTTGCCATTACAGAAAGTTTTTTATTCAGTAAATCTATTACAGCTTTTTTTGTTAGGGGGAATCAAAAGCCACACAGTGCACAGATGAAGTTAATCTTGGATCAATAATATCTTCAGATAGGATGATACTCTGAGGGTTAGAAAAGCACACAGACTGCACGCTGTAAAGCTCCCCAATAAAAACCAAGAACAGTATACACTGCGGATATCTTAATATGGCTACCCTGTCTGGTGACAGTTGACACATGCTAAAAGATAAATGTCAAAAAAAGGATTTATTAAAATATGTTTTAGTGACGATGTAATAAATATGTGAAAAATAGATGAAAATCTGATGTGAAGCGAGTGTTTTGGTTTCTTACTTCTTAAATACTGTATTCTCTAGTATATCAAACTAGAATGGACAAATATTATAAGTATATTTTACAAAATACAAACCATATCCACAAAGAATAAATGGTATAAGTCTTTTGCAGTACAATGCATCTGTATACTGACCAAATACTAACACATTTATTTTTGGATTGTCTGCACCAGCCTCGAGCTGAGGGTAAAACTCACATTACATAAGAAAGATGTAAGAGAAAAGAGCAGCTCGGTTGTAATTGTTCAGTATGTTTGTTCACAATACAACTACAAGGCGTACTGTACAGCTTTGTCATTGAAGACAGTTACCATATAGATCCATTAGTCACTGATTGTCTCTGTAAACAATTAGTTTAATCTGAAGCACAATGTTAAAAATGTGTATCTTTGCCACAGGAGTTCAATAGAATATTCACAGCTGCTGTGTCAGAGCTTCAACTTTTGGAAATTTGCAAGTTATCTAATTTCAACAGCTGAAAGTTGAAAAAGAAAAAAGAACTGCTTCATTACCTATTCCGTTACCAAGGAACACAGCATCAGAGTTTCTAAATATTTTCTTATCTAGGAACTGCATTTTGAATTCACATGTTCATGAGTATCATTTCTTCAACAATCAGTCACAGAGTTGAATATAAACTCTATAAATTCTGTACTATTATGCACACATATTTAATCTATTATTTATTGATTTTCATTTTTTAAATACTCTCACTTATTACTAAAGCTGGATTTTTGCTCTTTAAACTTGTGACAGGCATAAAAGTAACAAACAACAAAAACAAACAAACAAACTTATAATTTCAATATCTTGCAAAGCATGCATCTATATAATGCAGTGACTAGAAACAACCTAGGAATAATTCCTTCCATTAAACCTTAATCAAACAATCATCAAACTCTCATTTATGATAACAGAAATGATAACAGCATGGATGTTTGGAGATTATCAGAAACTTTACCATAAATAATAATAATAGTGATAGTCTAGTTAGATTTACTTATTTACTTATAGGATGATTTTTTTTATTCAACTGCTAATGAAATAAATAGGGAATGACATTGATTACCTGGATGGAGTAAATATGAAATGATCCGGTCCAACAAACTATGACCACATTTTGCATCCTCATACTTGGGGAATAACTGTTTGAAGCTGTGATGGCGGTTCACTCAATGAGCGATGTGGGAGAGGCACAAACTCACAGAGAGATAAAATCTGAAAGCACCAAAATATCTGTTTAATACTTAACAGAAGAGAACAACATAATCTGACGCATAAGGGTGTGTCAGTCTGTCAAGAGGAGAGCATTACGTGACTAAGAACCAGTGAGAAATAAACAGGAATGTTCAGTGTTCTCACAGTAGAATGTTCAGTGTTCTCACAGTAGAATGTTCAGTGTTCTCACTATAGAACGTTCAGTGTTCTCACAGTAGAACGTTCAGTGTTCTCACAGTAGAATGTTCGGTGTTCTCACAGTAGAATGTTCGGTGTTCTCACAGTAGAACGTTCGGTGTTCTCACAGTAGAATGTTCAGTGTTCTCACAGTAGAATGTTCAGTGTTCTCACAGTAGAATGTTCAGTGTTCTCACAGTAGAATGTTCAGTGTTCTCACAGTAGAATGTTCAGTGTTCTCACAGTAGAACGTTCAGTGTTCTCACAGTAGAACGTTCAGTGTTCTCACAGTAGAACGTTCAGTGTTCTCACAGTAGAACGTTCAGTGTTCTCACAGTAGAACGTTCAGTGTTCTCACAGTAGAACGTTCAGTGTTCTCACAGTAGAACGTTCAGTGTTCTCACAGTAGAATGTTCAGTGTTCTCACAGTAGAATGTTCAGTGTTCTCACAGTAGAATGTTCAGTGTTCTCACTATAGAACGTTCAGTGTTCTCACAGTAGAATGTTCAGTGTTCTCACTATAGAATGTTCAGTGTTCTCACTATAGAAGGTTAAATGTTCTCATAATAGAATGAAATAGAAATAGAAATCAAACAACCACTTGTTTTTTATATCTGTTTCTGAAACAAAAATCGAATGACCAAAGATACCGTCGGTTGATTGTAATTCAAACTAACTGCAGCAATGGGTCAAAGTTGTTAATCTAGTTTGAGGTACCATCAATCAGCTAACTATTTATTGTACTGTGGTGACACTGCAGGAAACTGTCCAGATATCTACTGTTGTATTTATGGCAGCAGGGGGGTGTAGTGAGTTGGAACACCACCCTTCAAATGTAGGGCCTGACTTCAAACCTCTCTGATAGGAAACATGTGCCCTGGTAAATGGCCCATGACAAAGATAACGTGTCTGCCAGCAGTTGTACAGCCTGACCCTGGCCGCTAATCTGCCTGTGGAGAGCAACAATGGAAAAAACAGCATTGTGGATTTAATTCTAAAACTGACCATGTGAAGAATAGATTCATTATATCATCCATCCCTTGTTCCTGAGTGTTAAGGAAAGTCTTTTCAGTAAAGATTTCTTCTATCTCTTCTGTTTAAATGTATGAGTCAGTTGCCTCTTTAGATACTAGATCTTACTAATATTAGTCCAGCTGTGGACACTTCATCCTGCCTCTCCCTGTTTGTTCATCGTGGCCCAGCTTGCCTTCATGTTTTAATGGCTCCGTTTTACATTCTGACTCAGACTAAAGCAAAAAGGATCCCGAACAACCTACACTTTATCAGCAATGAGTAATTCTAAATAACTAAAAAAAGAAAAGAAAAGAAAAAGAAAAGCAGCAGAGATTTATCTGTTGGTCACTCTGGCTCTCTGTTCCAAGAGAAGCACAATAATTTATCTTGATCCAATCTAAATTTCCCCAGAAAATAGATAGCCGTATTAGTCATCATGAAATTCTTGTAAATGGCTTCAGATGGGATGCTGATGCAACTCCTGTGTGTCTAAAAGTGGCAAACTAAAACAGGCATCACCAAGGGAAACTTGTTTTAACATTTGAAATTAAGGTTAACATATGAATTGTTAACTCCTCCAGGACCTCGGAGGAGCAGATGAGCAATATGTTTGTATAACGTGTCGACATAACTTCCGCTAGGAATCCTCTGACAAGAGCCGGTAGGTAGGAGACCACGAGAGGTGGTGGGTGGGTGCAGGGGAGTGGTTTCACCAGGAATACCCACTTGCCAAACAACCCCTCTCCTTCTCTGTGTAGGTGAGTGCTTCCCTTTGTCGGTTACTCATACACCTTCTTGTATACCCATCGCCTCCCTCCCTCTCCCTTGCACACCCAGTAAACCCACACCTACGACAATCGGCACCCACGTTCTTCTAATGCAGTTCTGAGAGCATCATTCTCCCTTCTACTTGCAGTCAGGCTAACAGACGGGGAGAGAGAGCATGACAGATGGTGTTCACAGCTCTATTTCTGAGGCTGGACTTGTACCGCGACAGCCCCCCCCCTCGTCTATTCCACTCAGGCCAAGTGCTTATGACTGCCTCTCCATCTTCGCCTCAGTAATCAGCCCATTCATTTGAAGGGTTATTGTGAATTAAAAGTCTGCCTCTCTCAAGGAAGCTCACCGTTTACAGGTTAAACACACATTTTTTTTTCTTTCTGTAAGTGGAGGAGAGAATTCACATTACTGCTCAAAAGGAGTGGTTTGTTATCTCAAGGAAGCTAGAAATGGAAGATTTGAGTGCAAATCAGCCAATTTATTGTGACAGGGTGACAAGACTCTCTTGTATAATGTGTGACAACCATCCTCATATCGGTGGTAACACTTTACTAATATAGTATAAAACAAAAGCCCCTCAACCTTCAATCATCACATATGTGCCACTGCTCCTAAAACTGCAGGACTGAGTCTCTACTGACTTTCAGAAAAAGGCTGGAAACAATAAAATAATATTGCTTTTAATTTAAGCTGCTGTATTTCCATAGATTTGGTGACTAGGAGGAAGGCAGGCATGGGCTCCCACTACCACAGTGACATGATGCAGAAGCTTCTTCACCTCACACATTATTCCAGGCTGGGAGAACAAGGAGACAACCCTCCTCTCCCATGCTACTCCTCATTAAGCCCGGCCAAATTAACCAAAAATGGATCTAAAATGACATTTAGAACCTCTCACCTGTTCAACTAATGTCAACCTGCGTTCACTCAAAACTATGAGGTGCATGTCCCACGTCTTAACACCAAGCCAACGAATATCAATCAGAAGAGGCCCATGGATGAAAAAGTTCATCTATGTGAAATACACTGAGGAAAAGGGCATCAAACTCATATATGGTTCTATAACTGCATGAGGAGTGTGAAGAGACTGAACCAGGTGCTGCAAAAACCGCAGCAGAGCTCTTCACCTTTTCCACAGCACCGCGAACCCGAGCTGCACCATCTTCCTCTATCCTCTGGTGGTCTTCAAAAGCTCTTGTGCGGCCCATGCAGGTCACAATCATCATCTTCTCGGATGGATCACGATGGCGCACTACAGACCTTGGCACAGCCCAGTGCTGCATGAACTGGGAGTAATGCCAGTCTTTATTTTACAGCAGGGCAACCTTTACATCTTGGTTGAGCAGCTGGTGGAGCTGTATGGCTGTTGCATGTGCAAAAAGGTATATTTTTTATTTTCATTCATTGCTCCTATCAAAATAGGGAAAATGTGAGAATACCAATAAACTAATGAATTCCATTTCTCACAGATTTTCATGTAAATCTAACATCTCTGAATCTCTGTATGTCAATCTAAATAGACAGCTTGATGTTTAATAAAATTGTGACATTGACCCTATAACACAACCCTACTAATCATCCTCTCTGGAGTCTCCAGTAAGGGTAAATGAGCCTGTAGGAGCCTAATGGGCTCGAGTCTGGGGTGACTGGTTGGCAGAGCAACCTAATGGGGATCAGCTGAGCGGAGTGGATCGGCCTCGGCAGGACAGGGTGAAAGCCAGTGGGGGAGTCACCCATGATCTGCTTCAGTGCATCAACAAATTAACCCACTTAACAATAGCCTGCTAGACTAATGGCTTTAGTAAAGAAACTCATTTGGCTTTGGTAATGAACTGAGTTGGAAACACAAACAGTCCAGTTATTAAGTGAACTCCAGACATTGACTCGACACGCTGCGACGTACCAAACCTACACTACACTGGTCATGCTTATTAGCAGGGAATCATTCTATTACTCAAATCACTGACTTAAGAAGCTAGCCACCCAAACTCATTATCACACTCATCTATTCAGTCTAATTTGCATACATTACAAATTCGGCTTAACCAAGTGGCCGTGCTGCAGTTGGTCATCTCATTTTCACCCGAGCAGATTGGGCCTAACAGGCCACAGTACAGGCCAAAGTGAGAGGTAATTTGATCCAACCTGGGTGCTGCCGCCGCGATCTTACCGCTCTGTGTGTGTGTGTGTGCTCGGTGAGTATGGGTGCTGATGAGTCTCTACTTAAGTGAGGGAAGCCCAAGCCTGAGTTCCCAAGGTAACAGTTTGAGTGGGGGCTGGCTGACTCATTTGAAGGGAATCCTGGAACCTGAACAAGGCTGCCCACTCGCCCCACCCCCAGCTTCATCAGCACAACAAGCAAACAAGGCGCTGACATGTCCCCACGTAGGGCTTCCCACTGATGGGGGTGGCACTGGAAAATCCCAGCCTGAGCTCGACTACCAGTGAGCATCAGTAGATGCGCGCACACAAACATGAGGCCTCATCGCTCCATGGCTACTGCAGTTTACGACCGCAACACAGAACATCCGCGGAGACAGAACACCGATAGGTTATAACAGAACTGTAAGCCTACAAATACATGCAGGAACGTGCTGGATTTTGATTAATACATGAAAGAATGGGGGGGGGGGGGGGGGGGGGGGGGGGGCGGATGTAAGGGGGTGGGAGAGAGGAGGAAGATTAAGCTTATTAAAACAGTCGATGGCACAGAATTAAAATAGCTTATGAAGTGTGAACAGTGACACAAAATAAATGAGTATGGAAACCTTGTGGGCCTGTGCATGGAGGAGGAGGAGGGAAAGAAGTGAGAGAGGTGGAGGACGAAGGAGGAGTAGGTGGACAAGAGAACGAACTCTTTGCCCACACAATTAATGTAATTATTAAGAAATTAAAAGAGATCAACAGGCGTGTAATTGACCACTTAATTAGTTCAAGGTCAGTCTATTCTTTTGACTTTGGAAGGATGGTGGGCTTTGGTGCGAGTAGACGGCAAAATTTTGGTGAAATATTATTTAAAGTTGCGATGATTCATAACCTAGTGTACAGCTACAAGTGTTTCTACAGAGCTGTGGCATGGTTTCTCTAATTCAATAACTAAAAAAAGGGCCTTTTGCTCCATGAGATCTGTTTGATTCCCTGACAAAAGCAGTTTTGTTTTAAGGTCTAACTTAATAAATAATAAGAGTTCAATCAATAATTAACTAAATGGGAAATGCAGGTGTCCAGCAGCATTCCACACAATACAGAATGTAAATCGCTAAGAATAGAAAGAATGAATAAAATAACATGCAAAACAAAAAAAACACAGAGTTGTGGGTACAGTGCAATACAATACTGTGTAATCCATAGAAAACAAAGGCAACCTACCATTTAAAAAAACAACTGAGTAACACTTTTAGAAACAGTACAATCTGGCCATCAAACAAAAACTGTACACGTAGCCAGTAGTCAGTGCTGTTAAGAGTAGCCATTTGATATGCTTCTGTCCGCGGTTACAGCTGTTGATAACTATAGTTCATTCAGTGTCTTTAGTCATTAACAACTGAGAGCTGGTACAAAGGGATTTAAGAGGCAGCATTACTGTTTTGAATCGCTGGATGTTTAATTCTTCTATTATAATTGAGGTAGGAGCGAGACAGAGGTTATGGTAGCTGCTGGAAACCTGTCCCACTTCACAGAAAGGTTAATGAACCTTACAAGTCCTATGGGAGATGGAGTATGCTGTTAATTTGACAAACGTGGGAAATAAATGCTTTTATGCTTTTATTGACGGTGACCAATAACGGCCTTTGCTGAAATGAAAGGTTTTAGTCTTTTGGGTGCTTTGCTATGAGGCAAAACAATAATGTGGAATGCATTTGTTGGAAGAAAACTAAGTACATAATTGTTTGAATAGCAATTTCAGGCCAAAAAGCATCTTCATTATTAATTCCTACTTTTGGGGAACATATACAAAATGTACAGCAACCTGATGTTATGAAACATCTGCCTTTATTCTGAATACATTTGTGGGAATGAGGGATTTTAAAAAGCTGTACTTTAAAATCTACATATTTCAACATTCGATTTTACGCACAATTGGTCTGGATTTCGTTTTAACGGGGCACCGAGGGTATAATAAGCTGACAGCTGGAGAGGAACACGTGTAACAATGTCAGCGCTAACCTGAATTGGTCTGTGGGTTAGAGGGAATCATCTCAAAAGGTGGCTGTGATACATCTGATCAGGACAGAGGTTTTAGGCACAGGACCAACTACGTATAGTGTGCCTGATTAAGAGATTAAATGGATAATCTCCCTCCCATTCAAAGAGCTCGGCGGAGGCAGGGATCTGGTTTCACAAAGACAGACTTACACACTGGCTTTAATCTAACAGTCAGAGTTCAGACAGACATCCAAGTTCATCGGCTGCTTGAAACTGTACTTTGTACTTTTGGTATGTGGTGAATTGTGACTCTTTTCAGTGACAACATCGTTTAATCAATTAACAGGGCCTTTTAGAGCAATAAATTGACAGTTTAATTTATTTCCAAGCATCGTCAACTCTTTTTCTGTTATTTTGTATGGCTACTTTCTTTATCTGCTTTCTTTAGGTAGTTAAGTAACTCAATACATTTACTCAAATACAGTAAATATGATTTTTTTCAGGTCCTTATGCCTCACTTTAATTATTCCATGATCTGCTTCTTCTACTCTGCGACATTTATTTTTCAACAAATGTTACCGGTTACCTTTCAGGTTGACATTTTTCAAATAAAACATATGATCATCTTATAAACTATGATGCTTTATTGAACATGAAACTGCAGCATATGAAGCAGTTAAACTGACTCCAACCTGAACATCTACAACATTAAATTTCTTCTCACTGTACACGTGCATTGATCTGTAATATCTCTGTATTGATATAAGTCAGAAATAGGGTCCTCCTGCCACGTATAAAATGACTCTGACATGAGCAGTATTTTGAATTCGGGACTTATGATGGAGTATTTTGACATTGTGGTACTGTCGCTTTTAATTAAGTAAAAAAAATAAAAATCGAAATACTTCTTGCCATCCTGAGTTTAGGTAACTCTTATTAGTTGAAGAAAACTCTATAGATAAGTTAAGTTCAGGTTAGGGCAAGAAGCTTTTCACCTACACCTACTTACACCTCCTGTACAAGAGCATCCGTCAAATTCAAACACTTTCCATTCTGTTACTTTCTTGCTCTGCTTTAAGGGGGATCATTTAAAATCATTAAAACGATCACTTTTAGGAGAGGGCAGTCTCAGGTTATCAGTAGGTGTGATTGCTACGATGGAAAGACAACTCTTAGCTTGTTTTAAGGTTAATATCAGCCTTTATTTATATAAAGCTGTCTATTAGACCAGTCTAAGTGCAAAACTATGACTGTCCTGACCTTATAGGCCAGTCCAGCATGTCTTCATAAAGCAGGCCTTGGTTTTGCTCATTTTGATGCCCCCTCTCTTCCGAGCCAAACTTGCTCTCTCTGCCTCTCACTCTTTCTGTCTCCCAGCCATACTATGGGCACCGTTTTCTGTGCACAATGTTTGCCAGAGGAACACACAAGAATCTGAGCTCCACAATCCCTCTTAACCTTTGACCTTGGCTTATTGTTACCTGTGAGCAGCACTGTGGCAAACATGTTGTACAAGTACTGCACAGCCCTGCAAGCTGTTTGTGTTCTGCAAGTATGGAGGGCAGGGGAGGAGGGAAGGAAGAAGAGGGAGCTATTTAATCCCCCCCAAAGGAACTCCCCTCTCAACCCGTATCGTGAACTCACAGGCAAATCGTGTTGCTGGAAGGCACACCACACACACACTGCTGTCTTTTTAATTTCATCAGCTGAAAGAAATCTATACAGTGCTTTGGAATCCGACTGAGCTGCGGAGAGAAGTGAACTATACGGCACCCTGGAATGTAAACAGGTTCCTCACCAAGTGTAGCATAAAAATACCACATTGCAACAAACCTCTTGGCTATGATAATGGTCAATAGTACAGATCAGAGGTCTTAGTAGATTTTATGGTTGTTAGTCCTACAGCATATCAATAAGAACAAGTTGCACAAATCCAGAGAACAATTCAGAGGAAATGCAGCAATCGTACACAAATTATTCAAGTAGAACATGTGCAGAATGCCGAATGCGTTGTATTGATGGTGGCTTATTGCTTGCCATTATGAAAAGCATTATCTTCTGAGGGTATTAGGAACGCTGTTATTAAATCCCATGCAGTCAGTTGGAGAATTTTTGTAATTGTCAGGTACTCAGATACCTAAAAAAATTTGGAACAATTTATTATCCGTAAAGACGAGAAACACTTTGTTCTCTAATTTCTATAGAAAAATTTTGCAAATCGTCTACAGAAAAGTGACAAACCTCCATCACCAAGCTTTGGTGACAATGATGGCCAGACGTATTGGTGTATTTATAAAATCATGGTACGTTGGTGGAGGGTTTCTGGCATGAGAATGAACTTCATCTTTTCTCATATCATTTCTGATTTTTTGTTCATGATACAATATAGTTCTTTGCACTAATTTCTAATTGTATTGTTTGGCATAACTTTTGGAATACAAATAATCATAATCAGTATGTAGAGTTAGACAGGCCACTATAAAGTCTGCCAGCTTTGCATTCATAGCTGTCACACTTAATTATCATGCCAAAATACAAGAAAATACACTGGCTGCAGGAGGTCTTTTGTGAAGTCTTTGTTTTTGTGTACAATTAACTGGCAAACATGCTATATACTTAAGTAAGGGCTATTTTAGGTGAGTATAATTGTTAGTGAGTTGTTTTTATCAGCATGGCTCACTCCCCTTCACCGTACCCTCTCAGAAGACACCCCTGAGAGGAAGCATTTTCCACAGCCGCGGCCTCAGCAACCCCCCACTAACCCTGACATTTGTTCATTTACCCGCCCCTCTCTCCCCCCCTTCTGGTTTCCAAGCCCGATGTTTCCCCTCCCCATCCATGTCTGTCAAAAATGACCAGTTTTCAGGGGAATAGGTAAGAAGACTCCGGCAAGCCCCCCACCTGTACCCCGAAACACATAGATTTGCACGCAGGGCCGACTGCCAGGGATCCTGCTTTACTGACTGAAGTAGAGGGGAGGGGAGGGGGGGGGGGCATGACAAAGACGACAGCTTGTGTGGGGGAACATTGTCTGCTGCTGCGACTAGAAATCTTTTCAGGAAAAACAGGATTTCATACACAATGGTCGTGGGTGTGAAGAAAGGGGGCACATATTAAAAGAAGCGCCTTTATGTGTGCAGAGCTAGTGGTTTTTAAACTGCATTTGCATGGAGAAAGTCCAATCTGTTCCTCATTTCCCCTTTTAGGCTATAATGTGACAGACTGGATCAAAAAAGGGCTTTCCAGGTTGTTCTTGTTTTCTTGGAGAGTAATATCCAGGACAGCGTACAGGGTAGAAATCAGTGCAGCACACTGGCACAGAGCAGGCCTACATCCTTAAATAATAATAAATGTTAAAAAAACAACAACAAACTATTAGGCAACATTTGAAAAATATAATTTATGGACGATAATTCCCTCGCTGTCCGAACTCCATTCACGGCCTCTGACAGAAAAACCAGAGCAGCTCATGCTCCTCATGCAGTGAAACCTCCTCAATCATCTCACCACGGCAACCAAAGCAGGGAGGTCAGTTGTTATAGAGATGGCAAGAGGCTTGGTAGGTTATCAGCTACAGTATTGTTTGTGTATATCTGCGTGTGTGTGTGTGTTTGTTGTATGTGGACGGGGGATGGAGCTGACAATTGAGCGGAGGATTCTTATGTAATTCTCCCTTTAGGTGGCAGAGAACAGTCAGAGCAGCAGCCCACACTGAAGAAGAACCTGTTTGTTAATAAGCTGAAAGTAAGATAAGATTGGTAGCATTTATAGCCCATTTGTACACAGGAGCAGAGGGGCCTATGTGTAGCAGGGTGATAGTGAGACAGTGACAAGCCTGAAGTGGGCATGTCCCTGTAAATGTTCAGCCTACATGCAAACATCCAGACACACGTGAAAGTGTGCAGCGTTAGAAAAGGCCACAGGCCAAAAGCTATAAAAAAAAAAAGACAAACTAACAGACACCAGCATCCTAATCTGCCTGAGAGGCTGTGAGGAGAGTCTGATGAGCTTCAGTGAGGGAATAGCTCCCAAAAGCTGAACTCCATGTACAACCACCTCTGACATTTGTCCGGCTGTGGCTGACAGCATGATGAGCACCGCTCTAAATGTTAAGCACCTCCAGCTGGGCCTCCATGTTAAGGACTATTGTTGAATTGTGTCAAGGGAGGTTTTGGATAGCTCTGAAAAAAGACGACTGACCTGCATGTAAACTTTATCAGGCTAAAATTAATTCATCCTGCAATATAAAATACACACCATTTTCTGTCTCCTCCGTTAAAAACCTAGAACTTTTCTTTAGGTTCCGACGTAGCTCTTAATCCTGCAGTAAACAGGTACCTAGTTTAATTACTTTTTCCAAACACACACAGCATTCTGTATATTATTAACAATCTGTTCAAATTCTTTAAGACACTTCACACAAAGAACATGTGTTTCTGCTGTCAGTTTAAGTTTAAACAAAGGATGACAACAGGTGTGCAGAGTGGAGTTTAGATTGGATAAAGTTGCTTCATACGACTTTGAGCCAGGAGGCACTTCTGTGTAAAAGTTTGTGAAACCATAAACAAGCAAACTGTTAACCTGGGTTAGGAGCAATGTTTAGCAACTTTGGAGGAAAAAAAAAAATCACATTAAAAAGGAAAATTGTTCAATTCCTTTGCGCCCACCCCCTTGTCATAAGATATGGATGTCCCGTAAGGTTATTTGTGTTTGCTGGGAAATGAAGTGCTCAACTGGATTAAAAACATACTGCATATGTTTGGAAATCTGTTTCCCTGGGCGTATGAGTGTAGTGAGCGAGCGTGAAGCAGCAGCTTGCGTCTCCTCCAAGAGAGAGGGCAGACACTCTCATCATTAGCTGGGCTACAATGTGCTCCTCTACCTGCTCCAATCTGCACAGCCAGGCTCCACTCTGACGCCAGACAGATGTTCCCAGCACGAGGTGCAAAGTACCGAGAGGGGAAACGAGAGCGAGCAGGAAAGAGGCAGAAGAATGGAAATATTCAGCAGAGTACACAATAAGAGTTTAATTATGAATAATAGCAATGGGTCTTTGTTCTCACAGTGAAGCTATGGTTGGCCTGGCCTTTGGGAAATTGTTTTTGGCTTCCATATGGGGGCAGCTGTCTGTCAAAAATAAACGCTTAAAATCATGACATGCCACAGTAGGGATAATTACAGGATAAAGAACAATGCAATTATGTATGTTTATTTGCAATATTGGATAGGTATTTTGCTAAAACACACTCTAAGGCTATTGGCAAGGTTAAAACGTAATCTCAACACTATCATTTGAGCTATCATTTGCTGCTGCTCACTTAAATGATTGCAGGACTAGACATCAACTGTGACCTAATGTGTGCGTGTGCAGAAATGTTTCTGTGACAAGACAAAGGGGAGGTGTTTGAGGATAAGCAGGGCGATATTTTCTTGTTTTATTACCTATATTATAAAACAAAGAACCAAACTAAAACTAATTTATGCCACTTTTAAGTATCATCTAACTACAATCTGATACAGCTTATTCCTTTGTGACATGAACTTTTGTTGTTCCATAAAATATGAGATGCTAATAAAAGAGAATAATTGGCTGACACAGAGTAATTCTTTATTAAACAAAGCTACTCCAACACCACATCTAAATGTGCTTTGGATTTGGGCCTGTTGAGGTGAGTGGCTGGTAAAGAGACAAAATAACACCAGCGTTCTCCTTTTTGAATGAAAGTAAGGCAGTGAGGATTACACGCCTAATAAATTGTAGTTGAATTGCATTTTGAGGTGTGGAGCAGACGATCTCTGCAGGCTGCAGAATTGACAAAAACAAAGCCAGGTGGTGTGATACAGTCACAATACTTCACTGTTTGTATTTGCCTGACCAGCAGCAGAACACAGGCTCTGTCCGCCTTTGGGAGCTGCTACAACAGAGATGGCTGTTAAAGCATTCATATCCCTCATGCACCATAATAATGAGCACAACATGCCATGTGCTGAACTGTCCAACTGGCCTGCAAATAGCCAGGGAGAGGAAGTTAACAAACATATGATGGCCTCCAATCCAAGGTCCTATTGAAGTGAATCTGGAAATAAGAATTATGCTGATTGAATAGGACAATAAAGGACCTGAGCCAGAGCAGATCATGACAGGTCATGAATCCCATCAGAATACTATAATCCAGTCAAACAACAGAGCTGACAGCCTTAATGCATTTGTAGATTAAGAATATATATTTGGTAGATTATTTATATGCATAATTGTTAATAGAATGATTGTACAAAAAATATAATTTGAGACAAAAAAATCCAATATCCTTAAATAAAAATGTTTTTTTTTACACATTAGTACAGAAAACATATTTCAGACAACTTCCACCTTTCATGGATACAAACCTTTAAACTTCATGAACAAGAAAAAGAAGAAAAAAATCTATGAATACCTAAGGCTCTATATTGCTGCTTAAATGTGATTGTGCAGTGATAATGAAGATGGAGTAGGAAGGAACTTTTTCAAGTTCATATTGCATCGTGGTGATTCACAAACTGCCAAAAACTATGAGAGAATAAGTATTAACAAGCAAAAGTAACACCCAGAGCTGCACCTACAGTATATAAATTGCCTCTATTCACATACTAATGATTTGCTTGTTACAGTAATTATCGCTACGAGACCATACCGGAACATCTGCATTGATTTAGACTCTGGGAGAGCAGAGGAAGGGAGGGAGAGGCTCACAATCTGGAAATCGACTTCGAGAGCTAGACAACAATCTGTTGATGGTTATTTTGGTAATTGTCCATAATTGATGTAAAACATGGAGTGGCTTGCAGGAGATTTTAAATGAGTGTTTTTGTAGCTCTTGGGTCATTGAAAATGGGCATTTGCTATGAAAATGCACATGCAGCATCTAATAATGTGGGTCCTAAAATAAAGTGGACAGCTGGTGGGAAAAGACGGGACACCTGGGCACACAGCTTACACTTGATGACTGCTGGTGCAAATTGATCTTAGCAGTCAAAAGTAATGATGTGATTATGATTCAGCCTGTTAAATAAAATAAACATGTTATTGTTTTACTAGTTGGGTGGTTATTCACATTAGTAAATACGTTGATGCATACATGGATGAAATAAAGTACACATGTAGTGAATTACTATTTATAAGAAACCAAAAATACTATAGTAGTTAAAATGTAAGAATCAAATCAAGAAAGCCAAATCCCATTTAAGCTTCCTGGTGTGATAGCCACATCCAACCATGGCTAAAGCTAAATTGACTTTTTAAACTCCAACATGTACCTGTTACCTGTAATAAATCAGTTGTGATAAATGAACATTTTGGTTATTGAGTTAATTATGTCACATAAATAAGACAGAAGCTAAACTAGTCCCGCTAAAAGGCAAGTTTAGCAGAGTGGCAACAATCACCATCTTAAAGATAAGCTGAAATGTGTTTTAACACTTTTAGATCACATCCACTGTCATATTGTGCCCTTATTTAGCAGTATAAGCTAACAAAAATATACAAAAATGTCTATTCCTTTGTATTTTTATATCAAAATCTGATCCTGATCTTTGGGAAACAAAAGATAACTAATAATAATAATCAACCAATAATATCATGACATTCAACCATCAATCAAGCAGCACAGAGCTTCTGTTAAGACTTCACATCAGAAGGACGCCACTAGAGCGAAGTGTTTCTCCAGGCATTTTTAAATGATTGATTTATTTATATGATGACTTAACTTGTTGCTGAAGTCACCGCTGGTTCAGAGTCTTTTGCAACAAGTGTAAAAAAAAAAAGAAGCCATTTCTTAACAGGAAGACCATCAAACAAACATAAAGCTAAATTCTGCTTCACACTGTAGATGCGGATGAAAACTCTGTGTCTTTGAGAGGTATATACTGTACAGTGTGTGGCAGCAAATATCAGGCTCTCAAACATCTCTCTCTGTGGTTCAGGAGGGTTTTGGCACCGCTGCCACATTGTGAGGAGATCCTCAGCACATGTTTTGACAAGTGAAGAGCTTGCTACATAATTCATGAGTGATGAGTCTTAATAAAACACGGGGCCGTCCGGTGTGTCCTTGTTCTGTTCGTTTCTCTAATGAGAACTTGCCTCAAGAATCAGTGTGAATTTATGATGCTGCGTTGCTCAGTCCGGCCTGACCTAACTTCACTCTCGGATGAATTAAGGAAATCTTTTACCTTCGTAGCTGTGGCTGCGGATAAAGAATACACACTAATTATGGAAACATCTACAATCTAGGGCAAGACTGCATGACCTTGGACTAATGAATATATATGAAAGGAATATGGCTGCTGAGGCTCGTAATGTTTAACGAGTGAGGATCAAAACACTGATCCATTTGACATGCGAAAGCATGACCTCTGACTTCAGCTGAAGAAATCTACGACCTACCATCAAACACAACACCACAAAGAGTGATTTAAATGCCAACATGTGATAGAGTACACTTTACTCTCTTTACCTTAAATACAAATGAAAATAAATGACAAGAAAAAGATACATTGACAGTTGGATTGTATGGTATATTAGGTTTAGTGGCTAAATATGCAGTTTATCACGTTTTGCAATAAACAAATCACACAAGAACAGTTTAAACAGCTCAATGTAACAGATTTGAAGTTGGGTTTTTTCCCCCCACATACAACACAAAGTGCTACTTTTAATGGATACTGCAGTCTCAAAATTATTCTACCCCCTGGATATCATACTTCTTATGAAGGATGGACCATACATTTGCAAATAATATATTGTTAAAACACTGTGCTAGCCTTCATATACTTACTTTAGCAGTAGAGTCCCAAAGTTTGTTTTTTTCTGTTAAGGCCTAAATTAACATCAGGGCTCCATGCCCCAACTCCAAATCATACATCACTGCTGACCCAAAAGAACAAGTAAAGTCTGCTCCAGACTGTTTTGGTCTGCTGTTCCGTGGAGCCATGAAACAAAACTATAACTTTTGGGCCTACGGATCAGCAGTATGTCTGGAGGAGGAGGAAGAATGAAGCCTATGCTGAAAAGAACAGCCTACCTACAGTGAAGTATGGTGGTGCCTCGTGATGCTCTGGGGCTGCTTTGGTTCCTCAGACACTGGAAACCAGCAGCGTGTGGATGGTAGGACGGATTCCATCAAGTATCAGGAAATCCTAGAAAAAAATGTCGCGCCATCTGTGAGGAAGCAGAAACCTGGGTGTCATTAGACAGTCAAAAAGGACGATGATCCCAAGCATACCGCAAAGTCCACCTGGTTTCAGAAGACGTCCTGGAACATCCTAGAGTGACCATCACAGTCGCCTTACTTGAATCCCGTAGAAAAACTCTGGTGAGAAAAAAACTGGTGATCTTTAAAGAAGATGGCTGCAGCATGTAAACCCCAGGAATATTCCAGAACTGGAGGTCTTTGTCCATGAGGAATGGGCTAAGATTCCTCAGGAACGCTGCCAGGAGCTGGTGTCTGGATATGCATCACGTTTGCAGCAGGTCATAGCAGCTCCAGGATTCTCTGTTAGTAGTAGGTAAAAGTAGCACTTTGTTTTATATTTTTAAAACATGTGTATTTTCTGTTGTGTTTTGTGTTGAATGTGGGAGAGAAAAATTCTAATCTGTTGCATTGAGATATTTAAACTGCTGCTGTTTTATTTGGTTATTGCAAACAAATGATAAATAGTATATACATACAAACAAACACACACACATAAACCTAATATAAACCTATCTATCTCTATATATATATATATATATAGAGAGAGAGAGAGAGAGATAGATAGATAGATGGATTTACTCTGAAAATTGGCCTACATTTCTGTCAAAATACAAATTAAGTGAAACAAAATCCATCAGATGCACATCAACACTTGAAAAAACAAAACTGAGGTTCTGTGGTGTCACCTAGCCACCCTGGTCAATTAAACACCTCCCACTACAGGTTGGCATCACTCAAAAGGCTCAAAGGCTCATTAACCCTTCTGACTAGCCACCAGCCACTATCAGGCAAACTTCCCCTCACATTGGCCAATCCCTACATGGGCAACGCAGGTCAACACCCACACAAGTGACAGGAAATTGAATTGCTAGAGAGAATGTGGTCTGTCTGAGCAATTGAAAGACATTTGTTTATTCACAACTGGTCACACGGCTAGACAGACTGCATGGGCTTTAAAAACAAAAGCAAATGTGATGCCTAATGTAATTTTATAAAGTGGGAATTACTTTTGTTATATCACTGATTTATCTGAGGTAAATATTCTTACAGGCAAGGAATGTAGCTGCATAAATCATCTCTAAAGCACAGCGCCAATAAACTGATCAAAAAATTCTGAATTCATACTTATTGAAAGGTTTACTACAATACTTATCCCAGATACATTATATTTGGATCTTTAAATCAGTGTGGCATTCACTTAGTGCACAACTACGCCGTATAAAACGGAACGGGAGCCGTGATGCATCACTGAAGCGCCTTTGTGTGGTTGTTTATCAGACCACTATTCTTAATCTACTGAGTTGATCTCCTGGTTCCCGCGGGATTAAAAATCGTCTACAAACCTCCAAATATTTGAGGCAATCAACAACTCAACACGCATTTGGCGTTAGAATGCAGGACTGTGAAAACACACAAACGAATGGATAAAAAGGAGTGAAATATGAAGAGAAATAAGGGGATCGGAGCCGTGCCCATTTCGGGGGTGTAAAATATGGAGAAGTGCGGATCATTGGGGGAGCTGCTCTGCCTGGGGGAACAGATGAAGGGAGGACACTCTGCCAAGATCTCTCCACTGGAGGGGGAGCTGAGGGACTGGAGCTCTATGGGAGAAAGAGTGTGCGCCTCGCATGCTGCTCTCCTCAATCTCAGTCTCACACGCCTGCATTGACACGTCCCAGGCTCTCTGCAGCAGAGGGAAATTGCTGCTGACAGGGCCTTGCAAACTTTCACAGCCATTTAGAAAGACTTACTCCCACACTTTTGTCACAGGCATTTATTGCACAAGATACATGATATGAAAAATTAACATTTTTTGAACTTGGCATCCTTTTTTCACCAAGTTAGGCTTAAAAACCATTCATAATTTTGCAGCCTTGCAATCAGCCCAAGTGCAGATGTAAACACAGGACATGCCAAGTGAGACCCTGAGATTATGAAAATGCACAATTTAAAAAAAAAAATGTAGTACTTCATAAATTTGTAGCATACGAGTTCCTAATCCAATAACAAATGCTGCCTGTGTCGCCATCACCGATACACATGAGGCTGTTTTCAGGCGAGAGCAAAGGTTATTGCAGACTTACTGTACCTGTATGCCGACAACCAGCCAGTGCCTCCAGTAAGCAGATACTGGGTTGGTGTGACTTGGAGCATCAGGGTCAACCATCACCAGAACATACTTGCTGTTCTGCAAACAGAGGGAGATGCATATAATATTATTTTCAATGCAAGTGCTTTGCTTCAGCACCACACACATTGTGATTGGCCCAGAGGCAGTTCCAGTGACAGCGGTACTTGATCCCTTTCGCTTTCTAAATACAGCCATGAGCTGCTTGTGTATCACACTGCCTGAGGCTTGACAGCCATCTCTGCAGCACACACTTAGTTGAAATACTTCAAAACAGAAGCTTCACTGTACTTCCTTATAACCTATTGTAACTACAAAGGATGCAAAGTGTGAATTTTATTCTATTCATAAAATGGTCCGTATATTTTTTTTAAGAAGTCACTTCACTTGGCCCAGTTCACACCAGTAGATTGGGTTTGCCTTTTGTTGGCATGACACATAATGTTAATGAGTCTTACTTTAACAATGGGCATATTGTTATAAATAGCATGAAATAAAACTGCAAAAATGAGAATATGTTCTGCTGCCATGCTCATCACCAACTGCACCACGCACAAAAGCACAGCTCTGTTTCTCCTGTTATTCTTAAACTTAATATCATTACTGGGACATCAGTAAAATGACAACATTTTGGATCTGATACCAAATCCTCTTGTTAACATATTCACAGTAACTTTCTGCCACTTATCCAGTATCTTTGTACCCCTCAATCTGTCAATAGATAAAGTGAGAGAAAAAGCATCTTAACTAACACTTGATCACAGTTATTGGACGTTTACTTGGCGGCTTAACTGCCGGAAAATTTTCATTCTGTCTGTCCCTAAAAGTTACAGAATTATGAGAGCAGATTGAATTATTGCAAGAGCACATTTGTCATCCCTGGTCCTGTGCCCAAAATCTGCCAGACCATATGATGGGCTTTTTTTATTTTGTTCACTTCCTCTACAAACAGAGACATTAATCAAGGCTGTTTGAATCCATGATGTCCTCTAACTGTATATGTACTCTCAACTGAAGCAATACCATAATGATATCAGCTTTAATACGTATAAAACAGATGCAGCGCTTCTTATATCCTTACACTGACTGCCAAACAACGCTGTCTGTGGCGCGCACGTAAACATAAACCTTAAATTCATGTTTGTTGTGTCCCATCAAGACATTCTTAAAGGCCTCTGAAAATTATCGTAAGCCAATGTACTTGAGTGAGATAAAGTAGTCGTCATGTATTTTTCTGAAGATGCTCATTTTCAGAAGGATTCTCTGCCTACCTGACAAGCAGTAATAAGCGTAAACAACTAAGCCTAATAATAGGATAATACTGTAGTCTCAGTGATAGTGCCTGCAGGTAACATCCAGACACACCAGCAACAATAGAGCCTCCTCCACAGCCTGTCAAAAGTGACTCTATATCAGTGACCCCCCCGGGCAGCTTACCAACCATGACCTGTTGCCTTCTGAAGAGTTGTAATCCTCATTTGTACATGTTTGCTACCAGGCAGACACTGTGATAATGTAGTTACACTAATATTTAAGTCAGACCCTGATGCATTCAAAAATAACATGGTTTCAAACAACAGCACACACACACACACACACACACACACACACACACACACACACACACACACACACACACACACACACACA
Source organism: Chaunax sp. Z400 (assembly GCA_037577475.1). Classification (NCBI taxonomy): domain Eukaryota; kingdom Metazoa; phylum Chordata; class Actinopteri; order Lophiiformes; family Chaunacidae; genus Chaunax; species Chaunax sp. Z400. The sequence continues at coordinate 5,593,628 of CM075187.1, forward strand.
CACACACACACACACACACACACACACACACACACACACACACACACACACACACACACACACACAGGCTGAAAGGCAATTCTGAGCATTTAAATTAAAAATGACCTCCAGTCACAATTATCGCTGAAAGGAAGAACACTTTATTGGATATTTCACGAAAGTTACCATGGATGGAGACACACTGCAAAGGACAAGCTTAATTTTCCCAAAGCCAAATTTAGAAAAAAAAAACATTAAGAACATTTCACATTCATTTCCAACTGTAACGACGACAAAAAAACAAACAAACATGGCCTACTTATGGTGGGCACTGAATTTCAATGGTTTCTGCATATATTTAGTAGTTGAAATGTTACCTATAAGAATCTGGCGGGTCCAGCTGGCACAACCAACAAATAATACAAGAGGCTCCCTCCATGCTTGCACTTCACACATTGTGGCATGTACCCTTCTCTCTTACGAGGGCATTTTTTTTCTCCATCTGTCAAAATCCACATTAATTACGCACAGATATGTGTGAAAGACTCCAGGGAAAAACAGATGCATATTCTGCCATCTGAAATAATTTATCTGTGCTCTAACATACTAAATGTATATCAAAACATGCTTTAATTGGAATAATTCTCATTGCTGGATGTTGGAAAGCTCAAAAATATTAGTATTAATCATTAATACTAATGAGGAAACTTAATATTTGAGCCTTGATGATTATTTGAAATTTAGATTTGCTTTTACACTGCAGCTAATTAAAAAAAAAATGATGGCGCCTCACAAAGCTATTACAAATACTTCAAATTGTTTTAATACTGTGGTGTTTATTTTTTCCTGTACTTAATTTAGATTATTGTAAAATAGATGAAAATTCATCTTCCCACTCTGTTATACTCTGCAATTTATCTACGAAATGTCAAAAAAATACGAGAGCTCAGAGCATAGATGAAATCTGGGTAGATGTTAGCCACAGACCATAGAGCTCCATCAGGCCATTATATAGGAAGGGATATGTGGCTCCTGGGTGCTGGTTGCTGGCTGTAGGTAGGGGGAGATTGAGCCTCCATTCTCTTGGGATTAACCTCCCACTGCTTGCTGTGATCACAGCAAAATGGCCCACTGGGACCACACCTCAGACGTCCAGTACCTAGAGTACTGGTACCACAGCAACTGTGCACCTCTGTCATGGTTACTGGTCATTGGTAGAGAGGAAAGGGGGAGGTGTTCCAGTGACACCTATGGAGACTGGAGGTGGGGAGTCATGGTCTAAATACACAAACTCTGTATTTCCTCTGATTATACGTATGTCATAGATATACAGATGCAGTTTTTAATATATTTGTTAAATTGTATTTTTAAGAGATGACATGTAACACCCACTCCATGCCAATAGCATTGAATAGATACAGTATTTGCAAGGCAGAGGACTGTGTAGAACAAAGGCATATGAAGACTAGTGTCTCTGAGGGTGTATATTACGGCTTACCTTTGAGTGAACTCTGCTGGGGATGAGAATCAGAGAGATGTCTAATCGCTGCTCTGGTAGAGCTGCCTAGGCTATCGAGCCTAGCTCTGCTAACTGATGACACCGAGAAGGGCGAGAGTGAGTTAGCGAGAGGGAGGGAGGGAGAAGTGGCCCCTCTGTGAGTTTACAAGTTCATGCTTTATCCCTGACCCAATACCCAAACAGTGTCGTCCATGCAGCTGCCTATTAATATACCCACTGCTTTATCCTCCTGGTTCTTCATCTCCTTCAGTCTCTGTGCACAGAACCCACAATGATTCATTAAATGGTCAACTGTGCTCACCGCTCGACCCGGGGCAAAGCAACGCATCGATCGCAAATCCCTGTTTAAGTAGCAAAAACACTTGAACTCGTTTGGTAATTAACAGGTATCTGTGTTGTGATTAAGAGACAGCGATGGCTTAACAACCATCGACTGCAGCTTAGAGCAAGGTTGAAAGATTGATCTATAAATACAGAAAAATAAAAACTCTAAAACACGGCTGTCAAAGTACATTTTTCAGATGATGATGAAAATAAACCGCAGCTACCGTTTCATTGTTTTTGTAGCCAAACAGTTGTAAAAAAGATTTTAATAAAGCAATATGAAAGGAATAACTGAGTATACAAGCTAGCATCAAATGAATTCATAAAGCAAAGACATGAAGACTTTTATACCGAGGATAAGGTAATAAGGTCTCATGTTGAAGACAGGATAGCAGTGAGAGGAGCAGAGGGGAGAGTGATGGAGAAGGTTAACAGTGGTTCTACTTTTCAGGGTCAGAAGGGGAGGTTCATCCAGGTGGAGGTAAGGTCGAGGGTCAACCAGGCAGCAGTAATTGAATCCTGAGCAGAGTGGAGTGGCATAGACATAAAGATGAGATGGAGATAGAAGGGGGGGGGGGGGGGGGGGGGGGGGGGGGGGGGGCTGTGGCACTCACCTAGAGGTCACCAACCTTACAGGTGAGAAGGTCCCCGTTGTCATTAATAACAGCCGCCCCCCCAACTCTCTGAAACCGCATTGTTCCTCACTGCAAGTGACAATGTAGAAGCTCCTTCATAGAGGAAAAATCGGTAATATGCGACAGCAAAATTGGGTGAGGAAAAAAAAGTGAATTTCATTCATTTCACTAATAGTGGTCATAGAATCCAAGGAGTATGTTTAGGTGCACAAAGCACTGGGTTAAGTTTCGGGAAAGTTCAAGGTCTTGGTTTTATATACTGTCATACTGTAGGTGAATGTGAGCAAACTGACCAAAAAATCACCAAAGTTCAAATATGCCAACAAACGTAAAAAAAGAAGAAAAAAAAGAGCAAATTAGGAGAATAGGAGAAATAGGAGATTCAAGAATTTTCTCATCTAGAGCCTAGATGCCACACTTTAATATGTTCTGCTGCTGCAATAATAAATATTTCTTTTAATGGTAGGAATGTTAACACTGAAAACTATCCAGGGAGCAGTTCTGATTCTCTTCAGATGTATTCAACAAAATGGCGAATGGACTGTACTCATACAGAGCCTCTCTACAACACAAGCCAGCATTCACCCATTCACAAACATTTATACATTGGTGGCAAAGGCTACCATGCAGGCCAGCACCTGTTCATCAGGAGGAATAACCATATACACAATCACTCACGCACCACTGGAACAGCCATCGAGCTGAATTTGGGGCTCAGTATCTTGCTACTTTGGACACAAAGTGACACAAAGTATAAGTTGACATTTAGACAGCAAGTAGCAAGGGCTGGGGATTGAACCACCGACCTTCTGATGAGTGAGAACCGAGCCCCTGAGTCACAGCCACTGAGAGAGAAAAAACTAATCAATGGCTTAAAAACTGAATTTCTATGAGACAAAGTTGATGAGGCACCAAAAGTCAGGATAACTCAACTTCCTCTGCATTTCACCCAAAACGATCAAAAGCAAAAGCCCTTAAGATAATATAGTAAAGAAATGTGGCAATTGTTATTATTATTATTATGTAGGAAATGTAGGGCACTATACATTCACAAAAATGCACATAGGTTCAGCTAAAGGTGGTGTTTTGTAGTTGGAGCCACTTGATGTCTTAGATGTTGTAATTCAGCAGAGAGTGCCATTTATTACTAAACTCCAAAACACACAATCTCAGTGCTTCTTGCCATGCTGGTGCAAAGTGAGTTATTATAACACACTATTATAACATTATAATTAGTATTAGACATTCAGATTGATTACTGACAGACTTAAATGATGTGCAAAGAGAACACCAACACACCTAAGTGTGTTCTTAAGTGCCTCACACAGTGAGGGGCTGCTCACTACCTCCAAACCTGCCTATTTTTAACTCAGCCTCCCTCCCACACAGGACAGGAGTGTGAAGTGGCTTATAAATCCACACTTAGAGGACCCACATGGCAAAAAAGTCACATGTGGATAGAAATGCATAGTCAAGGCCTAAAGACAATATACAGTAGCTGATAGATCCCTGCTGGGTAGCCAAACACAGGAGTGAGTTATAGTATGAGGGGGCAGCGATTCAAGAGGAACTTCAGTGAAATATGAAACAAGTTTATACAATCAATCATATTAACACTATGTTTGTCTAAACATAACAACATAAAGGTAGATTTTAATCAAATAAACACATGAAAGAAGATAAGACAAAGCCAGGAAATATTGTTAGTAGCCTATAGATTCTACAAAGTCAATATACATGTTCTGTGTCTGTCAATGTCTTGAAAAATCCATTAACAGCTCTGATAAACTGATGCAGTCTGTCCTGAACTCTGTTTACAAAGCCTTATACTTTCATATTGCAGTTTGGAACTATGCTATGCTATGCAGCCATAGCTAACAGTAAGATGGTTCACAGTCTGATTGAAGCTTGAGGGGGGGGGGGTGAAGGAATTAGTAGCAGCCTAGGGAACCATTTCTGCATTTCTCTCAACGTTGAAGACTTCTTTCACTGCACCATGCTTTCGAACGCAGCCGTGCTCATGTTAAGCTTATTAGTCACCCTGGATGCGATCTTGCTAGCTGAGGCTTTCAACACTTTCGAGTTGTGGCTTTACACACATACACCTACTCACTGCCATGAAAGCGTTTCTGCAAATGCACATGCTCAAACACAGTGGCTACCACTAACAGGTACTCTGAAGTAACATGCAGACAGATGATGAGGATATGAACTTCAGTTCCAGCCCGTGCTAAATGAGGCGAGAGGGAAACACTTTTGTCATGTAGTTTAGCTGCTGAGAACCGAACACAGTCAAACAGGGCAAAATACAGCACTGGACTCATATCCATAATTAGTCTGCCAAGCATGTCTCACACTGAAAAACATATATCTGCTATTTCACCACTAAGTTGCGCCTATAAAAGTTAATGAAGAGCATATTCTAATTACTTCACCAGGATTTGGGAAACTAAATCTACTATTTCAATCCTAAAAGTACTAAGGGGAATCATAATCATCAAGATCTCTTTGTGTTAGTGGATGTTTTGGTTATTGTACATTATGTGCAACTGAAAACAGCACGTTTGCAAAGGAAATGACACGAGATTTCATAACTGTCATCACCTCAAGCTCATATTTGTGCTCTAAAAATGAAGTATACTCCAGTCATCGCATTTTATTTTGGCATTCTTCTTCCATAACCTACATATTGCATTGTTTTATTTTGTGATGAGAAGAGTGATAGATTGAGCAAAAATGATCAGTGTTGTCTGTTTAATAGTGGGAATAGCTGTTACTGTTGCATCTATCTTTACACTAATTGACACATTTAAAGGACTTAAGATTTTTTATTTAGAAGAAATACAACTGTCTTATAGTCTTACAACAGGACCACTTAATGGAGAACTGTCGTGCAGCAGAAACAATTCTGAAGGCGACGGGATATATGCTGCCATGAAGGGAGATTAGTTGTAAGCACTCTGACACCCATTCCTATTTGGCCATCAGAGCTGTTAAAGGTGTCAGGCCTGTTCACAGGCACTGTGTGTTTCACCAGCCAAGATGGCTTCCACATTTTTTCTATCATGATTAATTATGGTTTCTGATGGTAGTACAGTGAGAAAGTGCAAATTATTCCCACATTTTCTTGTGCCCTCCGTTCAGCCACTGTTGTGTAGGAAGATGCTATTGACGCCATCCATGGATGGCGACCAAAAGGCATCTACATGGGGTGGCAAACTCCAGTGCCTATTAAAGAGTGGAAGTGGTGGTGGGGGGGTAGTTGCTGTGTGGGCTGAACCTAGGCAAGACTGCCAGTTGACAGGGCCAGATTTTCCAGTATGGAAGTCTTGTTTCAGTGGGCGATTCTGGGTGTTGGGAGACTGGGAGAGAGGACTGCCCAGGGCTTGGAAGCTTGAAACAGAATATTTCAAACAGACAAGCACCGTCTGTGTTCCAGTGTCACCAGCCCACCCGTCTGACAATCAGGGCCATGTCATCACACGGGCTCTGAGTGATTCAGAGAGCATTCTTATCACCTTAGAAGACGTGGCAATCTCAGACGTCAGAGAAGTCTGAGGTTCCAGCAGCAGAAGTAGCATTAAACAAAAAATACAGCACATGGTATGGATGACAACAAAGTACAATAAAAAATGTTCACCTACAGGCAAAACATTAAGAGCATGAATAGCAAAGCCTGGTGAAATGCAACCACAATGCTGTGCCTTGCTTTGGATCCTTCACAAAATGCACAATATGTCTTCAAAAACACACACTGTGCACGCAGCACTGAAAATCCTTAGTTTTGGAGAACTGGTTGAAATAAAAATAATTAATCTGACAGATCATTTTGTGTATGTTGATATATTTAGCACTGTCAGAGAGGACATCACAGAGAATGGCACTTATATCACAATGCAAAAACTGTTATCAGAGGAGGTACAGGTTTATGGTTCAAGGGCTCGTCCATTCACAGAGAACAAGCTCAGCCTCTCTGCCTGACACACTGATAAAGACAACACAAATAAAACGGCTCCACCGCTCCATCTTTGCGACTCCCCAAGGGAATAATATATCACCCATCTGAATGTGGCACATATTGAATCATTTCCAGCGTTGATGATTCATTTGAATAAATAAGCCTTTTTCATTTTTGCCAACTTGAACTGATACTGAAACAAGGAAACTGAAGTCACATTGTTAGATATGAGGAAGGACAGGTGTTAGAGTGTTCTATAGGACTGCTAATCCTAATCCCCTTTCAAGCAACAATTAATGACTGCAGCAATAATCTTTGCATATATGTTGTTGCAATTCCTTTTTGACTGTCAACCACAACCTGCAAAACTCACATAGACCAAATCCAGGGGGATATGTCGCTGCAGGCAGATAGGATCTTATCCTGGATTTACATAGATAAATGCATAGCAATAATTCAAGAAGGACAGACATAGTTTTGACCCGATATATTTTCAATCTGACCAGAGAGGTTATTGACGAAACCTGCTCTCAGGAGCTTAATTTTCATACACAGACAGAGATCCACGTTATCAGCATTAATGCATAACAAATATAAAATCTTTAAGGAAAAAAAAAATTGGAAGCTTCCTTAAAAACTTTCAATGTCTTCCACGAAAAGCTACGGATGCACAGGAACAGCCTATCGGCAAAAAATGGAAAATCAGCAGCTTGTGCAATGAAAGGGTTATATCCGCATTCAAGCTAAGAGACATATTCTAACATACACAGACACAAATCCTGTTGAGCTGAGCTGAGCAGAGATACCCTACCAGCCCTCCAAGGCACAATTAGGATTTCACGGGGGGAAGAAATCTACATTCCTGCACACATGAAAAAAGTCCTTTCTCCCTCCTCACAACAATATCAACTCTTTACTCAAGGAAAAACCTGAAGCACCACTCGATAGGATTTGGACAAAGAAATAAAAAAACAAAGCCAGAAAAAAAAATCTAAATTTAAGCTGCTGTTGTTAAAGACAAAATATTATGGTTGAGGAAAATCCAGTCCTAAGCCTCCCAGTTCCAATCAATTTCTGCTATTCTTTGTGATATGAAGAGAAGCAACCACTCATAGTTTGTTTGAAGTGCTCGTCTGTGTGGAGCTGCGCTACCTCCAACAACATTTCGTATGGCTTTAACACCTGTCAGACATTCAGTCCAAGTACAAGAGGTCAAATGCCTGCAAGTCTGCATAAAGTAAGGGATAGAGGAAAATACGGCATTTCATTTCATGAGGTATCCTAATAAGTGGACATGTTTACAGAAACATCTAGTTAGTCATTACATCATAGTTAAATCAATGCGGTGCAGCACATATATGCCAGTGAATTATGCTCTCTGCAAGATTAAGTCATCACTTTGTATTGTCACACGTTGGCAGGTTAACTGCACATAATGTTACAAAACCTATCATAAACCAATTAAAATTATAGTGTCTTGTGTTAAGCAGAAACATTCACCGCAAAACTGAATGTGTTACGCAATCTTGGCTCCGCAAAGTCAATTATCTCATTAATCTCTGGTCCATACTCCTCTGCCAGAGGCCAAGACTCACTGAACCCTGTATATAAATTAGATTAATCTATAGGTGCAGGAGGAAGAAGAGGAGGAGGAGGAGGAGGCAGAGGGCAACAATACACTAGAAAGCAAAGATGCACAAAAAAAAGGGACAATCTTGCCTTGCTCTTCGCAGCACGAGCCTGCAGGTAACCAAATTCCTGTATTTGGCAGTCTTGAAGGGTCCAATGAAGCAGGGGTTAAGCATCCATGACTAGACTCTGAGGGACACGTCAGGAAAAGCTGCACTCTTTCTCCCGGACGGAATGACGTGATGGGATGACTCTTTGAATTCACCATGATGCTAGTGTTGTTTAAGTTTGTACAGATGCATTTAATTCAAACTTCAGCTTCTTGTTCTGGGAAAAGAGGAGGCTGACAACCAAACTGGTACAGAAAATGTGATATGTTGGTGGAGAGGTTCCTCAGCATCTTGAGCCAATTCTGCCCATTTGAGTCACTTACTCAAATCATGGGGGTGGTTTGAGGTAAAGTAGCGCACAAACTTCTCCAGCTGCTGATCGATGTGTTTGGTTTGGCCACTGGACTGAGGCTGAGAACCTTAAGGGATACTAACAGACACTCCCAGCACTTGATAAAATGCCATCCAGAACTGAGAAATAAATTGAGGGCCACAGTCAGAGACAACGTCTGCTGGGATTCTGAAGACCCCCCTCATCATTATCTCGGCTGTCAGCTTCACAATTGGTAGCTTAGCCATAGGAATAAAATGTGCAGATTTTGGTCCACGACAAATAAGACCATGGCTTTACATTGGAAATCTGGTAGGCTTGAAGTGAAATCCATGGAGAGATGAGACCACGGACGAGTTGATATTTGAAGAGGCTGTAGTTGCCCAGCAGAATGTTGGTGGGATGATTTATACTGTGCAGTTGGACAGGCCTGGATGAATTTGGGCACCTCTTCCTTATTGATTGGCCACCAGAACCTCCTAATGATGAATTGGAGGGTGTGACCATGTCTCAATTTCCAACTGGGAGGAGTAATCCAATTGAAAAGGCTAGAACCAGTGGGTCTGGACCAGTGGGTCCTGCCTCTGTATCTCTTTCACCACACGTTTTAAAAGTCCATTGCAGTAGGCATGGGCTCAAGAACCTTATATGTCTCAGAAAAACCATATTGCAGAGAGAATCAGCTTTCTGATTCTTAGAATGAGCTCGGTAAGAGTAAATGGACAGTCATCGAATGCCTCCTTTTAATGTGTACAAAATATTTCAGCAGTTACTGAGCCAAATATTGTAAAAAAGGGAGGAAATCTATACTCTGAACAAATAGGTGGCCTGTAAAGCTACCAAGTACAAGCACCGTCTCACAAGAGGCAAACCAAAGACAGGCATATTGCACACTGAAGATGAATTTGAATATTCTCAAAACAGAACAGATGTTAAAAAGTTTTGCAGTCAAACATAAATGCTGATGTCCTCCACAAACAAAGTGCACTGCTTTTGCCTGCCTTATTTTGATAGGTAAAATAGCAGTCTTTCACCAGAGCTCTCTGTTTATGATAAAACTACAAAATTTGTGTCCAAGGACACAGTTGTTTTTCGCTGCTGGAAAAACTCAGTTTGTGCTGATGTGGATAAGCGATAACCTCCATCATAGGTGAATGAACATCGCTCAAATGAGGTTCAAGTGAGGCTAAAAATGTGCACACAAGCCAATTGATGGAACTACTTATGAGATGCACACCTTTAAGGCTCCGACAAAAAATGTGGGAAATTTCAATGAATTCTGTCCTTTGGGTTTTGAGGGGATGTGAACAGACCCTACTGCAGTACGTACCGACGAATGGATGGATGGATGGACGGACGCTCGGACAAGCCTGAACCCTATATGCTCCCTTTGGCGGGGGCATGAAGAAATATAATTCTACATTAAATAAAGCAAACGAAACATTAAAGACTGTTTTAGAAATATTTCAAGGAAATCTCTTATCCTAATAAAATAAATAATGCTTGTAATTACGCCACATTTGACCCCCTCATGTCTGACTTAACTTTGACAGACATTGAGCAAAATATTAAATGGACTCGGGCTTCAGCTATAATGAATGTCCCCAAATTTGAAGTTACAGTTCCACTGATGCGATCTGGCAAACCTAATGCCCTAAAGCACATCCATAGAGCATCGTGCCAAATATGGACATGAAAAGTACTTGAATTTGATCAAGACCTTTTAGCTGCCCGGCCTGCAAAGTGGTGTTTTTCAGGAAGAAACACACTGTAACCGTCACTTCTGATTCTCAGATTTGTGTCGCGTCTGAAGAAAAGGTTAAGCACATCCTCTATCTGAAAATGTCCAGATATGCAGTCAGGCACACAGCTGGCACCCAGATAAACCATGCCATCACTGCTCTTCAGTTTTCTCAGAATCCATACCTCTCATAACATTCACAGAAAGAAACAAAGCATCCTGCCAACACCTACTTATTGAGAGAGCTCTTTCAGTTCAGCTCAAAAGCTGAGAGCTCCAAACCTCCACACCACAGTGTGGGCAGTTCTGGCAGAGCTGTGTGCCTAAGAACACTGACTGAGTGCAACAGTTGGACTAATAACAGAACAAAAAAAAATAGAAAATGGACGCACAGCGGGGACGGCCACAGCTCCACGACTGAGAAGCAGGTTGACTCCTGCCCACCTCTCTCTTATTCAAGAGCAGAAAGATGTCCACAATGCCTCTCAGGTCTTAGTGCCATGAGGGGCGGTGAGCTTGCAGCTTCAGCCACTTCAAGGTAAAGCAAATCGCTTTAATATGTTAAGAAGATTAAGCTGGATAAATGTCTAGATACATTTTTTTGAAAAGCCACATAAATCTGTAGTGTTTTTATTTGGGGAGGGGCGGTATGTGAGTCAGTTGAGACGATCAACACAAACCCACCAAAATGCAATGCGATTGGCTGGGGAAAATTGGGCTTATTTGAGATTTTGCATTTTAAGCTTCTTGAATCTAAGACCATCCCACCTCTTTCTTATTATTTTTAACACCAACCTTTGGGACAACAAAACTATTAAAAAAAAGAAAAGAAAAAAAAAGCACTGGTCGCATGTGCCATTGCACTTTCAGCTTAGACTTAAGACTCAAGTATAAAGAAGCGTAAAAGAGGTTAAACTTGAAGGTCTCTAAAGGAAAGTTGTTAAATGGCTTTTCAGGATCTCTTTGTACATTTTAAAGTTAAATCATTCAAGTCAAATTAATCAATTGAAGCAAGTGCTGTATATTTCTAAATACAAAATGGATAGCTGACTTTTTTTCCCCCTTAAGAATTAGCAATCTGAGGGTGTCCGCCTGTCAGCTGCCTGTGCTGGAAATCGAGTGTGAAAACGAGAGGAAGAAATGGAACAAATAATGTAAAGGGATTAACAAATCATTTGCATAACATTTTCTCTGCTTCCAAACTACAGGATCAGGAAAATGACAAGTAAGGCAGCTTTATCATCCCCTGTTCTCAGATCAATCAGTGCATCAATGGACCCATGATTGCTGCAACCATTAGCAACAGCCTTTTCAATGTCAAAAGCAAAACGAATCACTGGTATTACAGCTTTAGAAACAGCAAAAACAGGCCCACGAGGTAACTAAACAAGTTGGGAGAAACAGGAATCATCTGATGAAAAACATTCCCCATAAACTTGAATAGAGTGCATCTTTGAAAAGATACTTTACTTTCAGTGTGCCAAATGTGTATTAACCTGTTTTTCTTAACACTGTCTCACCATCCAGAGTTAAGACAATAAGACCACTGGGGAGATGAAGGGGGTGGCATTATGGAGAGTTAAGCATTGTGAGCAGCCCTGAAGCTGTTCCTAAAGAAGGTGAATCAGAGGATTGGGACACAACTGTAACTAAACCCTGTGCCTGACCACAAATGAGAAGCACAAAACATTTTGGGCAAAATGCCACTAAGCCAAGCATCTGTGTCTTAAGTAAACTTCACATGATCACTTATAACTTTGTGATTACTTACCACAGTTTTTAAAGAAAAGAGGCTGTCAAAGAAAACAAAAGTCAATTACCTCAGTTTCAAACATAAGCACCACAGTAATCCTGTCCATAAGATCCTGAGAGGTGTCCCCAATGAAACTTTTTCATTTAAGATAAATTCTTATACAACTAAATCAAAATGTCTGTCTTGAATTTTGCCACAAAGGAATGAGCTTGTAAGAAAAACTTGATATCCGGATTTCTTGAGATGTACAACACACAAGTTAAGAATTCAAACTAAAAAATGCACAAATCAGCTCAATAATATTTTTTGGGATCACGAGGCTGCAGAAATCTCCCCACTGGACAAATCATAAGTTAATAAAAGCGACAAGTTTCTTACTGTGCCGAGGTGCAACTGAGTCGACTCCAGATCTTACACTGATTCCCTGGTAAATGTTAGGTTTCTGTGCCTCATATAAATAGAAATTTAATCTTGTATGTTTGTCTAAGTATCCACAGCAGCAGATGCACTTCCCCATGCAGATTATGAATCTCTGTTTGAGCAGATCTTACTGTCAATGTATATGAACCAGAGAGAATTTCTGTGTGAATACTGAATAATAATCAGAACCAACAGGACAAGACCCGCTGCTTTTCACAGCTTTTGCTGTTGCCTCCTGTCCTGAAGGCGTTCACAAATCTAATTATTATTGATTGAATTTCATATTTGTCATGCATAGTCTCACGTTGGAAATTTTCATATGATTCTAAAGTGTAAATAAACAAACTAGTGCACATTTTCTTTAAACAATATATTCTTTATTAATTTGTTGGTTGGCTATGTTATGAAAAAACCTGACCTCTCAGCACTTGGTTAGCTCGTCTGCTAGCATGTGCGTCCTATGTACACAGAGGCCTCAGCAGCAGCCCAGGTCTGATTTGCAGCCTGTGGCCCTTTTGCTGCATGTCCATCTCTAAGCTGTCCTAAAAAGGTGACCGCTGTATCAACACTAACTTCCTATATATATTGAAGCAGTCTTAAGCATACCAGGGTTGGTTGAGTTGGCTTTACGTGTTGAATAATCTCCTTCCCTCAGAGCTTTTTTCAAAAACTGTGAAAATCTATCATTTTCTCCAATACCACTGCTTGCATAGAAACCTGACCATTGTCATCTGTAAGAGCATCCCAGAGCTCCCTTAATCTGCTCTTATCCTCCCATTGATAATACAATACATTTTCATGGTAATTGAAATCATATTTTACTCACAGCCACAGAGTAAAAGTATCGCTTCCTACGCTCTTAAACCAAATGTATGGTGAAGGAATGCTACTACAACAACAGGTTACAAAAAATAAAATACTGTGAAAAAGGTGAGTAGAGGGATGAAGAAAACAGGAGAAAAGAGGCGAGAGAAAAATATTATTTAAATAGTATGGAGACATAAATGTGTCAGGTGCAATCTCACTTATTCATGAGAGTCAAATACAGATATCATCATCTTGCCAACTGAGGGTAAAACTGATACCTTGAGGTGAATCAGCCTGTGAGAGTACTACTTCACCTGTAGTGGTCTACATGCCACACACATACTTCACAAGGTGCAAATTCTTCTTCTTCTGAATGGAAAGGTGGCTTAGGAGGTTTATTGCCTCTCTTCATTCCCCTGAATATGTATAATCAATCCACTGCTCCTGGTAGCAGAAGGCTGTAACTCTTTCCTCTTCGGAAGCTTCCATGAATCATGCATGTTAAATAGTAATGGGCAATGACTGAATGAAGCGCAACACGGGTCAGCTTAAAAGGGTGTTACAATGACAAAGGGGAACATTAGCCAAGGAAATAAACTCCCTGAATCTCTGCCAAATGTACTGATTTAATCCAGCAGAGCCAAAAACACCCACCTGATGACACTGGAAATGCAATTAGATGGATATTACAGAACATGTTTCACTTGTTGACCCCGGCTGTCATGTGAAGGCTCAAGGAAATGCCTTGTCTCTATATCTATATATACACATTTTTGACTCTTCCCTGAATGAAGGCCAGTGCTTACTGAAAATAAAATCCCTATCTTTGTGCTCTCACGTCCCCAAGATGATGACCTATCATGAATCCTGCATGGGTGGACATGTAGGCTTTCCTAGGAATGACAGGGGCTGCTAAAGAGGAACCCCACCCTCGCGTTCTCCAGCATGCCAACACAGTGGAGAGTGGGCAGCGCTGAGACGGCAGCCTGCCGTGGGCACTGCCAGGCTTAAAGCTGCCCTGTCGTCATCAGAGGCTTGCAGAAAAGAACGCTGAGATTCACCAAAAAAAAAAAAAAAAAAAAAAAGAAGAAAAAAAAAAGAGGAGGGGGATCGTTGCATTTAAATCCTCTCTTCAACGCCCCCACATGTTTTAGCAAAGCATAAAAATCATTCACAGAGAGAGAGAAAGCGAAAAAGAAAAAGATAGAGGGAAATAGAGAGGAAACAGCTATTAGCAGTAAGCAAGCTCAAGAGATCATAGTGAGGCAGCTCTAATCGCAGTAATGGTTTAAACCTTCATTCCATCCACCAGATGCAAGAAATGTCTACCCAAAAACAAGGCTTTGAAATCCCCCATGTCTAAGAATGTGCCCTGTGGCTATGGTCCTTACTGGAAAAGGAAAACAGCAACTCGAAAACTGTTTCTACTTCTGGAGTAAATAAGGGGTAAAGATAGCTCCTGTTGCCCGGGTTGTTTACACCGATTACATCGAAGAAATTTGAGCGACATTAAGGCTAAATTTTTTTTGAAATAATGAGTATCTTAGTTGACTCGACACCCCGAAAAATTGGGAATCGTCCTGATTCACAAGCAGTTGCCCCGGATCCTAAATTCCGTACTGCTTGTCATGAAAATTAGATTAGACCCGAGATTTTATTAGTAATAACCTAATAAAGCATGAATTACTTGATCGATGTAAAACATTCTTTCATTCCTTCTTCTGGTGCAGGCCGCAGACATGCTCTGTTACGGTTTTACTCTGGCTGCAGCAGGGACTGCAGGGTAGCTTTTTTAAAATATTTTTAAAGTCCATAGCCAACAGGAATTATGGCTATTGTAGCTATTTTAGCGGTGTTAAATTCATAAACAGCTATTCACAACAGTGCTGTTTAGTTATAACATTGCTGAATTAACAATTTACGACGTGAAATGAATCAACCCATCACTGACATAGACCTCTTTATCCTGGGACGAGGAGAACATTCAGATAATGTTACTGCAGGTACCGGATTGGGATTGGGGAAGGAAATACCTGTGGGTCATTGCAGATCCAAACAAAACTTTTACACAGCCTACTCAAGACAGGACTGGTGCAATTTTATTCTGCCCTGCCATTCTGCATAAACGCAATGAAGGCATAATGGGGGGGTTTGCGTTGTTCCACCTCTGTGATGGCAGCGGAGGTATCAGATTTCTGTTTAAAGGTGAGGTGGAAAGACAGGATAGGGGTGCGACGTTCTGATGGCGAATTATGTATGCGGCTCATAAGATTTAAAAAGCAGCTAACACTAGCAGTTAGCAGGTAACTCGAAGAAGAAAAACAAGAGAAAAAGCCATCGAACTGAGGAGACAGCACAAGGTCCTACGAGCAGAGGATGAGATCAACCTCCATGAAACAGGGAAGGTAAATGATTGTTTTAGCCATGTTGTTTCGTCGTTTACAAACCACTGCTGGACACATATGTAAAACATCACACTAGATGCTGACATCATTGTGTTATACGTCATGCGTAACTCTGGCTTGTTATTTAAAAATCACACTCTGGGGCGGCGTTGTGCCAACGATGGGTTTTTTTTCAGTGTAAACAAACAAAAGCATTGTAGAGAAGGGGTCTTCGTTGTGTTGCTATTGTGCGATCTCTAAGTAAAAAGGGCTAAAGACACTGAATGTAATGTACTGGAGGCCACACCCACTATGGCAACGTAACCACGCCCACCCCAAACTCCCCTGATTTGAATTTTTTTGAATTTATGCATTATCAAAGAATACTTCTTTCCAATAAAATAAAAATAATAATGGTAATTGGGCTGTTAAAGTACATGAAATGCTCAATTAAAGACAATGTTTATGATGGTAAAATGGTTAGAGGCTGGGACCTACTTAACAAAAGCCAAAAGCACACCTGGTTGGCAAATAGAGCTGTTCAATCCCCTCTAGTTTAGAGGTCTTCGGTTATTTTTGGAGGCTTCTTAATTTTTTCCACTATTCTTCTGTGCTTTTCTGCAGGCAAAGATTTATCTTAAGGGGTGTCTGTCTTTTGGCCCAGTTTGTTGGTTTTCCAAATAACCTCTATCAACATGAAAAACTTACTAGCCCTTCTTTTCTGCACCACAAATAGAGTAGCTGAAATACAAGAAATAAACACTGAATTTGAGAAAAAAATGACTTGATACTGGTGGAATGATGTCCGTCCATGCAGCAAGATAATTTTACTTATTAAGAAATCTTAAAATTGGTTCCAGTCTAAAAATAAGTGGGTTAAGATAAAAAAAACAACAACTAGTAAATAACTTTTAAAACAGGATAATTCATCTCATGTTTTCAGATCTAAGGTTTTAAATATTGCTACATACAGAACAATTTGCAGTGTGTGAAAACTAAATTCCTAAAAAGATTTTGGGATTCACAGTAGAGATGAATGCTGAACGGAGACGCATGGAGTCTAGATGTTTAACAGGACAATGTGCTGATACATCATTTTTACATTTCTGCATGATTAATCTGCATCTTAAACGATTACTAATCGGATGATCATACTGATGCAGTCTAATCTACAAAAAGAACTTTTGCACAGATATCAGAATTTTGACAGGAGTGAAATTTGACAATGATCAGTGCCAAACCTGTTTTAACAGTGAGCTGACTTCCTGACCTCTGAGACTGAATTTATAACAACATAAGAACATGATTTTAACAGTTTATTTCTAACCAAAGATATTTATCAAATCTACCAATTACAACATTTGCTCCTGACTGCTGGAAGTGTTTCAAAGACACTTTATAGTAAATGTTAGAGCTGGTTTGAAAACCAGGAATGATGTCTGGATAACACTGCAGTGGCTCTCATGTTATACCTAGTGATTGTTTATTCACAAGGAAAACAGCTACTTTCCTAATCTGTCACACTCTGATGTCAAATACTAACTGGGATCTGGATTATCCAGCTTTTGAATTAATAATTTGGAGGAGTGTTTGATTGTTTTTACAGATATTTCTTGTTCCTGCAAGTGTTAAGAAAATGCATCACAGTGTAAGGCTGGTGCTACATGCAAAGTCTCACATATTCAAGTATTGGCTTTAGTTTCCGCAAAGATACTAATCTATGTAAATTTGGATATTAGGACTGCAGTCAAGTAGAGCAATAAGTTTGGTGTTTAGCATTTACTGCAAGTAAATTCTAAAGAGACTTGTATCAGCTTGATCCTGCACAGAACACTTTCTTAGTGGAAACTGGACAATTAAGGGACAATATTTGAAAATCTTCAACTGTGAGTGGAGCAGATGACCATTTTATTTATTTACTGGTCGTCTTAGTCAAGTTCAGATATTGATTTATTCATAAATCTAAGTGACCAAAAGTGTGCGCTGACTTTATTTAAGAGACTAACTGTAGTTTCCAGTAGCCAAATCCATATCCAAATCAAAGCGTAGATGCTTTTGAGTGCGATTAGGATTTCTAAAAATGGTTCATCACACATGCCAAGTTTCAATAACACATACGTTTAAGTGGGAATCATTGCTCTAAAGTTTGAACACACAAATCTGCAGTTTCTGTGGCCTTTTGCTTTTGTTTTTGGTTATGAGCACCTATTTACAAGGCAGTGTATGGGACTGCCGCCCATTGCGCTCCATTACAATTACTCAGCAGGCATGCATCCCATCCCAGTAATGAACTGGGTGTTGCTGTAGGTGGATTTGAGCATGAGAAGCCACTATTCTGGATTCCTACTACTGGTTACAAGGGCTGAGTGGCAGAGAATAGCAGCAATGCTGGCAGCATGGCACAGTGACAGAAAGCGTGGTGGACCAGCAGACCAAGAACAGAACCACAGGCAACAATCTGATCCTTCAATAGTACAGTACGTGTTTACTTAAGTGTCAGGAGGAATGGAGAATTACATTTCAGAGGCCAGTAAATAAAGTTTGTATTGATTTAATCCAACACGTAATCTGTTTTTCTGTCTGACACTGATTCTGGCAATAAAAGAGAATCATGTCAGACAGCGTTATAGATAATACGACCATAGATCAAACGGAGTTTGGGCAGGAGAAGGGCAATAGATCATCTTCAAGCTAGACTGCTTAGCTCTGGAATTCATAAATTACCTCCTAAATCGAGGTGGCGTTCAATTTAAGTTTTCAATTTACAGATATAGGATTTTGCGCTCGCTTGATGTAATTTCATTGTCAAATTCAGCAGGGGTTCTGTTTGGAAAATGTGTCTCTCTCTCAATTTGTGACTGAACTTGAAAACTACACTGAACATGATCCACGGAAAAATACGCATATAGAAAAATTAATACAACAAAAGGTCATCTGAATAATAATATATTATGTAACGCTGACCCACTTCCTGAACTACTTTTTCCCTTCAGTTTATGTGATATAGAAGTTATTTAGGGACTTTACTTTGTTTTGTCATGAGCACTGGATTTTTTTTAATCTATAATATCATATTTAATTTAAGGATAGTTTGAATGAGTGTGATATTGTGACACAACACTTAAACTTCAAACTGCAGTTTGCATTACTTACAATTACAGCCTAATTCTTTAAATAAATTAACTGAAACTAGTAATCTGTTTCAATCTTAAGGCCGTGGTTTGAGTTCCTTCATGAATATGTGTATTAATTATGCATTAATACTAATAAAAACTGGTTCTTGCACTGGTCCTCTAAAACATGCACAGCTTTGTCTGCTAAAATTATATTTGTATAAGTGTAATGACACCAAGCTGAGGATTGAGATTGATATATTAGAGATTCGACCCGTCAAAATCAGTGACTGAATTAAGAATGACGACAGTATTATCCACTTTACATTTGAAGTTATCTGACATTCTAAATAGTATTAACTGTAGATACATAACGTTTGTTTAACACAACTGTTCGATGAAGGGCATACAATTATAATGTGCCAGCACCACCCTCTGGTCACAAAGATTACTGCAGAGTATCAGTAATCTATACAAGTTATGAAGATAACACAACATACCACATACACTCAAACTAGTGTAGAGCATGAAATTTAAAAAAACAAACAAGTGAAATGTTTTTCCTAATATTTTTTAATTCAAAATGTTTGAACCTTTTTGTTTCTTGTTACAATAAGTTAAAGCCTGTTCTGCTGAGGTAGAGATTTACTTTGTCTGATCTATTACTGATCTCTAGTGTTAAAAATAAGCATGTGCATGTTTGCTATGTCACATGACAGAAAGAAAAAAATTACAGTATATCAAAAATGTCCCAAGACACCCACAAAAAACCTCATAACTCACTCCTTTTTTTCTGAGGTATGAAGCCTATCCTTGTTTAGTGTGAGAGAGAAGGGGATGACGAGCGGAAACAAAGAGATGGAGACTAAAAATCTACAGTATGTGGCTTTATTTTTCAAAGATACTGATGTGCCAAAACATAACAGTTAAGAATGTGTAAAATATTCATGTTGTGTCATAATTGAATCTATTTAATTAGCAAACTTGGGTTAAAATTGTCATATTTAAAAACTCGATGAGGTGGAGTTATCACACACACACACACACACACACACACACACACACACACACACACACACACACACACACACACACACACACACACACACACACACACACACACACACACACACACACACACACACACACACACACACACACACACACACACACCTCTTACCTCGTGTGCTCCAGAGAAGAAAATCTGTGGAGGGGCTTTCCAAACATTGGTGATCTTTTCTCTAAGTTTCCCATCGTTTGGAATTACGAGGCATTCATCGATATCCAGTCCTGGATAGATCACCTCTAGTCCACCACTTTGTTCAGCAGAGATAAAAGATGGACACACATTTTCATTTTTGATGTAAACATAGCAAATTATTTAAAAAGGTTCCAATAAGGAAATGAGCAAAAAGTGCTGAAGTACAACATGCTGAGAAAATGAAGAGTTTTTCATGTTTATTATTACCTCTGCCAAGGAGATAATGTTTTCAACATGTGTTTGTTTTTGTTTGTTGCTTGATTTGCTTGACAGCAGGATTCATACATGTCAACCTTATCAAATGCTCACCTGTAAGACCTGTATTGAAAATTCCTTAACATTCTCCCAAAATTGCTTACAGTGTGTGAATAGACCATAACCTGTGTTATGTGAGCAACCTGACATGAAAATATGCTAAAATGCTCAAATATGCCTAAAATTGTAAAAAAAAAAAAAGAAAAAAAAAGAAAAAGTTAACTGAAGAAACCAACTAAGAGATTCACACCTTTAGGACCCCTACAAAGCCTGTACCAAATTTAATTGAATTCAGTTAAGGGATTTTTGAGGAGATGTGGATAGACTATTCCCTGTTACGGATGTATGTATGGAAGGACAAGACTCTATGGAAGGACCCTATATGCCCCCTTTGGAGGAGGCATAAAAGGAACACATGTAGAAAAGTTTGAATTAAACCCGTGTGGTGTGGTTACTGGACTGTAATGAGGCTTTTCGTTCTCTTGACAACGCGAGTGGCCTCTGCATTTTCTCATTATAAATCTATTGAATTTCTGTAGGGACTTTCAATTGCAGAAAATCCATAGGATTTATGGGCACTCCATAAGGGTGTGGATGTATGAGGATTACACAAAAACTACAGGACTGATTTCCATAAAACCTGGTGGAAGGATGCGGCAGGGGTCAGGAAAGAACCCATAAAGTGTTGGTGCTAATCTGGACAATGGGACAAATCTATTTTTTTTAACGTTGCAAGATAGGGCGTTGTTAAACAATTTCCTTAATCATGCAAAAACTACTGAATGAATTTCCGCAAATCTTTGTGGAGTGCTGGGGTATGACTCAGGCAAGGACCCAATCATTTTTGTGCAGATCCACATAGAGGAGCAGTTCAAGGATTTTTTTCTACAACTTTAACTGTAAAATTGCAAGACAGGGTATTTTTCTTACTTACTTACATTTTCCTTACACAAAAACTTTTGAACTGATTTTCATGAAACTTTAAGGAGGTTTGGGACATGGACCAGGCAAACTACACAGACATGTGGAGGATTGTGTGGCCTTGGCAGAGATATGCGCTCTACAGAATGCCATTCTAGTTTTGACTATGATTTACCTGCCATTGAGTACACTATGATCACAGCTATGTTAAACATGATGGGCTACCTACTGACACAAATAAGAATCCAGAGGGCTCAGAGTGCTGGAAGTTGCTTCCACATGGTACAACACCAAAACACTTGCACATAACAGCAGGGACGGTGCCAGCATAGCCTGCAGAATAACAGAGAAATATCTTTGGTGTAGGAAATGCTTTCAAACCTGTTAGATTGGAAAAAAAAACATTGTTCTTTTTCCAAGAAATATAGTGTGACTGCAAAACCACCAATTACTTCCTAACAGTGAAGTTAAACTAAGCTTGTCCATAAGGTTTGTCATTTCTAAATAACAATAACAATATTGAAAAGAAAATAGTAAACAGAAAAAAATTAGATAAATACAGAAATAGAAAAAGGTCTGAACAACAATTGCAAACATACTGATAGTGAGTATAATATCATAATATAAGAGTGTGCTGTTATATGAGATTTTTTTAAAAAGAAGCAGGAAACCTTAACATTTAAGAGGATGATTTTGGTGGTGATCTGGATCATCGCAGGAGCACAATGCTCTATTCAGGAATCACTGCCTAGACCTGACAATGGCCTGTATCCCAGTGGAGCTTTGTGTCTAGCAACGCTCCTGCTGGTGCAAACAAAGATGCTCAGCATTTCACCTCCAGAGACACAGTAAACTCAGGTGTGATGCAGTCCTGGCCTGGACTGGTGTGACACATCAGCAAGACTTCATTTCACATGATAAGGACCCAGATTTACTTAAAAAAAACTGTTCTAAAGTAATTCTTACCGTCACAATTACTACCACCATTAAATTACCAGCATTTAAATCTGCGTCATCCTGGTCCAGCTGGAAGGGGCACGTGGCACAGAGCAAATAATTACGGGCTACTAGTGCATCAAAATGACAACATTAGCTAATTTTGGCTACATCCTGCCACAAGAGGGATACAGAGGCCGTACAGAGTCATTACTTTAATTTATTTACTACCTCAACTTTAGTATAGTTATATTAAAATGACTCTTACTTGACTCTCACACTTTTTTAGCAGTGAAATACTCACATTAGCTCGAAGTTAGCCTTTAGTTTCTTATAGATAGCTTGTTTATTTGTCACACACTTGACATGTTAACAGAGACAATTCAATTTATGAAGTATCTGTTGAGGCAGAGAAGAGACATTAACTATCACTGCATACAGACTGCAGTCTTTGTAGTGCAGCTACAATTAATTTGTGATTAATATTACCATCTCTAAGAAGTTGTCCACTTGTTGCAGGTGTCTTCTGGTCCTGGTTTGCTGTGTGTGCTGCTGCCTCTGCTCAGGCACCAGCCCACTGATTGGCTGCAAGTTTCATATCAAATTACTGCAGGGGCGTGGCTAAACATGCAGCTCTGCTGGGACACAGGCCCCACCGTGCATGAAATGTGCTACAGTATTCAATGCACTGTGCGAACTACCCTTACTCAGTTTAGCATTACTGGCACTGCCATACAGCAGCGCTGTTGCTTCCTTAATCAACAATTGGTAAAGGTGAAATATAATATAAGAGATATTAATTTTCTTTCAACATATATTATGAACTTGTTTTATGATGTGAAAGTCATACTCTGCATATGGAATTAATAATAAAAAAAATCAGCCTCAGGTTATTAAACTATTACAAATTGGTATTCTTCTGCATTCTACAGCAATGGTAATTAATAAAAAATATCATTAGAGCAAATAAAATTTCATCCAAACAATCTTACCTCCAGTGAAATGATTAAAAGATTCATTCTGTATTATTTAATATTTTCTTTAGTCCCATCGTGTTATAGTCCTGATCTTTATTTCCTGCTGGATTTCTAAGTGTGCACAACAATGCACATCACACGTCATGCAGGCTGCAGCGAACAGGCTAGAACTGGACTGCAAGGTGTGCGCATTAGAGCTTGTATTTTTGGGTAAAGCTGCATTGGTAGAGAAGAGCTCAATAAAATAAAAAAGAAAGCAATGCCCCAGATTTGACTGAAACTGTTTTGTTAAATAAATAAAAAATAAAAAAAGGCTGTACACAATTTGCACACGTTGCTCCTTTTTTATTTAGTAAATATTTTATTTACACATGTTCAAGAACACATGCTACAGAATTCAAGACTTACGGCTCCCAGACAATAGAAACAGCTCTTGAGAACAAAAACACCTGATGACTAAGGAAAATGTCATCTAGGCTTTGAACACTGAGAAAACATTCAAGTTTTTTTCTTTTAATTTACATTTTTATTTAATTTTCAACCATTTCTGAACAAGGCCTCTTAAACTATGCAGTAGTGATTGCGCAGCATATATAATATATTCCTGGTGCTGCTAAAGCTCCCTTTGGTTTGTGCTTCTCTGCAGCGGTGATATTAGCACCCAAACATATGGACACATAACATATTTGTAATTTATAATCTGATATTTTCTTTTTATTACCTGATGTTGTCTTTATCTAATGATGTTGCAATACACTCTAATGCAATTTGAATAAAACCTTGTGCTACAAAGCAGTGCAAGTTTGTAGTTTCAAAGTCAGAGATTTCATTATGCATAGTACAAAAAAGTTTCTATGTTAAACTATGCAATAGCTTGTATCAATTATTATGCCAAGTTTGAATTGCAAGTCATCACACAATTACTATTTACATGTTTGAGTTACAATCTAACTTCCAACGGCTCCATGTCTAAGCATTTGTAATTATACAGACTCTAAACTCACTAGCATGAAGCAACTTTTAAATAAAGAAACAAATCCCTGCATTCATTTCATGGCTAATGTCACAAATTGATGGTTTGTCATTATGTTACTCTTGTGTGGCCTCTATGGTCTTTAATTAGTTTCATGTTTACATAAATCCCACATAGTGTTCAAATTAAAACACGCACATCGAACTCCCCGAATCATACACTGATTGTGTTACATCAAAATGATGGAGTATGTACATTTACGAATACACACACAACCTAAAGAGCACCATGGCAACTAAACATATAGCAAACAAACTAGTAACCACAGTACCACTACATTACATTCGATACCATACACTACACTGTACATTAAGGCATGAGGTGTTGTCGATGCAAAATACAGCAGAAAATTCATAGATACATGAAATGCACTGACGAATGAAAAGCATGTCTATGAAATTTATCATGTAAACCACTAAGGCAAATTACAACAATTTAGACCTTCCTGCTGACTATAAACTGTATTTTTGTTAGAAAATTATCGTTTATTAGTCAGATGAATGATAAATTAAAACATTCAGATTAGAATGATGGCGGTCCATCACTCTGCTGAATGTTTGACCATGTGTGCCAAAAAGTTTGGTAATTTAAGACACTCAGAATGACAGTTCTTATGTTTACTTAGCAATAGATAAAAGTTAATGTAATTAAGAACAATTTAAAACTACTGCTTGGAGCCCCAGCACCACTACTATTCTATATTGTACACTTTAAATGACAATGAATAATCATCTATCTTGAGTCCTGCTCATAGAGTATAGTTAGTTGGTATGATACAGGCAAGAAATTGTTTTAGTCACTAAATTCATTTATACCACTTACTCGTTTTAAGGTCTATGTCGAGCTCTAAATGTCTGTCTAGTCAAAAATGTCTGCAAAAGCATAACCAATCATATGCAGGATTAAACAAGCTTTCTTTAACATATCCTGAAAAAAGAAAATGCTGCAATCAGAATTTTGAAAACAATGGTCTGTTTGTTTTTCTTTTTTTTTTGGATGAACTATATGTCTTTATAATGTAATTTATATTAACATGTGTCCACTTTACTTTGCACTATAATCCAGAGTTTACTATTAGACAACTTTTCATTTGAACTGCCTGTAATTTGCATGTATTCTACAGTATATAATAGATGTAACTGGAGGTCAGCACGATGAGTATTCAGTTATTTTCAACAACACGTTGTAGCTGCACAGTAACTAAATGCATGTTAGATAAGTCTATATTCAGTACATGTATTACTCAGTAATACTATACGATTCTGCATACTGCCTGCAGTGCACAATATTAGGGAACTGCACATTGGAGTGATGCAAGTTACTTGCAGTTCATCTGATGTACAATTTACAATACTAATCACCATCACTGTCACCATCCTATCCACCATCCTACGATCAAGTACAACAGCAGATGACAATCTTACATATAATGTAATACATATAATGTGAAGTGTGCAAAACAATATTAATAACAAAACAACTTAAATATCATGGTCTTGTATCCTTCCCAGTTCCTTTCTTTACAGCTTGTCATGACACCACACTGTCTTTAGTGCCATTCACAAGGCTGCTGCTACGGGAAGTTCTTGTGTGCGTCTCTGTGGAGAAGAGTCCAGAAAGTGCTCAAGGTGTGTAGATGCTTAAAGATGACCTCACCCAGACATGAGGAAGCCTCCTGCCAACAAAAGTCTTACACAGCCAAGTGCAAACAGTCAAGGGACATCCTCTGATTAACAAAGACAAATCACTAAAGGCCAAATCGCCACCAGTGACAGAAGCATCAGACATACTGTCAAAGAGGGCTGGTGGTCACTTTAGCTCTGGAAATGTTGCCACTGGCTCTCAAGATGCATTGTGTGTTGCTTTCCAGGATGATAGTGATCAAGATGACTGAACCATTCAACGTTAGACTGAAGAAAACAGGCGGCATCAAGCTACGCATAGGAAATAATAGCGATCTGGTTTGTTTTTGCTGGCATTTTACAGAAAGCACAGATATTTTTCTTTATTTTGGGATCTCTTGTGTCTCAGGTCACTGTATGCATTCATGTAAACTAAAGCCCTTTTGTGACAAGAGCCCACAAATCGCACAAGCACAATACTAAATGCTTAGCATGTCCAGACTCACATAATTTTTTTGCTGTGCAAGCCGTATACACAAACACTCAAAAGTAGATTGAACAGAAACAAACAGGAGCGGAACTACCCGGTATTTTCATTTATGCATTCAGAATAATAATCAGCATGGTTACAGTGAATGACTTCTATAACTGATGCCTGGCACGCTATATCATTGTCACATCCTGTTGATCATACTGTACATAGTTTGATAGATTGTACAAACACTTAAGGGCAAAGTGTTATATCTCTGAGACTGAGTTCTGTGTTGAATTGCTGGTTGTTGCAGCTGATAAGCAGCACTTGATTATCAGTTCAGGGTAATTGATGTTAAATATAGTAAGGTGGAGTGTTCTGTGCCAGCAGAGTCCTATTTTAAAAATGCAAAACTCAGGTGGTGGAACATATAACAATCAATATGAGTTGTTATGTGCACCAGTTACACTTTGCCATTAGTCAGTGAGGTTCACATCACTGAGGGTTGAGTACACAAAGCTAAAAATCTGAGGAACTAAACTCATTACTTTAACCGCCAGATTGAGCTGACTTTTCACACCTGGAGGAGTTTCGTTTGTCTGCAGAGGCAAACAAAAAGGAGAAGGAACGGTGTGCCTGAATAATTGCCAGCAGTGTTTATCTCCACCTCAGAGCGGACCTGGCCTTACCACTCGGTCAGATGACAGCGGATGAGCCAGAAGAGGGAGAGTGTGAGTTGGGGGAGGAAGGAAGGTTCCAGAAGAGCCACTTGCGTTTACATTGGCGTCTCTGGTACAGGTAGTCCTCCTTGTCTCGCTCTTTACGTGCTCTTTGGTAGTGGTCATCCTCTTTTAGGTACCACACGGGCGGCCAGCGATGTTTCTCAAAGTACTCTTGGTTCTCTGCATTAAAACAAACTGTTTTAGGAACTTGGTAAAAAGTTATGTAGATGTATTTCTCCAAGACAAGCTCCCATAATGCTTTTGCATGTCAACATGGTCATTACAAGAAATTGCAGCACATTTAAGAAGGGAGGAAATAAATATTAATTATTATTATTATTAAATATTTGCATATTTTTTTATACAATATGTGTGCTAACAATATATTACAGAATGAAACTTATAACATATATTACTATTAAAATGATATTTTAATATAGAAATGTAGTCTTAAATTCCATGATGTATAACAGAAGGCATAACAGCATTCATAAAATAATATGTGAGTTAAAACCACAGTTTAGGCCAACTGTAATTTCAGATTTTTGCAACACTACTGTATAGGTCAACCTAAGAACCATATGATGCAGCTGTTTTTGGATTGTTGATCAAACTAGCAAAGTGTCTGTAAAACTATTCATTTTTAGGAGTCCTTGACTACATAAAGAAGAAGTTATTTTGCTTTTGATGTGCTAAAAATGGAATGGGCTCAGTGAGCTTAATCTTCTTATAGAGATTTATTTAAATCGGCTAACTTTCCTTAAAGCCTGTTACACTTGTTTTTATTTGATGCTGTAATAATCTATGCCCTGTGGCCACAAAGTGGCTTTGTTGCCATACTGTGTGTCAGGCATTAATGGTTGCTGGTGCACTCCTGGTGTTACCTGTGGACTTGGCCTTCATGTCTCGGGGAAACTTGCGGCAGACACTGTTGTAGTTGGTGCAGATGTGATGAAGACACCATCCAGTGAGCTGCTGGGCACCATGGAACTGTCAACATATAAAATCATTATTTGTCATTTTTCTATTTGTGCATTGCTTATGTACATTTTGTATGGGCATTGCCGTTGTGGAGTTTTAATGCTGCTTTGAATGCAGACACGTCAGTATTTGAGCTAAACCTAAATTGGCAGGACTGAAAACCCATGGCTAGCAATGCATTAATTAAAAAAAAAGTGATTCAATTCAAATTTAACAAAACCATAGTGGATATCAGGTTCAGATTGTCATGTTTAAATCTGCTTGGCTATACCTTTATATACATTTTGTCAGAGTTTGCTCCTTATCCTGCAGTAATTCAGCTGTGTGGAATACATTCAAGTTCTTGCTCATTAGCAGCACTCTTCACAGCAAACTTCACGTATTCTGTAATGTTAACAGTAACATTAACATGCTAATTTTAGCATACTGGTATTAGTATGTGAAGTACGGCTGAGGTGACAAAGTAGCTACATATGACCAAGACCATGTTAATCCTCTGGTCTCAAGATAAGGTAAAAATATGCATGAAATGACATATATATTTTACATGTTCGTGCTTTAGTTGAGTGCATTTCCAAAGCAATTAGGAGTTAAATAATTTTCCACAATATGACCATGCGGCCCCTACGTTTTTTTCTTTTCTTCCATCTGTTAATCCAGCCTTGAATATGAGACTGATGAGCTCAGCCTGAGGTGAAAAGACAGCTGAACAAGAATCACATCTGAGTCTGAATTATGAGATAAACTTAAGTGCTGAGCTTGTATGCTGAGACGTCTTTGACCTAAATGGCTAATGCCCCAAAAGCAGATTATTTCAATCTCCAGAGCAATTTATCCTGGGAAGTACACTGCAAAAGCCCAATTTACCAGTTATATATTATAAGCATTATATAGCATTATGTAAGAGCCTTAAGTGCCATTCCTGCTTAGTGATGGCTGACGAGTCAAACTACCTGAGCCATATCCAAGTACACAAGCACATCTCCATCAATGTCAGCCCCCATCATCGCTGCCTCTGTCAATACTGTTACTGTGTAGAGCTCTGAAAGACACATAAATGGTAGCCACCACAGGCATTAATAGCTTTGTGTAATACAATCCTTATGTTGACATGCTAATAAATATACCAATATACCTGTAAGTGCAACCAGGTGGGGGAGGCAAAGACGATTGGCAAGAACAATAAGCTCCATTGCATCAAGGTCAGGCCGGGAACAAAACCGCCCTGTATACAGATATTCTAGCACAGCCCTCATGCAGCTGCGAGTTGTGTTGGGAAACAGCACCTAAGAAACAGGAACATAAGACACAGTCATGACTGAGGGGGGCTGAGGCTTTTGATGTGCTTTGCATGCAAGAGAAAAGCTGGATGAAAATTTCACTATGGTGTAATGAAATGAAAGAAAATATATTATTTTCAATATTGACATTTAGAGTTCTTCTTTAGGTGCAGCATTAACAATAACAAGAAAGCTAATAATTGCATTACATCTAAAAAAAATAACATCACAGAGCTAAATACAAAAAAATAAAGTAATTTGTAATTAAAGTATTTCAATCCCAAACGACCTGCATTAGTAGTTCTTGCATGTATTATCTTTTTAGAGGTATTAGTAGAAAACCAGCTCCCAGGACTACAGTGTGTTTGGAACACAGTTGCCAGTGTAATTCAATTACAACCGACTTGCAATC
Organism: Chaunax sp. Z400; assembly: GCA_037577475.1. Classification (NCBI taxonomy): domain Eukaryota; kingdom Metazoa; phylum Chordata; class Actinopteri; order Lophiiformes; family Chaunacidae; genus Chaunax; species Chaunax sp. Z400. Next base: position 5,623,203 of record CM075187.1, read on the forward strand.
CTCTAATTAAATTATACTCTGTAAACAGGCTGCAAAGTCCATTTGTGCTTTTCTTTGGTCAGTACATGTACTGATCTTTGCTGCACTAGCGTGCTTTATATAATTATTATTTCAAAATCAGATTTTGAATGCTACTGCTTCATTAATCCACTGAAAATAATTGACTTACCCACTCAGGTCTCTACTTAAGCTCTTATTGTACAGCCCAATAAACTAGTAATGTACGTTGACTTACCTCTTTGGTGCAGCTCTCAACAAAAGGCCCGCCAAACATAGCTGCCATCCAGTCACAACTAGAGATGAGTAAAGGCTTGTGGGCCATGATCGTCCCATCATCTAGTTTGAATACTACGTCTGCAATAAAAAGGACAGACAGTGGTAATACCTCACTTACATCTAGGGTTGGGCATCGTTTGGATTGTAAGGATTCCGATTCCAATTCCATTTCTACTTTTCAGTTCCGATACTTGACGGTTCTCAATTCCGGTTCTTTGAGGGACAGGGTTTTTGAGTGCTGCTTGCTGTGGTCCCCCGACGTTGCATGGCTCGAAATACCCATCCAACCTGTGAGGCGGAAAATATGAAGCTGCCTGCCACCACCACGAAAACTGAAACTTAACTTGAGCGCAAGAGACATTTATTCAGGAACCGATCAGTAGATTTGAAATTAAAATGTCAAACGATTCCATTGGAATCTGAGTTTTGGAACCGGTTCCAATTTGGAACTGGTTCTCGATGCCCAACCCTTCTTACATCTGCAGTCGAGGTCAAGAGAACACAAGAACAACCATGCATTTCCACTCACCAGAAAAGGTGCCTTTAGCCAAGCACTCTTTGACTCTGTTTGTGCGCCGTACATGGAAGGCTTTGGTGATTTCTTGGTTCATGAAGGCTTCATTGTTAAGTATGTTTGCCACCATCATCCGCAGGTCAAAGACCTCCAGCAGCTCAGCAATGTGTGCAATGTGCATTAGCTCTTTCTCATTCTCATCTAGCTGACCTGTGTACAGGTAGCGGAGTACAGCACGGAAGGGGCCAAGCTGCATGGACTGGTCCATGTGCACTACAGTCATGGGCCTGGGACTGTATGTTACAGGGTCATCAACCAGCTCCTCTTGGATGCTGACGAAAGCTCTGCTCCAGGAGGAGAGCATTCTGCCCCGTCTGCACCCCTCAGAGTCTTTCAAGGTCCCATCACTAGTGCAGGCCCTCAGGTTGGCCCTGTCTCCATCATCGCTGTTCTCACAAACATCGAAGCTGGCAGCACGCATCAGCAGCTCTCGGCCAGAGAGAGGACCCCGAGTGGGCCTTTCCCTCTCCTCATTTTGTGTGTCCATGATAAAGAGGTCGTAGAACTTTGAGGAGGATGTCGCCAAGTATATCTTGTGTGCAAAGATTTTCTGTCGCTCCTGCAGAACCAGGATGACGTCAGCACAGTGTGGGTCCTCCAGGAGACCGACTGGATGCTCTTCTGTGGTGGTTGGGGGAGGAGGCACAGTGATTATAGGTGGGGGAGGTTTTGGTGGTAGGAAGGGTGCCTGAAGGAGAGGCCGCTGCACATTTCTGAGGTGAGATTTCCAAAATTGCAGGTGGCGGCGTGAGATGAGCGCAGCTCGGATAGCATTATCAAAGACGTCCTTGACTCCAAATTGAGCAACAACACTGGTTTCGTAATATGGCACTCCCAACTCTTTCGCCACTTCCCGACCTCTCTCTGGAGGAAGAATCTCGTTGGATTTAATGGGTCTGAAAAAAGGACAATATATCAAAGGCAATTACGTACACAAATATCAAACAATCTCTGACTTTCACATAAAAATGATTGTTTTGAAACGTGTTCAAACAAGTCCTACTACCTAGCTAAAGGCCTCCGCGCCCTGTTCACTGCCTCCAGGTCTGCATAACGCAGGTCCAGCTGACAGCCCACCAATATGACAGGAGCACGTGGGCAGAAGTGCTTAATCTCAGGGTACCACATGGTCTTCACATGGTATAGAGAGTTGGGGTTGGCGATTGAGAAGCAAAGTACCACCACATCAGACCTGAAGGGAAGACGCAGGACAAATTCTCTTAAGCAGCACATGAGCAAGTGCCGACAAACATTACATTTTGCAACATCTCACCTGCCGTACGCGAAACGACGGTCCTTATGATGGTCTCCAAAAGTATCCCAGAGGCGAAGGGACACACTGACGTCATCCACAACATCTCTGGAGCGCTCTAATACCTAATAAGAGATTATACATTCAGGGATATTTAGCCATCATATATGATATACAGACTTATATCATCAAAAACACCTTCACATTTAGAAAGCATGCAGGTTATCTTAAAACATTATGAGCTTGCAGACTCACCTCCTGGCATACTCTGTATTGGTCAATTGCCCAGACTGTGGGCACGTGTGTAGCGAGTAACTGGTACTGAGTCAGTGTGGCATTGCAGGCCCTGGCGCAGATGAGGCGGGTCTTTCCGACGGCATTGTCTCCTACCACCACACACTTGATAGTTTCAACGTTTGGCCTCTCATAGTCCATATCAGAATCTGTCAAGTGGGACCTGTCGAAGTATAAAGAAGCAAAGAAACCTGCATCAGCGTCTGAAATCCTAAACTGTTGTCCTGAACAGTACAGGAACGTGAATCAATAGGGTTATTAGACACTGTGACGACTCCTTTTCTGCACTGCTTGTTCTGCCTGCAGAGCTGTCGATGGATGGTCTCATGACTTCCCTGTGCCCATTCACAAGTTCTCTGTTCTTGTCCCTTAAATAGCATCAAAATTTAAAGGGACAAGCAAACAAAAAGGGGTTGATTTTTGGGCGTCAGTTTACAACTGCAAAACATTCAACTTAACGATTCAAACAGTTATGCATTTCAATATTAAAAAAAAACTGTTCATGTACAGGGGGTTACTATAGGCTGATATAGCAATATGCAGACATAAGACATGTTTCCATATTCACGGTTCTTGTATTATGATCCAAACAACCTTTAGCTTTGCTTCAATCATCACAGCCCTAAATCATAACAAGAAGTACTAGAATAGCACTGTTCTTACCTGGCACCTGATTTTTATTTTACACAACTAGATATTGTATTGAGGCATTTGTAGTCTATATGAAAGTAGTTTGTTTTCAGTGCCTCTACTTGTTTCTATGGTGCTCTCTTGGTCAGGTCACTCTTGAAATTTTAATCTTCTCAAGGAGGATTTCACCTGGTTAACTAAAGTTATATATATATATATATATATATATATATATATATATATATATATAGCAGCCAGACTGGTTTCCAAGGGAACTGTATCCTGTGTCTCTGTGTGTCACAGCCTACCTTTACTACATTTTTCTGATTCAACAAAAACACCAGCAACATTTTAAAATGCCAATAATAACTGCACAGCCTGCATGCTCAAACACAAGATCCTCATCCGACTTTTGTCCCCAGGATCTCCCTCATTTTAAGAGCGGTTGCACTGGGAATCGCAGCCTATGATCAGAGGAGTCATGGAGCTAACTTGTCATGAATGTCAGATGCTCCTAGTGTTCCCTGTCAGGGCTCCAAATACCTGCTGTAAGAAAATAACTGACCCCTTAAAGCAGCACTGACTCTATTATCCACACAACAACCACGTTTATGATTCTCAAGGATGATGCCAAACAATCAGAATCAGCAGAAAGCAGCAGCCTATTTTTTGGGTTTGATATTTTGATTCAATACTCTAGGGATTACTATTGAGGGTTAAATATGATTTTTTCTTTCAGTCATTCATAAAATCAGCCTTTCACTCAATACTCAGTCTGCATCCCTATAGGCTCCCCTCCATTAAGGCATACATCCATAAAACAGCGTGACCTTAGAAGAGGCCTGACAACATAGAAAACACCGCCTCTAATATTGCTCATTTATGCCTTTTCATATTACAGTCGACACTGCGCAACTCCCGAAATAATCAGTAATTTTCATATCGCGATATAAAGCGCATTCATACTATATCATCAATAAATAAGCTCGCAGCCTCATCCACAACAAAGATGATAAAATTGTGCATATCCTACCGGTAGGACCGAACATTCCCTCCAATACCGAGACACCAGGCTCTGCTGCATTACGCGTTATGTAACACCCCGTCACTGATTCTTGAGCTTGTTTATCTGGCTCATCGCAAAACCAGCGGCTAGGAAATAAAAACCAGCTCTATTTCCCTGCAGAATATGTCCCTCTTATCGCAACATAAGGAAGTGCTGCATGGGGCTGGTCGATGAGCGAGATGAAAAGCAGGGCTCCATCGGATGCGGCTGGCACCTGACGGCAGCTCGACTTTAACTTCATCTTCGAGGCAAGGTGAACAAGGCTTGGAAATAGATGTTTCAGGAAAGGTCCACTGGATCAGTGCGATAAGTCCGATTGCATTGCCAAAAATACCAACGCTGGCCTGAAGCCTGTCGGTCCGTTGCAGAGCAGCAGCTCTGACCGTCATGGAACCGCCTCCGCTCACTGTAAGGCCTCCGGAGCTAATAATAGGCAGGCGCACCGACGGAAAAAAAGCCATTCATTACAAAACACTGATCTACTTTAAAGTGGCATAAATCTTATTCCACAGCTCATAAGCAGCCTAGATAGACTGCTCTGCAGTCCAGCACATGATTTAACCTGTTCATGAAACCAATCTGGACTGTACCTCACACAGTTTATTGTATGTTTATGTTGTGAGTGTGATAGAAAACGTTATACACCACTCATGCATCCAGTCTGGGTTAAATAAAGCGTGCACTGCAGAATTCATCATGAATCATCAGCTCCCTTAAGCGGTAATTGATAGTGTTGAATCCAGGGAGGGCGGGGATTAACTTGCGCATGTGTGTGTGTGTGTGTGTGTGTGTGTGTGTGTATATATATATATATAGTCTCTCTATTCACACACATTGCATTTACACTGCTGTTGAAAATGACACAATTCAGATCTTTTTCCTTGACTGTTCACGTTCATCTTTGTACATGTCCCCGCATTTACCACAAGCATGCTGCTGAACAACAGAAAATGTCATCAGGGAGCCAGTTCATTATCAAAATTAATAAAATAGTGATGCAGGCATTCATTTCTTGCATTGCTTGGTTTGGTAACAGCAGTGTGGCGATGGTCCGTCAGCTTTAAAGGACGAGGGCAAGAAGGCAAAGGCAGGATTTGACTGAAGCATCTTTCCATTTATCTATTTATATTTATATATTTGCTATCTTGTCCCCCAGTTGTCATTGCTGTGATCCTCCATATTTGATTTTGACCACCATCGCTGACCAGCTATTGATGAGAGTGTGCTCAGTGGGAGAAAAGCCACATGAATGCTGATCTGACAGTGGTGTGAAGTCACACTCAGCAGGAATCAGATACATATGTGATTTAGAACCACATTACCAGGCTGAAGTGACACTCTTCTGATTTTTTTTTTTTTTTGCTTTAATGTGTCAGAAATCTGGCTGTCTGAACACAAAAATCCAATCTATTCAAATCAGATATGAGTCACTTTGGCTGTGTTCACATTACAAGCATCATACTATAGATCGATTCTGACTTTTTGCTCAGATCAGATGTTTTTGTCTTGACGGTTCACCTTCATAATTACAGTGAGCTGTATCTAGCTCTAATGTGAACGAATCTGTCCTCCAGAGGGATATACATGCACACATTGATACCTTTTTGCCTGAGTCATCTGCGTCACCAACATGTAAGTAAAAAAACAACACATGAAATCCAATCTGGCTGTTCAAATTCAAGTCTCATGGCCACAAATCGGATATGTATCTGATCACATATGAGAGTGAGTCAAATCAGATTTAAAAAGATCAGATTTTTGTGTTCACACAGCCCTTAAAAAATGTGATTTGTGCCACATTAAGGCAAAAAAATCTGAATTGAGTCACTTCATTAGCCTTATTATATAAGATGGATGGATTGTATTCAATATCCACGACTGGATCCTTTTCCTCTCCAACATTATAATATCAGAATGCAGTTATACATGTTCTTTTTATTTGCAAATGTTATTTTATTGATATGACTGAGATCTTATATCACAATTGTTGACTACTGTACATATTTAAGACCAACATGGTAAATCAGACTGATTACGTCACTATGAATCACAATTATAATACTAGACGTTTTCAACGCTCAATAAGTGTGTTAATAAATCTGAAAAGAACTGGCTTAACTGTACAACAGTCTTGCGGTGCGATATTGACATAACACTTTTGTGCAATTTAAAAAAATCTAAATGATTATTAAACAGTTTTCACACCGTTGTCACATAGTGTTATATGATGCAAACATTTTTACATAGTTTTATTGCATTTTTTCTATTTGTTGTTCTATTATATTGTATCATAATGCACATATATATTCATCCATCCTTTCCCTTAGCCTTTACAGGGCCCTGGGATGGATGGGGACTCTGGAGGCTATCCAAAATGGCATTGGGTGAGAGGCTGTGTACACCCTGGACAGGTCGCCAGCTCATCACATGGTCAACACATAGAGCGACCAACATTCATTCACATATTATCTTTTCTATTTTCTTTTCATTTTATTCTTGTATTCTCTTTGTTCTATTTGTATTTATTTCTTATAATTTCTCCATACTGTTACCTTTCTATTCTAGAAACTGCAACGCGATCATATTTTTAATGACTAGGAATTACATATATTGTCCTGATTCTAATTCTGACTATTGCACAAGCCAAAATGATTGTTTGTACAGTGGTAATAACATGCTGCATCGTACAAGACTTTGGGGGCAATGCACTTAGTGGTGTGATAACTAAAGATAACTAAAACAAAGATGACTTGCCATGTTTGATCTGTGATAAGTAGAAGGTTACTCACCGCTCACAAATACTGACAGACATAGTGAACTGATGGTGGGAGGTTTTCACTGTTAAATTAGAGATTATTTCCACTTCAGTTCAATACAGTAACTCTGTCTACACGACTTCAGATGATGCATTTTAATCTAAAATCCTTGTTCTAAATGGTTAGTTTATCTTTTATCTCTGTCAATCTGTGTTGCTCTGAAAGACATCATTCATGGTATACAGTCAAACAAGGGATTCCAGTTTTTGTAACTTTGTCCTGGGACCAAAATGATAAATTACAGTTGACCTTTAGACTTCCAACGTTTACAGACAATCAGTGCCAAAGCTGCCCTGCACTTATTTTGAAAGAAAAACCTTTACCTGTTAAAGGTATACTCCCACTCAGTATTTTCCTGTTCCTGTGAAGAATTTTTCAAGTAACCACGATATTTTTATTCAGTCGGACAAATGCTATTCTACAGCCTGATATAACGGTCATATTTTTAGCACAGCGGAATACAGAGAACAATTCTGATTTTAAGTAAGGGTGAAAAGGGTGAAAAATATGAAGTAAACAAAAAGTTTACTTAAAAAAATTTGGTGATGTCACATGGAAGTATTTCTTCCCCAAGGGCTTCCCCAGATTTCCAGGCCATGCAAGGCCCCACGCGCATGCGGAAGTCAAAGAATGGAATAAACTTCCTGTCAATCTGAAAATCAGTCAACATTAACTTTAAATCATGAAAACTTGTTTTTATATTTTACAATGATTGTATTTTTTAGTGTTTGTACTGTGTTTTTTGTGTGTAGTGTGTTGTGGTTTGTGTATGAATGTTCTTGATCACCTGCCCAGGGACTGCAGATGGAAATTAGCTAGTAGCTACATCTGATGCAAAGCATCTTTTCTCTTCCTTGTGACTAATGTATTTGTATGGTCCCAGATGTATATAAACTTAAATAAACTAAAACTAAAGTAAACTGGTTTGTTTCAGTATATTAGGGCTAGTGAAAGGAAATTATTGGGTTTTTAAAATAATAAAAACTGTTGCTCAGTATATGTCAGCTTTCCAACATGATATCAACCAGTTAAACAGTAAAACACACTTGATGTACAGGACTGAGGGATACTGATTAACTCTTCAGTCCATTGTTTTTTTTACTCCTGCAATGTTCAGTCTGCTCCACCAGGTGAGGCTGACAGTCTAAATTTCCTTCACCCTCTCATTAATGGTGAGCCACACCATGAACAGATAAAAAAAAAAAAAAACAGAGCAGAGGGTGGAACAATTTCTTCCATAATAAAAAAATGGAAACTGAAGTAATATATAAAGTAATGAGAAACAGGGTTACTAAGTTAAATCATGTCAAAAAGAAAGAATATTTTCAACAAAAAAATACACAGCTCTGCCAATGATAGTAAAAAAAACAAACTGTGGAAAACATTGGGCAGGAAATCACGTTTTTCTCAAAAATATGTTAATGTGATTGTCAGTTCACCACCCAGCCACATGACATTGCAAATTATTTTAACAACTTCTTTGTCTGGTAGATAGTCTAAGATCTCAAATGCAAGTAGATGGAGATGATGTGAATGTAACCTGCAACTCTGTCAACAGAATTATGAAGAATAAAACATGTTTTTTTTGTGTGCATTTGACATTAGCCAAGATGCAGTAGAAAAGATGTTGAGCTCGCACTCAGAGGACACATCTCCGGGCGCAGATAATCTGGATGGAATTGTTTTTAAAACTGCATCTAGACAACTTACAAACCCTTATGTCATATTTTTAATAGATGTATACTTAGCGGTACCTGTAATGGAGTTATGGAAAGAGTCTAAAATCATACCCTTACCCAAATGCTTCTAGACAGCTTGGTTTGTATATTATTTATGTGTGGTTTCCAGCAAATTTTTTCATCTATTATCACACCAAGAAATCTGTGTTCATGTACTCGTTCAATGTGCTCACCATCTATCTGAATTTGAATGGGAGTATTTATTTTACAATTACCAAATAAAATGATTTTTGTTTTTTTCTAATTTAATGATAGTTTGTTTCTGTCAAACCAGCTTTTCAATTTTCGCATTTCTGCAGTGATCACTTCAAGCATCAGTCGTATATTGTCCCCAGAACAAAAAATATTTGTGTCGTCAGCAAATAACACCATCTTTTTGTTTGAATTATACATTGAAACCTGACAAAATAATAAAATGATATGATATGCCGCATTTTTGGTGGAATGCATTTTGGGAGTATACCTTTAAAAGTGCAGTATTTACCATACAAAACATGGAAATAATTTTACCCACCATACCATAATGTACAACCCTGTAATTTCTATTCTCTAGCCCTAATCTACTGAAACAAACAATCATGTGATTCACTGAACAGACTTTTTTTAAGTACCCACAACCTAAATATGTTAAATCATGAATAACCATCATTTAGTCATAAAATAGAAATAACAGTCATTGGTGCATTTCAGAGTAAACGATGGTGTTGGTGAGATTATTTTGTGCATGACTGAAAAGACCTGGGCAAGGGCAATAATGTACCGGGTCTAATTAATGTCCTAGAGAAACAACTGATGATGTCACAACTTCCGAAAAAACTTACGTGAACGGGCAGTGGGGATGCTATGGTTGGAACTCAGCAGACACGTGCAGCACAGATGTTACAGATGTTATGGCTGATTGCAAAGTGGATGGAGATCACTTTTATTGACAAGTCCGGATTTAACTTGTACACAGCTGGTGGTCGTTGGCGTTTGTACCATCGCCACGGAGACCACTATCCTGCCGCATAGATCCAGGATTTGGATCGTTTGGTGGTGGTGTCATGATGTGGGGAGCCACTGCTAATGGATGACGGTCAGAACTTGTCCAGATCCACGGTACATGGACAGCCATCTGTTACTGAAATACGATCCTAGGTCCACACGTCATTCCCAGGATACAGCAATCAGGCATCACCTTCATGCATGACAATGCCAGACCACATGTGGCTCATGTCTGTTAGGAGTAGTCTACCTGGACCAGAACAACGTCGCTGTCTTTTCTTGGCCAGCATATTCACCAGATCTCAACCCAATAGAGCATCTCTGTGACGTTCAGGATCACCGGGTGAGAGAGAGAGATCCTGCTCCAGTAACACATGAACTGTCATGGTTCTGTATTTAGGTTGCCTGTTTCCTGTTTTATTTTGAAAGTCTGCTTTCCATGTTATGTGTTTTTGCTTTGCATTTCCTGTGTTTTTGCTTTGCATTTCCTGTGTTTTCTTATGATCTGATTTACCCTTATGGTTCCTCTGTCTGTGTTTTAGTCTACCATGTTTTTAGTTCCAGTTTTCTCCTTTTCCCTGTTTTTATGTTTGCTCTGTCTTGTTAGTTTATTAGTTTATCCTCCTCATGTTTTCCCCTTTAAAGTTTTCCCTTCTCTTCATTTTCCCTCCTTTGTGATTGTCTGAGTGTTTCCACCTGTCTCTGATTCTCTCCTCCTCCCTGTCATTGTCTCGTTATTCTGTGTATTTAAGAATTGGTTCTGTCCTCCTTGTCAGTTTGTCCATTATTCCTGGTGGGGTCAACCTGGAGACCACCCGCTACTTATTGAATCCCAAACTAGGATGTCGTGCAATTACATGTGATCATTATATACAGGACCCTCTTGAGCTCTGTACTGGAGCCCAGCCCAGTTAAAACCTCTTCAATTATTCAGATAGTCAGAGGATTGCTGCTATCTTGGGGTTCTATCAGATTTTCTATGGCTGCTCCTGAATCAGACTCCAGATCTCTTTTCTCCCTGGACCCCTACTATGTCTCTGAGAAGATTGGTTTCATCCTCCCTGATCCTCTGGTAGGTGGAAAAGTTTTCTTCTCAACCATTTTACAGTTTTATCACTTTACCTTACAAACTAGCAGTCTTAATGACATTTCTGATTGCCAGGAATAGAAAGTCTCTGAAAGGTTTTATAAATGTGAATTTAAGTTGACTTAGATTGGACATCATTTAACTGAAAGAACATTTAATTTACATTAAATGAAAATGTTGCCCATACAGTATTTTGGTGGTTCTAAAACTTGTGGGAACTCTTGACTGATGGCATTGATTGAGAAATTACTTAAGTGAAGTTGAGCTTTTGTTATGTTTGCTTTGTGTAATGAATTTTATTCCTACAGTATATGTTAACAAATTAACATTTTGACTAAAGCATCTGGCAAGTCCAAAGTTCCTGTATATGTAGTGGTATAAATTTAGGCAAGAAGCCTTAAAACTATTTGAAAATGCCGTAGATTGTTTCATCATTTTGCACTTTCATTACTGTCCATTGGCCATGGTGGTCAAGATTTTCTTATGTTGCACACTTTGCTTTGACTTTCAAAGGAAAAGCTTCCAGCTTACTACCAGCCATGGATGGACATCGCCCTGCAGGTCCCAGAGCTTGCGGACTCTCATGAGTTGCGCTCACATATTAACAAGGTGAGTGAAGATGATAAATTGATGCACAATGTTTATGGAGCCTTTCTTCAGTGTTGATATTCCATTTGTTCAGATGCCGCTGCTGAGCAGCCAGTTTCTGCAGACCCACCGTGAATTACGTCTGGCTCACCTGGCTCTCAGCATAATGACCATGGGCTACACCTGGCAGGAGGGAGAGAGTGATACAATCGAGGTTTGTCTGTGCCGTTATATTAAAATTTTTGTCACATACTGTAGACTTTACCCGATATCAATTCCTCTACAGTTAATTTATACTGTACAAATGACTTTCCATCCTCAATAATCCCTCTCTAAGATGCTGCCACATAACCTGGCCGTCCCAATCTGGGACGTATCGCAGCGCTTAGGACTTCCTCCAGTCCTTACCTATGCAGATATAGCTCTCGCTAACTGGCGAAAGAAGGATCCAGAGGGGTGAGGCCAGTTATCTTCAGCATGTGTTTTGGTTGACTCAGAAAAAGTGTGAAGTCTAAATCAATGTTCTCTTTTTTCCATATTCATATTTCTGTCTCCTGTTCCAGGCATTTCAACATAGAGTAAGTGCATTTCCACTTGATTTCTGGTCTTCAACACATGGTGTACAATAAAATTGTGAGATACACAAAGATGATTGTCTCACCTGCATCATGCAGGAACTTGGAGCTGTTGTTCAGCCTCCCAGGTGGAGACAGTGCCCGAAGTTTCTTTAAAATTGTTCTGCTGGTGGAGATGGCAGCAGTCCCTGCATTGAGGGTGAGGATATATTAAAGAATAAGTCAGTTCATACGTTATGTAATACGATTGATTGCATGTGAGTGGGTAACTAAAATTATAAAAGTCACTTTCAAATAATGGTAAACTTCAAGATATTTCAGGAAACCCATTGACACTGGACCTGTGTTGCAGAACATTCCCACTGTGATCAATGGTGTCAGGTGTGGAGACACTGAGGCTGTGACCAGCGCCCTGGAGGTCATCAGCCAGTCTATCCAGGACATGACAGATGCACTTAGACTGATGCATGGTAATCAGACACATTAATGTTTCCTTACCAACGAGTATTTTGTTTAATGTGTTTTTTCTCTAGTGCACGTGGAACCTTCGGTCTTCTATGGCACTATGAGGATCTACCTGTCTGGGTACAGAACTGTCTTTATCTCATTTGACTTCATTTATATGTTAAGTGAAGCTTGATTTTAAATGCGTGTTTGCTTGTGTCCACGAATAGGTGGAGAGACAACCCCTGTATGCCAAAGGGTCTTATTTATGAAGGAGTCCAGACAGAACCAATGCAGTATTCAGGTGCAAATGCTGCACAGAGCAGCCTGCTGCACTGCTTTGATGAACTTCTGGGAGTCAAACATGAAGGACACGGTGGTAAGATGGCTGATTATTTCAATATGAATTATTACAACAGTGCCAGAGAGGAATGAAAAGGATTCATTGTTATAATACTGCCCTTACCTAGGTGCTTTGCTAGCCCACATGAGGAGCTACATGCCACCGGCACACACGAAACTGATCCAAGACATCTCGTTGCAACCCTCCTTGAAGAGTTTTGTCCAGCAGCAGGCGAACGAGCAGCTAAAGAAGGCCTATCACAACTGTATCACAAAAGCGGTGGCTTTTCGCTGCCAACACATTAACATAGTCAGCCGCTTCATCACTGTACCTGCTGCCCGTGCACGAAAACTTCGTGAGCAGAACAAGGGGGAGGTGAACAGCAAAGCACCAGCAGCTTTGGAGAAGAGGGGGACAGCTGGCTCCAACATCATGACCTTTCTTAAGACTGTTAGAGATGAAACAAAACATGCCTTCCTGCCGGAGACATGCAAAGAAAAAAACCATAGTTGATGTAGACGATTTTCTTCAATGGAAACTGAAGAAATGTATTATGTCACAATATGTTTAACAATATGATAACTTATAAATGTAACAATTGTGTTGGCAATGGCAGAAACGACACACTGAAATAAAAAAGACATTAAACCATGAATTTGTATTCAACATGTGGACAGAGCAGTGGACTGGATGTGGCTGTAATCTTTGGTATTTCTATTAAAACTGTTTGTGGAATTCATAGAGGTTGTTTTTCAATGTTTTGATCTTTCAGACACTTTTTACTCACTCATTTAATCCACAGTACTATTTGTGATGTATAACACGATGCAATCATTCTTGACAGAAGCATTCAAGTGAAGTCTGTGCTGGAGTCCAGAGAGATGAAAAACTCGAACCATTCAGACTGTCAGATGATTGTTGGTGTCTGTGTGTTTGTCACATTTTCTATGGCTGCTCCTGAGTCAGACTCCAAATCTCTCTTCTCTCTGGACGTCTATCATGTCTCTGATGAGTTCAGCTTCATCCTCCCTGATCCTCTGGTGGTTACAATTGCAGTGTAGGAATAGGACCCATGTGCAGGCACAGGGCAGACACACAAAAGGCACAGCTCAATGATTTAATAATCAATGGTCACAACCTACAGGCTGAGTGAACTCCACAAGGCAGTCCACACAGGCAATAGCATCCAAAGAAGATGGCAGAAACAGTGTCCACAAAGCTGATTAACAGGTACGGCGCACAATAGATCAGTAATCCAGAGCAAACAATCGAAAACGGTTAGAATACGATCCAAAAAATGTGAAGGAAAGACAATGTCCAAAAATCGGTTTGGAGTCAGAACAGAAAACTTGAGATAACTCAAGGGAAAAAGGCTGAAATGCGTCACAAGGAAACATGGAGAACTGGCACAGAAGACAGAAACACACAGACTTATATACACAGGATAACGAGACACAGTAAACACGTAACTCAGACATTAACATCCAAACTGCATCAAAAGTCAAACATGGGAATCTTTCCCATCATGACCTTTCCTGCCACAGAATCACTAGGTGACATGACAGGGGCACTTCAGGGGTCAATCAGATTTCATTTTGGGCCAGTGCCCCTTTGGCCACGCCCTGAATGTGCCCATAGGCTTCATCCGCCCTGATCCTCTGGTTGGTGGAAAAAGATTTCTTCTCTACCTTTGAACATTTTTTTTCATTTTACTTTAAACACAAGCAGTCATCATAAAATGTCCAGTTGCGAGGAAGAGAAAGCCTCTGAAAGGTTTTATGAATGTGATTTTAGGGTGAAGAGTTGAATTGGGTAGGAGGTAATTAAACTGAAACAACATTTATATTGCATTAAATGAAAATGTTGCTCATAGTTTGGTGGTTATGAAACTTGTGGGAACTCATGACTGGTCGTATCGATTGAGACAAAATGGCTGAAGGGAGGTCGAACTTTGGCATCTTTAATGTTTGATTTGTGTATTGACCTTTATTCCTACAGCATGTGTTAACAAATTTACAATTTGCGTAAAGCCTCTGTCAAGTCCAAGGTTCCTGTATATGAAGTGATAAAAAACAATGAAATGTACATTTAGTTAGGTCTCAAAATTAATTTGAAAATGCCTTAGATTGCGCTATCATTGTGCACTTTCATAACTACTCAGTGTTCAGTTTTATTTCCATTGGCCATGGTGGTCAACATTTTCTTATGATGCACACTTTGCTTCCACTTTCAAAGGAAAAGCTTCCAGCTTACTACCAGCCATGGATGGACATTGTCTTGCGGGTCCCAGAGCTCAGGGACTCATGAAGACAATAAGGTGACAATTCACCCTGTTTATGGAGCCGCTCTAAATACATTTCTGATGTACTTGTACTTTATACTTGATACTTACACACCACAACAAGTCAGAGAGAGATGTTGTACTTTTTACTTCCACCACACTGCAATATGAGGGAGACGGAGCAATCAATTCAACACAAAAGAGCTTGAATAATAAGCTCTCTCTCCATGGCCCATTCTCCAAACCATCCCTACTCTCTCTCTCTTGCTCTAGTCCCAAGTCCCAGCCATCAATTTCTGCGGTCAGGGGAATGATTTCTCTGGGGAAAAGTAAAAAACAATACTTTTCCCCTTTTTTAAGGTTGTGTGAACAACAATACACGACTTCACAAATCTTAGGCATGGCTGTATGAGTTTTATGGTGGTTGGCAAACAGCTTGTAGGTGCATCACCATTAGGAATGGCTGTCTGCTGTGGCAATGTTTTCACCAACACATCCAGAGAAAATCTGGAGGAAGGCCAAAGTACCCTTATGATCACAAAGTGTAGTTAGGCACACTTTATATAGAATTGTGCAACAGCAGATGTGATCAACTGCAATCATTGTTGACAAGACCATTCAAGTGACCTCTGTGCTGGAGTGCATAGAGGTTAAAAACTCTTCAACCATTCAGATAGTGGATTGTTAATGTCTGTGAGGTTCTATCATGTTTTCTATGGCTGCTCCTGAATCAGACTACAAATCTCTTTTCTCTCTGGTCTCCTACCGTGTCTCTGAGGAATTTGGCTTCATCCTCCCTGATCCTCTGGTAGGTGGAACACGGGCGATTTTAGACCTTTATTAGGGGTCAAGCTCAACTAAAATTAATGTCAGGACCCCCCAAAATAAGAATTTTAATTAAAAATTATTACCATTTTCTGACAACCTGTCCTCTCGGCTGGACAAATAACTGTAATGTTCTGCAAAATTATTCCACACATCATTGGACTACTGTTGATTATACCAAAGCAATATATAGTAAAAAATGCTTTGTATTTTGGGAAGTTTTATTGATAAAAAATATTCATCATCGTCTCTCTTATGAAGTACATTTCACATGGGTGATGTCCTGTGCTGAGTCTGTATAATAAAGTCGGGTTCTGTATGAAGTCAGAATTGTAATGTAATTTTTTTCTGACCTTGTCCTACCTATGTGCCTCTCAGATCTCAGATGAGTTTCTCCCATTATTTCTAGGGAAAGTAATGGTTGCTCTTAAATTATCATTGTTTTTGGTCCCAGATTATTTTCTCTTACCAGTTTGTATCTTGTTCAGGTGCACAAATTGGAGGCACAGCTTGATTTGAGAGTGTCTGAATTGTTTGATGATATGGTGGACCGACCTCATGTGATTCGGTGACTGAAACAATGTTTTGTACATTCCTCCTCATATCTTTGCTATAACGTCATCTTTCACTTTGGAATGTCCTGTTCATTATGAGTCCCTGCCTCAGGCTTCATTAACCAACTGAGGGTCCTCTCTATAACAGGTGTATTATATTAAAATCTGTCATTATTCTCTCTGATTCATTATTATTTTTATTATAGACTACAACAGCCCACCAAACTAATAAGTTTGCTTCTGAAGGTAACACTGTAGACCTAACTGAATCAAGGTTTGCCAAAGTGAAAGATGTTGAATACATTTCCAAACAGCATGTTCCATTTTTCAATTTTCTTAAAAAATACTTTGAGGGGTAAAATTCATGTCACTTACTAGTCATGTATTAAAAGTATTATTATTGTAAATTTAATTATCATGTGTTGAAAATAATTAACGTTTAATTGTTTTCCAGTAAAACGAGTGATTTAATAGTAATAGTAATAAATACTTTTGTAAGGGACTATATGCATGTCGCATTCTGATTCAGAATGAGCCCCCCTAAGGTTCTGATCCTAGAACCGCCCCTGAGGTGGAAAAGCTCAGTTGATAATGTTTCTTCTCCACCATTTTACGGTTTTACAATTTCACATTGCACACTAGCAGTCATAATGAAATATCTGATTACAAGGAAAAGAAAGTCTCTGAAAGGTTTTCTAAATGTGAATTTATGTGAAGAGTTGGCTTACATATTATTTAACTGAAACAACATTAAATTAACATTAAATGAAAATGTTGCTCATAGTTGAGGGGTTACAAAACTTGTGGGAACTCTTGGATGGTGGAATCAGTTCAGACAAAATGGCTGGGGTGAAGTTGAACTTTGGCATTGTTAGTGTTTGCTTTGTGTGATGAACTTTATTCTTACAGCATGTGTTTACAAATCCACATTTTGTCTAAAGCCTCTGTTAAGTCCAAAGTTCCTGCGTATGTAGTGATAAAAGACAATGAGATGACAAAGAACTGTAAATTTAGGCAACAAGTCTTAGAATTAATTTGAAAAAGTCCTATAATTTCCCATTTTCTTATGATGCACACTTCGACTTTCAAAGGAAAAGCTTCCAGCTTACTACCAGCCATGGATGGACATCGCCCTGCAGGTCCCAGAGCTTGCGGACTCTCATGAGTTGCGCTCACATATTAACAAGGTGAGTGAAGATAATAAATTGTTGCACAATGTCTATGGGGCCTTTCTTCAGTGTTGATATTCCATTTGTTCAGATGCCGCTGCTGAGCAGCCAGTTTCTGCAGACCCACCGTGAATTACGTCTGGCTCACCTGGCTCTCAGCATAATGACCATGGGCTACACCTGGCAGGAGGGAGAGAGTGATACAATCGAGGTTTCTTTGTGTCTTTCTGTTTTAATTTTTGTTATATTAACTTTCCCTGATATCTGTTCCTCTACAGTCAATTTATACAAATGACTTTCCATCCTCAATAATCCCTCTCTAAGATGCTGCCACGCAACCTGGCCGTCCCAATCTGGGAGGTGTCACAGCGCTTAGGACTTCCTCCAATCACTATCCACGCGGACCTAGCTCTGGCAAACTGGCGAAAGAAGGATCCAGAGGGGTGAGGCCAGTTATCTTCAGCATGTGTTTTGGTTGACCCCTAAAAAGTGTGAAGTCTAAATCACTGTTCTCTTTTTTCCATATTCATATTTATGTCTCCTGTTCCAGGCCTTTTAACATTGAGTAAGTGCATTTCCACTTGATTTCTGATCCTCAACGCACAACAAAATTGTGAGATGCACAAAGATGATTGTCTCACCTGCATCATGCAGGAACTTGGAGCTGTTGTTCAGCCTCCCAGGTGGAGACAGTGCCCGAAGTTTCTTTAAAATTGCTCTGCTGGTGGAGATGGCAGCAGTCCCTGCATTGAGGGTGAGGATATATTAAAAAATAAGTCAGTTCATACATATTGTAATACGATTGATTACATTTGAGTTGGTAACTGAAATTTTAAAGTCACCTTCAAATAGTGGTAAACTTCAAGATATTTCAGGAAACCCATTGACACTGGACCTGTGTTGCAGAACATTCCCACTGTGATCAATGGTGTCAGGTGTGGAGACACTGAGGCTGTGACCAGCGCCCTGGAGGTCATCGGCCAGTCTATCCAGGACATGACAGATGCACTCAGACTGATGCATGGTAATCAGACATAACTTAACAGTATTAATGTTTCCTTACCAACGAGTATTTTGTTTAATGTGTTTTTTCTCTAGTGCACGTGGAACCTTCGGTCTTCTATGGCACTTTGAGGATCTACCTGTCTGGGTAAAGAACTGTCTTTATCTCATTTGACTTCATTTATATGTAAAGTGAAGCTTGGTTTTGAAATGTGTGTGTGCTTGTGTCCATGAATAGGTGGAGAGACAACCCCTGTATGCCAAAGGGTCTTATTTATGAAGGAGTCCAGACAGAACCAATGCAGTATTCAGGTGGGAGCGCTGCACAGAGCAGCCTGCTGCACTGCTTTGATGAACTTCTGGGAGTCAAACATGAAGGACACGGTGGTAAGATGGCTGATTATTTTCATTTGAATGATTACAACAGGGGCATAGGGTAAGCACTGTTGCCTCACAGAAGGTCCTGGGTTCAAATCCACCTGAGGACCTGGGACTTTTCTGTGTGGAGTTTGCATGTTCTCCCTTTGTCTGCATGGGTTCTCTCCGGGTTCTCCGGCTTCCTCCCACCACCAAAAACATGCAATATAGGTGAATTGGTGAATCTAAATTGACCGTAGGTGTGAATGTGAGTGTGAATGGTTGTTTGTCTTTCTATTTCTGGCCCTGCGATGAGCTGGCAACTTGTCAAGGGTGAACCCCGCCTCCCGCCCAAAGTCAGCTGGGATAGGCTCCAGCCCTCCGCGACCCTACACAGGATAAGTGGTTACAGAAAATGACGAATGAACGATTGATTACAACAGTGCCAGGGAGGAATGAGAAGGACTCATTATGATAATACTGCCCTTCCCTAGGTTCCTTTCTAACCCGCATGAGGAGCTACATGCCACCGGCACACAGGAATCTGATCCAAGACATCTCGTTGCAACCCTCCTTGAAGCATTTCGTCCAGCAGCAGGCCAACGAGCAGCTAAACCAGGCCTATCACAACTGTGTCGAAAACATTTTGGCTTTTCGCAACCAGCACATTAACATAGTCAGCCGCTTCATCACTGCACCTGCTGCCAGAGCACGGCAACTTCGTGAGCAGAACAAGGGAGGGGTGATCACCAAAGCACCAGCAGCATTAGAGGAGAAAGGCACCGGTGGATCCAACATCATGACCTTCCTTAAGACTGTTAGGGACGAAACAAAACATGCATTCCTGCCTGAGACATGCAAAGAAACAAAAGACCACAGTTGATGTAGACAATTTTCTTCAAAATAAAAGAATGGAAACTCAAGAAATGCATTATAGTACAAAACATACAGCATTAATATGATATCATACATGTAGCAGTTGTGTTGAGAATGACAGAAACAAAACATTGAAATAAGAATGAGAGATTAAACCATGAATTTGGTGTCAATATGTGGACAGAGCAGAGGACACAAGACTGGATGTAGATGGAATCTTTAGTATTTCTATTTAAATTGTGTTTATGTAATTCATAGAAGTTTTTTTTTTTTAATGTTTTGATCCATTATCCATTTCATGCTGAGTTGTTTTGTCCACAACACTGTTGAACCATATACGGATTCTTTAAATAAAAGCATTTATAGATTAATGTCTCTAAAATCTCCAAACTATTGTAATTTTTTTCTTTTTGTAAATAAATGCAGCAATTCAAAAGTTAGAGAATTAAGAGTGCAGTTCTTCACCTACAAAATATGGAAATAATATTACCTACCATATCATACTGTATCAATAATAAATTAATGAGAGAGGTAGGACAATAACTCTGCACAGCTGTATAGGAGCAGGTCAAATTTAGCTAAAGGTTGATAAAATATGAACTCTACATTTTGGATGGTGGTGGATGTGTCAGCATGACGACCACTCGCTACTTGTCTAAAAACGTGAAGTATGTAATCTTTAAATAGAATTGTGCAACATATGACAAACAAAGGTATAACCAATGGTAATCTTTCTTGACAATATCATCCAAGTGACCTCTGTGCTGGAGCCCAGGCAGTTTAAAAACTCTTCAGCCACTAATGCAGTCAGAGGATTCTTACTGTCTCTGGGGTTCTATCATGTTTTCTATGGCTGCTCCTGAATCAGACTCCAAATCTCTTTTCTCTCTGGACCCCTACCATGTCTCTGAGGAGTTTGGCTTCATCCTCCGTGATCCTCTGGTAGGTGGACCACTGGCAACATACATCCTTTTTAGGGGTCAAGCACTAAAATTCATCCAGGGTCGCTAAAAATAAGACAAATAATGTAATAATTATTATTATTATTATTATTATCATTATTATTGTTGTTATGATGATGATGATTATTATTAATTGTATAATAATAATTATAATTATTATTATTATTATCATTTTCTGACAAACCGCCCTCAATGCTGGAAGAATAACTGTAATGTTAACATAAATCGTTCCACACATCAAAGGACTACTGTTGATTTGACTAAAGCAATGAATGTTTTAATGAAAAATTTGATACTGTATAACTGTGGGGAAGTTTTACTGAGAAAAATTCAACAACTTCTCTCTTATAAAGTACATTTTATATCGGTGATGTCCTGTGTTGGGTCTGCACAATAAGTAGTCTGTATTCTATTGATTGTAAAATAAATTCAACTTCTGTATGAAGTCCAAAACTTTAATCTCATTTTTTTCTGACCTTGTCCTATTTGCCACCCAGGTATTTGATGAGTCCCTCCCATTGTCTCTTTCTTTTTAATCTCTAGAGAAAGTAATGGTTGCTCTTATAACATTATCATTGTTTTTGGTCTCAGATTGTTATCTCTTACCAGTTTGCTTCTTGTTCAGGTGCAAAAACTGGAGGCACAGCTTGGTTTGAGAATGTCTAAATTGCATGATGCATTTTTGATTGTTTGACTTACAGTCATAATGAAATATCTGATTGCAAGGAATAGAGTGTCTGAAAAGTTATCTAAATGTGAATTTTAGTGAAGAGTTGACTGACAGGATGTCACTTAATGGAAATAGCATTTAATGTATATTAAATGAAAATGTTATTCATAGTTTAGGGATTAAAAAACATGTGAACTCTTGGCTGGTGGTATCAGTTCAGATAAAGTGACAGAAGTGAAGTTGACATTTGGCATTTTTAGTGTTTGCCTTGAGTAATGACCTTCAGCATGTGTTTACAAATCCACATTTTGTCTAAAGCCTCTGTTAAGTCCAAAGTTCCTGTATATGTAGTGATAAAAGACAATGAGATGACAAAGAAATGTAAATTTAAGCAACAAGTCTTAGAATTAATTTGAAAAAGTCCTATAATTTCCCATTTTCTTATGATGCACACTTCGACTTTCAAAGGAAAAGCTTCCAGCTTACTACCAGCCATGGATGGACATCGCCCTGCAGGTCCCAGAGCTTGCGGACTCTCATGAGTTGCGCTCACATATTAACAAGGTGAGTGAAGATAATAAATTGTTGCACAATGTCTATGGGGCCTTTCTTCAGTGTTGATATTCCATTTGTTCAGATGCCGCTGCTGAGCAGCCAGTTTCTGCAGACCCACCGTGAATTACGTCTGGCTCACCTGGCTCTCAGCATAATGACCATGGGCTACACCTGGCAGGAGGGAGAGAGTGATACAATCGAGGTTTCTTTGTGTCTTTCTGTTTTAATTTTTGTTATATTAACTTTCCCTGATATCTGTTCCTCTACAGTCAATTTATACAAATTATTTTCCACCATCAATAATCCCTCTCTAAGATGCTGCCACGCAACCTGGCCGTCCCAATCTGGGAGGTGTCACAGCGCTTAGAACTTCCTCCAATCCTTACCTATGCGGACGTAGCTCTTGCTAACTGGCGAAAGAAGGATCCAGAGGGGTGAGGCCAGTTACCTTCAGCATGTGGTTTGGTTGACTCCTAAAAAGTGTGAAGTCTAAATCACTGTTCTCTTTTTTTCCATATTCATATTTATGTCTCCTGTTCCAGGCCTCTTAACATAGAGTAAGTGCATTTCCGCTTGATTTCTGGTCTTCAACACATAGTGTACAATAAAGTTTTGATAGACGCTAAAATGATAGTCTTACCTGCATCATGCAGGAACTTGGATGTGTTGTTCAGCCTCCCAGGTGGAGACAGTGCCCGAGGTTTCTTTAAGGTTTTTCTGCTGGTAGAGATGGCAGCAGTCCCTGCACTGAGGGTGAGGATATATTAAAAAATAAGTCAGTTCATACATTATGTAATATGATTGATTGCATTTGAGTTGGTAACTAAAATTATAAAAGTTACCTTCAAATAATGGTAAACTTCAGGATATTTCAGGAAACCCATTGACACTGGACCTGTGTTGCAGAACATTCCCACTGTGATCAATGGTGTCAGGTGTGGAGACACTGAGGCTGTGACCAGCGCCCTGGAGGTCATCGGCCAGTCTATCCAGGACATGACAGATGCACTCAGACTGATGCATGGTAATCAGACATAACTTAACAGTATTAATGTTTCCTTACCAACGAGTATTTTGTTTAATGTGTTTTTTCTCTAGTGCACGTGGAACCTTCAGTCTTCTATGGCACTTTGAGGATCTACCTGTCTGGGTACAGAACTGTCTTTATCTCATTTGACTTCATTTATATGTAAAATGAAGCTTGATTTTAAATGTGTGTTTGCTTGTGTCCATGAATAGGTGGAGAGACAACCCCTGTATGCCAAAGGGTCTTATTTATGAAGGAGTCCAGACAGAACCAATGCAGTATTCAGGTTCGACTGCTGCACAGACCAGCCTGCTGCACTGCTTTGATGAACTTCTGGGAGTCAAACATGAAGGATACAGTGGTAAGATGGATGTTTATTTAGATTTGATTGATTTCAACAGTGCCAGAGAGGAATGAGTAGGACTCATTGTTATAACACTGCCCTTCTCCAGGTGCTTTGCTAACCCACATGAGGAGCTACATGCCACCGGCACACACGAAACTGATCCAAGACATCTCGTTGCAACCCTCCTTGAAGAGTTTTATCCAGCAGCAGGCGAACGAGCAGCTAAAGCAGGCCTATCACAACTGTATCACAAAAGTGGTGGCTTTTCGCTGCCAACACATTAACATAGTCAGCCGCTTCATCACTGTACCTGCTGCCCGTGCACGAAAACTTCGTGAGCAGAACAAGGGGGAGGTGAACAGCAAAGCACCAGCAGCTTTAGACAATACGGGCACCGGTGGAGCCAACATCATGACCTTCCTCAAGACTGCAAGGGATGAAACAAAACATGCCTTCCTGTCTGAGACCTACAAAGAAACAAAAGACCACAGTTGATGGAGAC
Organism: Chaunax sp. Z400; assembly: GCA_037577475.1. NCBI lineage: Eukaryota > Metazoa > Chordata > Actinopteri > Lophiiformes > Chaunacidae > Chaunax > Chaunax sp. Z400. The sequence goes on from CM075187.1 coordinate 5,646,997, forward strand.
AATTTCTTTCAAAATAAAAAAAAGGAAACTGAAGAAATGCATTACAGTATAACACGTATAGCATTGATATGATAACATAAATATACTATAGCAACTGTGTTGTGAATGGCAAAAATAAAACACTGAAATAAAAATGAAACATTAAAACATGAATTTAGTGTCAATATGTGGACAGAGCAGAGGACACAAGACTGGATGTAGATGGAATATTTAGTATTTCTATTTAAGTTGTGTTTGGAGGTCACCCAGTGACCTCCTGAAGTCAACAACCAGCTCTTTAGTATTGTCCACATTAAGAGTCAGGTTGTTGTTGCTGCACCATCCTGCCAGGTGTTCCACCTCCGCTCTGTATGATGTCTGATCACTATTGCTTAAGAGGCCCAACACTGTCGTGTCATCAGCAAACTTAATGATGAGGTTGGGTTCTGTCTTGGCAGTACAGTCGTGCGTTAGCAGCGTGAACAGCAGTGGACTGAGCACACATCCTTGAGGGACACCCGTGCTCAGGGTGATGGTCCTTGATGTTCTGCTGCCCACGCATACTGTCTGTGGTCTCTCAGAAAGCCCACAATCCAGTTACAGAGGGAGGTGTCCAGGTCCAGCAGAAAGTTTCCCTCTTGGCTGCTGGGGGGTGATGGTGTTGAATGCTGAGCTAAAGTCTGTGAACAGCATTTGAAAATATCTGTCTGCAGAGTCCAGATGTGATAGGGTGGAGTGGAGGGTGTAGGAGATGGCGTCATCAGTGGAACGGTTGATGCGGTATGCGAATTGGAGAGGGTCCAGTGAAGCAGGGAGGGCAGACTTAATGTTTCTCATGACCAGCCGCTCAAAGCACTTCATTATGATGGGAGTCTACTGGCGTTAGTCATTGAGACACATCACAGTTGACTTTTTGGGCACGGGGATGATGGTGGTCCTTTTGAGGCGACTACAGCCTGACTGATGTTAAAGACATCACTGGTCAGGACAGTCCCTAAGAACACACCCTGGTATGTTGTCTGGGCCTGCAGCTTTATGTGGGTTAACTCTGGACAGAGTCCTCGTGAGCAGAGGAAGGGGGGAGTGATCACCAAATCACCTGCAGCATTAGAGAAGAGGGGCACCAGTGGCTCCAGCGTCATGACCTTCCTTAAGACTGTTAGGGATGAAACTAAACATGCCTTCCTGCCTCAGACAAGCAAAGAATTGAATGATCACAGTAGATGTAGACTGTCACCACCACAGCAAGTGTCTGCAGCACCACATAAAACATTCACTAAATCACCTCTGATAACTATACACACTATTTTACATGTATGTAAAGGGAATGCCTTATGATAGAATGAGAGAGAGAGTCCACCATTTTTAATTTACACTTAGCTTTTTTGTGTCTTTAAACAAGTATGGACATGAGTGAGGCCGGTCAATCACAATTTGAACCATTGCCCATATTTCCTGTCAAATTCAACCACTATTTCCTTCTACAACTGAACTTCAGACCCACATATCTACAGGACATTTGGATATCAGACATTCAGTCAGTACCAAACACCTGTGGCTTTTGAGAAAGTGATTTTGAGATTCAGGTCAAATGAAGTTTAGAAGCAGGTTTTTTTCTTCTGTAGCTTGAAAATGTATACGTTACCTTTTACCTAGTAAAAATAATTTAGAGTGCTCTTCAGTTGTCAAAATTTATCATTAAAAACCTTATATATTGCAATACTTAACAGTGCTTTAAGTAGGCTGGTATGCTCTGGTACGCAGTACCCCCACTTCTAGATTTTACCCCCTGGCGTACCGTGACTTTTTCCGGTATACCGGGACTTCTCACAAGCTCTCAGGAGTCTGTCTCTTGGCGATTCATAATGGCACTTAAACTACATTACGGAGGGAGCACTACGTGATGCTCGCCTCTTTCTGTTCTATTTTTTCCACTTAAAGCACTGATACTTAACCAGGGTAAGGCACTAAAGAGCAACATTGGAATTCACAGCAAAAGATGATTTCACATGGTTTTAAAAGCTAAAACAGTGGGCAATACCTGTGTGGTGACCTAACATTGTCATAACCAAAGCTATTATAAAAACTATTGTATTGATCATTAATAATAGTAATTTGAAGAGGTGTGAAATTCATACTAGCTAAAATACTCCTGACACACTGAAACTTCGACAGGCTAGAACCTGACCTTTCCCTCTGAGAAAAGAATGAGCCTTTGTTCCGTCTTAACTCTACACTGCACCTCACATTGGGGTTGTCATGTCAAAGCACAATGCACAATGCAGCGCAGAGATGCATCAACTTATCAGAGTGGTTACCTCAGCACTCCTGCCGTCCACCTCTAGCCTACATCCAGTTCTCACATGCCCTGTCCTGAACTGACAGTGTGGAAAACACAGCAATAAAAGGCATAGATTGTGTCATGAACGGCTCAAGCTGTGTAATCTTGGCCTTTTCTGGCTTATGTCTACTGGTGTTAGATTACAATAGCAGCCTTCCAAGATCAGATAAGGCTGACGATTAGACACGACAATTCACCCCAACCTGAGCAATCTACTTCATCTTGTCCTTTTTCTGTTTGCACGCTGGGTAGCAGAGAAGACAATGGAAGAGCAAATAGAAGGCTAAAAACTATTACACATGCATCCTGTCAAGATTTTAGTGTGAGAGGCATTTGTCAAGACATTTTATGTGGTTTGATGTATGGCAAATATACAAGAAGTGTATAAAGAAGCAATCATTGGGTTCCTGCTTTCATTCAGTCAGTCATGTTTCACAGCCCGATTATAAAACATGAGAGGACGACCTGAGAAGAGGTGAAAAGTGAACAAAAACTACACAGGGAGGGAACAAGTTGGCTGGTGAAGACAAACAGTGTGTTCACAGTGACTTGATTAGATCCTTTTCCACAGCCAAAGCAAATAATCCCTAGACAGGTCATCTCTAAGGATGTCTTCATGGTGAAGTTGGGGCTGGGCCTGCACAGCCGCTGAAGTTTCACCTCATGTCACAACGCATATGCACACCAGCCTATGAATCATTTTTGTTGTTTTAAGCTGTAAGACAGTCAATGTTATGTTATGTTATGTATTTATAGCAATATTTTTGCTTAAGTGTTGCAGAAGAATCAACCACAAATGAACTTGTCAGAGAATCAACTCGGCAAACTAAATCAGTGATTTTCCTTAAGACAAAGGCCATGGAGTCACTCTTGTTTTCACGAATTCTACTCCAACATCCCTACTCCATCTATCAGAGCTGACAACATGACAGAAGTGGTTCCCCTTTTGGTTAGACAATCGGATATCTTGCCTTGGTGGTTAACCACAGGATATCCTGGATCCTGGATTTCAAAATTGAATTTATAATGCTGTTACTTCAATCCAAGCAAAACCAGGACTTTTTCTCACCCTGTGAGTAACCACTGAGTCAGTAGCACAAAATTGATTATCTTTGGCATGCACATGATGGGCGTAGCTGGGAATCGTGGGCTCTGGAGTACAGTAGGTGATTCTGGACATGATTCTACATTTTAAACTCATCTTGACTTCAATAGCCTTACCAAAAAGTAAATAAAAAACCCACAGGTCAGATACCTCTCATTGATCGGTTTGGACTCACACCATCAGTTACATTTCCCTCCTAAAAATGATCTGTCATCACCATTCTTTCACCAACAATGTTCAAAATACCTGTCTATAGGGCATAATTATTTCATTTCATATATTCATTCAGTTTATATATCAATGTAAATGTGCCTGAGTGAAGCTAATGAGCTTATTTTCACTGGTAGTTTCTAGGTTATAATAAATTACTGTCAATGTCACACAATAATTCATCAGAACTACAGTACAATATAATATAATATAATACATAAATGCCCAGCAAAGTATCCAAAATGTATAAAAACACCATTATGTGAAGTCTAAATATGCAAATGTATAGATAACTCATGATTGTACGATTGGTTTGCTTTGAGCCAAGTCTATATTTAAAGGTTAGGCAGTTACACTTTACAATGAGTATGAGTAGCTACCAGAGAGTAAATGAGGAGGCTAATACTGAGCTATTGATAGTTAATTAAGAAACAAGTAAGGGTCAAACAGGGAGATCCTATATGGTTAATTCATGAGTATCAGTGAATACGGATCATTTCTTGATGGGTGGTTCCTAATTGATTCCGAACCAGTCGGTGAACAGCCGAAGTATAATGTGTAACTACTCAGTGTTATGGAGGAGGAGGAGATGTTGAATGGCTCTCATCTTTGAAACAGACTGAGGAACACAACCTGATGGCCAATCACATAACCTGGCGAACCGACCAGCAGGTCAACAGTATTATTTTTCAAATTGTTAACAACATCCTCAGAGTTTCTATTATGGTGGTTATGCTATATTTCCTGCCCCAAACAACATCATGCTGTCAGGAGACCAGTAGGGGGAGGAGAATAATTTATGTGCTCATGCTGTATGGTTCGATCATCAAACTTTAACCTCACTGCTCACACACTACATGTAAAACAAGGCCGTCTGGCTATTGACAATCGTCAGTAGTGATTACAGTCAGTAATGATAGAATGAAATATAAAAAAAAAAAAATAGACGCTGGTGGCTAGGAAGACATGGGCAATATGGTTTGTCAATTTTGTAAAGAAAATTGGAGATACACTTGCTACATTTCACTGTATGGATTGTACATTGTTGGCACGGCACGTTTCCGACACTGTTTGCCGCTTCACGCAAAATGGTTTGTGGAATCGACTCATGGCTCTGCCTCATCTGTGTGAAAGCCTGACAACAGCCGACTAAAATTTCTGACATACCAGATATTCATCTGAGCGTCAGCAGTTGATTGCTCCCCTCAGGACCCCAAGTCCGACAAAGCTGGCAATTCGGGCCGACTCTAAAATGAGCTGGTGCGGCTCAAGAATAGGGTCGAAAACAGGTTCATGTTGTACACAGCATACTCAGACTGAGAGTGACTCTGGCTCGTTGTCTTGCATTTCATGAAAATAGTCATGACCCTCCTCCCCAGTGCCACAGAATATCCATATTGTGGTCTAAGAAATATGTGACAGTTCACCCCAAGGCCAGGGGTTTCTTTACATACAGTGTTCCTAACAACTATCCTAATGCCATTAACCTCGAGACTGGTGAATCATCCTTCCCATTGCAACCCCAATTGGAAGGTTTCCAGAGACGCCTTTCTAAACACAAGTGAACGTAGCCAACTCTCTCTGTGTTGTGGTTTTTCAGACTTCACTTTCCTGCCTAGTAGTCATTGTCAAGCAAGACATCAGGCTCATCTTTCACCCACCCTGTCTTTCACATTATTTTTTAACCACAGCTCCTCTGTGTGCATCACTTGTGCGGTCCGTTAGAGCGGATTAATACCTTTTGATGTAGTCATCTTCTAGAAACTGTATCACTTCCTTTCACTGACTCAACTGAAACTGCCCACATGAAAAAAGAAAGAAAGAAAAAAAAGAGGAAGCTGTCACAGTCAGCCTGAAAAGGCTGCTTTTTCAGGTGTAGAATTGCTTTTGTTGCCAGCGTTGATGATCCAGCGTTGATGATCCAGCCTAGATGACGTCGCTACTTGACAGGAAAGCACACGTCACATCGCAGCCTTTTGTTCTTCCAGGAAAAGAAAAAAAACTTGTGACATTTTTGCCTGTGCTCAAGATACTGCTTCACACTGCATTGTACAGCATAGATATCCGGCTGTCCATCTGATGGATGGCTATGTTCCATCCCTCCAGCCCTATGAGTTATGGTGGTTAGCTGGATGAATGTGGGCACGTGTTAAAGAGTCTGTGTCAGTTTTAATGATCATCTGTGACCAGTCCCATTCCCAGGGCAGGACTGTTCACATTCATCTTTGAATGTGACTTGTATCTGACATCAGTTTGAGCAGATCTGTGCTATGACCACACATTTACAATAATCATGCTGATGAATGACGGAAAATGTAATTGGTTAATTATCAAAATTAATAAAATAGTGATGCAGGCATTCATTTCTTGCATTGTTTGCGGTGGTAATACTCGTGTGGTGACGTCCTGTCTGCTTTTTAGCTGAGGGCAAGAAGGCAAAAGCAGGATCTGATTGAAGCATTTTCCTAGGGAAAATGGGCGGCTGTGGTTCAGGAGGTAGAGCGGTCGTTCACGGAACGAAAGGTCAGTTGTTCGATCCCCAGCCCCTGCAAGTCTACAAGTCGAAGTATCCTTGAGCAAAGATACTGAACCCCAATTTGCTCTCCGGGCGCCGTAAAGGCAGCCCACTGCTCCTCAGGGATGGGTCAAATGCAGAGAAAGAACTGCCATATGGGGACAATAAAGTATAGCTTATCTTATCTTATTCAACCCTTAAATTTACAACCTCATGTCTCCCAGTTGCTGTGGTTCTCCACTTTGTCCACCGTTGCTGACAAAACACTGATGTGAGTGAAAAAAGTGTTGCAAACTCTGGCTCCATATGCAGTTTTTCTTTCATTTGATGACGTTTCGGCCCTCAGGCTTTCTGGTAATGATCTTGAAGAAGGCCTGAGGGCCAAAACGTCATCAAATGAAAGAAAAACTGCATATGGAGCCAGAGTTTGCACCACTTTTTTTCACTTTAAGTCTACTACCATCAGCACCTCACTAAAGCCTTTGGTGTGCGTTACGTCTCCTCCATAAAACACTGATGTGAGGCACAATTTTGATCTCACTGTTCACACTGCTGTCATATCAGCGGGAATCAGATACGTATCTGGTTTAGGACCACATATGAAAGTGGTCCAAAAAACACATCTGAGTCACATGTGAGCAAAAGCAAAAAAAAATCTGATTTGGGCCACTTTTGCTCACCAATATGCAGTGTGCTTATTTGGACTTGTCCTCAAATAATCAACTGCTCTCCACCTCATGTGTTGTCTGCAATGTGGTCTTGAACTTTGAACTCAACTTAACAATTTGTTTAGTTTGGCCCAAACTTGCTGTTTAAGATATTGATCCATGGAGCTATGGTGTTATCATGTCAACCTTTTGTTGGTGTAAATTCTCATTCATCCAGGTCGTGTTAACCCTGGAAGGTTCAATCTGAAGCTACTGGACTTCTGTTTGGGGTTTGAAGATGTTTCATGTTTCCTCTTCAGTTCTAACTGACTGGTGGGGAGTATCAGATAATTTGAAGTCTTCTTCGCTAACACATAATGACAGTCGTTATTATGGGACGTTACCTTCGTTGAGGACACAAGTGGTTTGTTTGCCTAATAGGGCGACATGTACAGTATGTCAACCTTGTGTTTTTTGAACTACTCTTTGTCTTATACACTTCAGAATGCCCAAATACTCTGCAGTCTCAAAATCTATCCCTCGCCTGAGCTGTAATGACCTCCAGCACAACCAGCTTCTGGAGCTGACCCCTTTTTCTCCAATGTTTGGGAGAAAGATTTGACCTCCAAATTAAAATGCACTTATGCAAGACACTTATGAAACTTTTCCCCCTTTATGTACAGTACCAGTCAATAGTTTGGACACAGTTACCCATCCACTTGAATGGGAAACTGTGTCCAAATTTTTGACTGGTAGTGTATATGCTGTGAAATATGCTTTGACAAGGTTAATGAAACAATCAAGCATAAATATCAACCCGTAAGTCTTAAGGATTTTCATTACATTTATAGTCCCTATTGAAATTCAATAGATTTCTTACAGGACAATCCGGAGGCCATCCTCAGTGTCAAAAAAATAAAAAGGCCTGTTTTAATGGAGTAACCATGTTACATAAGCTGGTTTAGTGGTTACGGTACGACTTCCACGCAGACAACCATGTTCGATTCTCATGGATAGTGTTTTTATTTAATAATTTACTGAAGCTCTAACTAAAGTTCAGTCAGGAAGACAAAACCTTTGCACACTCAGGCTATTCTTAATTTCTCACGCCCTTCTGTTATTCACACCTCTCATGCATGCTCAATCTTCAGCTGGTCACATTTATCCAATAGCACAGCGACACACTGTACTTTTACTGTCAGCCTATCGTGTTGCTGCTGTTTTTAAAAAATATGACTCAGTTCCTCTAGTTCTGTCATGCTGCTGTTTTGCACGCCCTCCACCTCTTCAAAGACATCAGCCACCACCACCACCACCAGCGTCTGGACTCCCAGGGGGGATATATATCTTGCTGCTGCTCAGGACAGATGCCCTTTGATCTCAGTCTCCCTTTCAAACATACTAATTATCACATAGCATTAGATGTAATAAACATTCTTTGATTTTCTGCATGTGTTATTTTTTTCTTTCAGATTTTGGGAAAACCTTGCAGGTGAGCAGCTGATGAGGTTGACATGTATGAACAAATGTGGCCACCACAAACTTAAACCCCATGATGTATGTCATACTTCAACAAACTCAATCAAGTTCTTGCTTTGTAGTTGCAGCTTACCACAGAGTTAAATCAAGGGCCATATATATTTCAAAAACATCATAAAAATCTGTGAAGACCTCCAGAGGTCTTATCTTTCTTAATCCACATTACGACATGAGGAAAGTAATGAATAGGCAAGTTAAAAAGAAGTTAGGAGAGATTTAAAATACAAATATGACTCTCTCCCATAACCCATGTTCCCGCTGTGAAGTAAAACTGATTAAAACCTGAGCTTGAGTGTTATTAGAGCAACTTTGCTGGACTCACAGTGACCAAACTGCCTTTACAATTCAGACAGACGTACTACATGGTGTCCTGAGAGGACTCAGCAACACGTTTTGAATCAGATTTTGATGGCTGCTAGAAGAATACATGACATTTAGATGGCTTTTCTCGCAGGATTAGCAGAAGCCCAAACACGTCACAGCCTTTTGTCTTAAAGGTTAACACAACTTTGAGACAGGGGGTACAGCTTAACCAGTCACCACTGCTGACTCACTTGTGGCCTGGCCAGGTGCAAAACAGATAATTGCGCAGTCCCATCTGTGCACACACACAGACACACGCTCCCAAATTTGCATGCACCTAAACACACGCGTGCAAATACACTCAAATGTGTAAAAACACATGCCAAACCCAAAGTAGACATGCATGCACGTGTAGACAAAGCACCTGATGATCCCATCTGACCTGCAGAAAGTGATACCTTCTGTGTGTGTGTGTGTGTGTGTGTGTGTGTGTGTGTGTGTGTGTGTGTGTGTGTGTGTGTGTGTGTGTGTGTGTGTGTGTGCGCGCGCGCGCGTGCATGTTTACTCCCACTTTCCCCTCTTGGCTTTCCTCTCGTGCCACACAGCTATTGTCCCTTTCGCTCTGCTGATTGACTTCCTCTTCCTCTTAGTTGCTGCTAATGTCACCTTCCCCGCTGGCACCCACACACTCGTTATCAACAGCTTCTCATCCGGGTTGCAAAAATACAGGAAGTTCCCTGGGGGTGTCCTGCCTGGAAAATAAATGTCCATCTCTCCCTGACACACAGCCACCAGGCCCTGCATGAGCTCAGGGGTAGCACACAGCAGATGATTGAAGTTACTACCAGTAACCTCAGGAACTGGAGATATCTGCACTGGGATGTTCACACATATTCCACACCAACTTGAGCTTGCTGCAAGTTGAGTGCCAAATTTGTAACAGAAATGATATACTTAATGCAGGTATATAGACTAAAAAGGACTCATAGATCAGATTTCACTGATGAATAAAGGCTTCTACATAGTGAAAAGAAAAAAGTGCTGTAATGTACTACAAAATTGTTTTATGGCAGTTAATGATTTGGCAGCAGAGAGAGAGTATCTCTACCCTGCTGCTGTGCATGTCATGGACACTCTGTCCAGCAATTTTTCAACACATAATCTAGTTTGCTTTTTCTGCATGGGATAAAGTTCATGAATCCACAATGGCGTTATTGGCTTACTCATGTAGGAGAAAGAAATGGGAAGGGGGGGGGCTCCCTTTGAAGTGCAGCTACCGAGAGATGGAATGAAAATCCTGCAGTGGTCGTCTAATCCCAAACTTCCCAGTAAAAACATTCCACTTCCTCCCAGGCAAGATCCGGACTTGTTCGCATGCAGAGTTGAGGCGGGCAGGGGGTGGGCTGTTCAGACCAGGGGACAAGCTGGAGACAGATGGGGTCAGGCAGATGAGAGGGGTGATCAGGTGCAACTCACAGGGCTGGGGAGACCGCTGACATTAGGTACTAGCAAAAAGATGGAGCAGTGCAGAAGATCATTAACGCAGATGTCATAATTTGCGAATGCTTAATATATGCTTGAATATATTCAACTGAAAGCAGTAAAAACACAACCTATTTAACAGTGTCAATGAATTAGATGGTATTACTTAATTTGGGATGAGGCAGATCCGAGTAAAGCAACGTCATCATGGCAACATCACCATGGTGTGCTCTATGCCCTGGGTGCAATGATACAAAATAGAATGTAGGCTATGTATTGTGCACATTTCTTTTTTTAAGAGGCCCGATTGCTGATGGGAATTGCCAAAATTCATTCTACTGTCAACAATCAAACTCACAACGGTCACAACGGAGAACGTGATCTTATTCCGCCCTACGTCAAGACCAAAGTTTGACTTTGTTTAGAGAATGATAGTTTTGGCCGACATCTGTCATTTCCATTGATTATGCACACAACACTTCAAGAGGGACAAAGACTGAATAGCATAACAGAGACCCTGCTTTGTTCGCCTTGATTTTATGATTGGTGGAAAAAATTTACACACATTTATGCATGATCACTTTACAGTGGTATTATAGGTTTTTAGGCATTTTTAAGGCCATATCAGAAAGATAGACTGACATCATCATCCATGGCTAAAAAGCATTGATCTGGTTTGGTTGTCTTGGAAACTAGCATCACTACAGATATAATTTAATTTGCAAATTGTTTGAAAACAATATTTCATAATGATCTGAGCAGAAATATTGTTTTATTAACACTACAGTCAACATACAACTATACAGAATAGCTTCATATGCTGGTTTGAACATTCATCTAACAGCACATTCAGACCTTTTGTCCCATCCAGCCTTTTGCTGCCCACACAGAGAGCTTACTTTGCTCATCTCAGCTCCATAGACACCATGGCCTGAAGATCTATTTTTGGAAAACAAACTATTACAATGTGTTCTGCCAAAACATAAGACAAAAACAACTAAATTTAGATTAAGACCTTGTACCTTCTGACATTGTAATTTACAAAATTGGGGAAGCCATATTGTTAGTTTCTCATGTGGGCTTAAAGAAACATTTTTAATAAAAATTTGCTTCTGATAACAGTTATATCCATCCATCCATCCATCTATGTTCTGTAACCGCATATCCTGTGTAGAGTCCCGGGGAGATTAGAGCCTATCCCAGCCAACATTGGACAAGAGGTGGGGTCCATACTGGACAAGTCACCAGTTCATCAGAACTGAAATATTTTTTTCTTCAAAATCAGGAAACCCTAAAAATATTGTTCCAGCTTAGGGAACCTCTTATGTGGTGTCATCTAGATTGCTACTGTGGAGCGCAAATATACAGTAACAGAGTGAAAAGTTCTTTCTCATATCTGTTGTGTTGTATTATATAATCTGGTATGTAATCAACTGACTGAGAGCCTTTGTGCACAAGTATTTATATCACCCATTATATGCAGAGCTGACACACAGGACCACACCGAACAGTTTAGACGAGTCTGGCAGAGAAAAAATGTTGCACCTTGGCAGCCTTGCTCAGTATTTTCAGCCTTACTCATTCTTACTCATTTGTATGTCGGGAACGTTCAGGAGTTTCGTTCTCCCATCGTCTGAAGCATGCTGAAGGATATTTCTCCCCACTAAATGAACATTTTCCAAAAGTATAATTCAGTCAATTGATTGTCTTCCATGAGTTAACACATTGTGTCTGGCCAGAGCTAATTCAATAACTTTAAATGGCTCGACTGTAAAACATTTTGAAATTGAAATCAACTGTGTGTGCAGCAACAGACTTGAGAGTGAAGAGGGCTAACAACAAGCACACGCACACACACACACACACACACACACACACACACACAGGAAGTAAATCCCTCCACAGCAGGGGTCGAATCATCTCTAGATAATAGAGGTCTATAAAAGGTAATTACCCAGAACAGACTGTGGTAACACTACAGTTCACTATTACCTTTTCAACACGTCCAAATTTCCATCATTCATCAACCTCTTCTCAGCATATTTGGTGCAAAAACTCTTCTCTTATTGAACAGAGGCAAAATATCTGACAAAATACAAAATACAGTATGTGATGTGTGTCTGTGTAAGCGTGATTGAATTTTTTTATGGTATTTTTGGGGACAAAATATATATATATATATATATCTTGGAACCATCAACAGTCCGTGATTCAAATCAACTATATACAAATTTACATCATGAACAAACCCCTGAGCTGGCTGATGGGCCAACGCCGTCAGCTGCGCTATACGCTAGCTTGCAACCATAGGGGTGAAAATGTCACTCAAGCAATCCTGCCAGATGCCATGCTAACTGACCGGTTTAGGTGGTACCCCAAGACAGGCCAACAAAAGTTAGCTCACCGGTCCTGTTGGGGAGCCACAGACCACCAAGTAGCACGCAAAAATGACTCCACAAGGGAAGCCAATACCACCATATTCCGGATTTCACAACAGTATTATTTCTTTTGGTTGGATTTCTTTCTTTCTCTCTCTCTCTGGCACTCAGCAAATCCTGTAGCTTCCATTGAATACGCTGGATTCCACTACAGGACAACACAAAGAGCAGCTGTGGCCAAAGGGGTCCCAGAGAAGGGAATTCGTTTCAGTTGTTGCGTAATTTGAAAGAGGCTTTAGATAACTTGTGTTCTGAGGTTAAAGGTTCATTATTGACATTGAAAACATCAGTTTGACAAAAGGTTATCAGCACAGAGTGTACCTGTTGTACCATTCCTGGAGCTTTGAGATGCATCTGGTGATCTTTGCTCAGCGGATGATGCTGACTCATTTTCCATGGAGGTTGCATGAACCTAAGAGTGAAAGTTCAGTCACATAACAGATATAGGGGGAAAAGACCTCAACTCCTGTCTCCATCTGCTGATGAAGACCACAACATGCTACTGAAAAAACACAAACATTTCCAGTGACATTAAGTTGAGCATGTACTGAGATATACTGTAATTATATTTATTATATTCCACTGCACATATTAGCGTTTACCTTTTAATGCACATTAAGTTGAGGTGTGAGGAAAAGAAAATCTTAACAATGCATTCTGTGACAGTATCATCATTTAAGTTAAAGGCGCATCAGTGACATGATTTTTCAGAAATCAAATCGAGAGAGCTCTCCAGGACGTTCATGTGGCACTTCCCTTCAATAAACCCAGCATCCTGTGGAGAACGGCAGCTTCATTAGCAGTAGGATCACTGAATGTTCATCCTCCAGCATGAAATTATTCTCCAAGAGGACCAAAATATTAAAAAAAACTGGCAGGGCATTGTGACCCTGTGAAGTCCCTGTATACAGCAGTGTGAAAAGCAGACTCTACTTTTCTTTAGCTGATTATACTCAAGCACATTGTCAATGTGAGGATTTCTTGTGCCTCAGCTCCATCAAAAAAAGCTCTACTAAAAAGCACTGTAATAATATGCTGAGTGATGTCTGTGAGGTTCACATGCTGCATCATGTACTAGTTGAGTGGTGAGTTTGTTTCCAGCTGACAACCTTTGTTACATTTTTTTTCTTAATTCTCCAAAATTAATCTTTTAGAAAACATGAAGATTTTACAGGATTATAATAAATAAACTCCATAAATGTGACTGTTGACACACACACACACACACACACACACACACACACACACACACACACACACACACACACACACACACACACACACACACACACACACACACACACACACACACACACACCCACACCCATGAGGAACTGAGGACACTCACTACTCATAAAGCTGTGCAATTATGTTCTTTACAAAGTGCAATAAGTGAACTGCTGCTCTATATTATCATTATTATTATTGTCATCATTCTATGCATGCCTTTGTGTTGTTTTTGTGTGCTTGAATTGTATCATGCTGCTAATCTAAGAGCTGCTAAACTGCCTTTCATTGTTCTGCAACAATGACAATAAAGCTCTCTATTCTCTATTCTATTCTATGGACAATTTAGAGTCACCAATTCATCTATATTGCATGTGTGGGAGGAAACCAGAGCACACAGTACAATCTGTTCCATAATAATTCCATAGATTCAAGTAAAAAACAAAAAACAAAAAAAACTTTCAACATGGTAAAAAACAAAGAAAACTCTGGAAGAGCATGGATCCCTCTCCCAGGACGGACAGGCATGTAATGGATCTCACATGTACAGAACATACCGGATTATAATGAGAAAAATTTGGATATAAATTACAAAAGATGACTGCAATGACGCTCAGTAGAGCACATACCTCAGCCAAGGCCAGACAATGCCAGGTAAGAACCTAACCTCCTTAGTGGATTTAATCAAATAAAAGTAAAGAAATAGGATCCAGGAGTACAACTATACATCTTTTGGTGTCGCTATGTGGCTTCTGTGACATATGACCTCCTGTCCACCATGATGACCCAGGAGAGAACAGGCTGCACAAAGAAAATTAGCGAAAGAATCAGAATATATGCACATTTGATGACAATGGCGATGATTCATAATGGGGCGAGATGGAGCACCGATGCAGATCCAAACAGAGAGGACAAGGGAGAGAGAGGTAAGAGAGAAGAAACACATCAGAAGCTGAGGGTAGGTGGAATATGTAGCTGTCTCTTCACAATTCATTCCTCTGTGTGCTGAGAAATGAGACACATTATTAACAGAAATGTTGTGGGAACAAGACTGGAGGTCTCTGCATAATGGGGCAGGATGCTCTGGCTGTGTAGTCCTCACCTGCTGGCCTGGCACCAACCAGACCCAGAAGAAATTACTACATAGCCACTTGAATTAAACGGTCTCATGCAGACAAGCTTGTTCCATTAAGAGAAGACCAGGGAGACATGGCATGTTCCGCCGTGCTCCTGTTGTGTCTGAAGTTTTAGTTTACAAGGCTGGATGCCAATTAGAGGCTTTGTAATGTGATTTGATTTAAAATTTTGTTAAAAGTAATGGAAATTATGCCCCTGGCTTCAACTATTTCTTAGTTATTCTAACATTAATCTTTCATTGCCAACTTCTGCATCAGTTTTATGTCCCACAATGCCTCAGGGCAACCCTGAGAAACTTTTAAAGTGACATAGAATACCAAAAGTAACAGCATAATGAACACAAGGTAGAGCTTTTCTAGTTGGTTGCTATGAATACTGGTCACCCATGCTTCACAAGAGGCTTTTAACTGACTGAATATGCTGCAAATATCATGAATATGAGCAGGTAACACTAATAGATAGAGTGGGCAGTTTAAAAGAAGAGAAAGAACACAATTATAACCTCACAGTGGCATTTAAAGAGAAAATTTTATATCAAAATCAAAAACTTATATTATTGAATGAATGCTAATATCATTAAATGTAAATTACCAACTATTTGATAACAAATAAGCCACAAAAACAAATAACCATGTCAATATATAGATCTTTTTAATGATCATCAAACCAACTGTGATCGAAGTATATTTCATTTTGGCTTTTCATCTTATTCTGCTGACTCCTAGAAGAAGAAAAAAAAATCAAATCAAATCAAAATATGTATTTTTCCTCTTACCTGTATACACCTAGATTGTTTTGGTGTGAGTTGCCGAGTTTTGGAGATGACGTCTACTTCCATTATATCTCTACAGATTTCCAAGGCAACTCACACCAAAACAGTTTATATGGATAAATAACACGGCAGGTAAGAGGGAAAATATTCATTGTGATTTTGGACTGAACTATCCCTTTAATAGATTTATTTTTTTAATTTATTTTACCTCTAGGGGTCAGTAGACTAAAATGAAAAGACAGACTCATTTGTATATTTCAGTTACATTTGCTTTAGTGATCATTAAAAAAAGATATTCACAATGAAATCATCTTTAGTTTTGTTAACAAACAGTTGAAATTTTCCATGAAGCCACGTTAGCATTCATTCTGAGTTATGTTGAGGCCATTCGATTAATGTAAAGCCAATACACATCCTGCTTTTTTCTCTTGATTTGGTTTCGCCCAACCCCTGAGAAAGGCATTCATTTCATCTACTGTTTGATGCTGGAAGAATTTTGTTATTGGAGCTCAGCTTCAGTGAAATCAGCTTCCTGCAGATGGAGTGATTCAAAACAGTAAAGTTAAGAGCCTCCAAAATGTACTACAGTGTTGCATGAGACTCCAAAGTTGGATGTCGTTTCACAAATCAATTTATACCAATAGTCAATATAAAAATGACAGCACACAACATAAGTCACACAATATACGGAATGTGATTAACACAGTTTGAAAGGAAATGCAAGGTGACCATCGTCTGCTCTCCTATTGTGGGTACTTTCCACTTTAATATTCTTCTGCCTGATGTGAGAGAGAGAACTTTAGACAATACAGGTGTGAGATAAAACCCAGACGCCAAGGAGCCAGGTATATACACCTCCAACAAGTGCCAACATGTACGAGCAAAGAAGTCTGGGGGTGATGATTAAGTTCTTGAGGATGACACAATGGCCCATGTTTGTCTCTTTCCTGCAGCTATAGCCCATCCTCACAGAAATCAGATTACATTAAAAGACTGAGCTAAAAACATAAATTGATATCTTTGTAGGGGAGTTAAAATGGATGGTGAAAACCCTGATGCTAACCGATGGTGTATAGGTCTTTAAAAACCTGAGACCTTGGAGATGATCTGCATGATAAAACACTATTCTCAAATGTCACAGTCACTTTCAGTGGATTCTATACGGCCGGGTTTTTGTTGCGTTGAGTTTGCCGTTTCCATTCTGCCACAGAAGCGGTGAATGAACTCATACTGAAAATGGAGTCATTGAATCTCGCAGCTGATGTCAAGAGTAAGATACAAGGCTATTAAATCTCTCAAGGGAAAATAATGCATGTAAAGAGTCTGCAGCACTGAGGGAGCCGATAGCATTTTTCCTGTGGATAGGAAAATGGAGCAGCCTCTGTCCTACACCGCTGGTGGGAACGTCTGTCAGCAAGCCACAGCCGGGTCACATTAATTACCAGTTTTCCCACAATCTGGCCTTTATTAGAAGGGCAAATAGCAACCCTTGATTCAGGTAGATCTGAACTGCCCCACAGAGAGAACACTGAACACTACCTAATTCATACAGGACGGCCAAAAACATCTCACTGCATACGACGTGATGCCAAGGAAAGCAGTCAGCTCTTCGGTTATCACAAAGGATGTTGTTGATCTTTGGTGCACGGAGGGTGGTAGAGGAACAATGTCAGCCAAGTTCATAAAACGTTTATTCTTTAAAACTGAGGCAATTGATCCAGAGTTTATTCTAACATGGATTTACAAGGTGGGTCAGAGTGAGGCTCAGAGTGCAGCAGTTTCATGCAATTCAGGCCAGTTCGGCTTGGAAAAGGATCTGTGACTCACCAAGAACACACATCAAACTTTTTACTCATAACGCAAAGGAAAGCACCAGTCCCTGTTGCCCTGCACCGCTTCCACCTCATTCATGTTGAGTCACAAAGCAGCAACAAGGAAGGATATCTCCCACTTTGTAAACAACTCATTGTTTGACCAAGATAAAGTAAGTTCCACACTGTATTACTTCCCCTCTTTCTTTATATCAGGTGCCAATTGTAGAGTGGTGAAGTCTGAAATTACCACCTAAAAACAACATTTCAAAAAATGCACTAATAGAATCTTGGTACCTGAAAACCTGCAGTGGGATAAGTATGATGTAGATGTAACTTCTTGGTCTACGTGGTGGAGTTTGACACTGCAGCCTTGAACAACTGAGACGGTCCCTGCAGCTGAATCACAGCCGGTGCTGTATTTAAAGACCAAATGTAATCTCTCTGGCTTCATTTTCAGCCAATCATTCAGGATTGTGAAAGGCTTTATTTCTTAGAATTGATTATTAAAGAGGACACTGCCACCTAATATTTCTCACAGATTTCATTCCTTCCATGCAGTCTCGACACATATCGACTCATTGTGCAGGTAGGATAGTTTTATCGTTACCTTTGAGAGAATCCTACTCCCTTTAAACTGTCTGTATCCATGACACTGAGCCACCAGGGACCCTTACTGCTCCGCACACAATGATCCACTTTTCAGCATTGAGTAAACAGGAGATGTAGCTAATATTATCTGCACAGAAATAGACCTTCCAGCTAGTGGAGTGCAGAAAAGCAGCTGTGCATCCTGGGTAGACTGGAGACTGTGGGATGCTGATGAGCAAGTGAGGATTGAACTGCTCTCCAAACACATGGGAACCGACTTAAGTGTGAAAGGGCAAGACTATTGAGTGCAGACTGAAGGACAAGTTGTTTGAAGTCTTTATGATGGATAGACTTGTAGAGGAAGAAACACTGGATAAACAATGCAGTAACAGCAACAGGAGGAAATGAAGTCAAGTGAACAGGAAGGAAGCCCAGCTTCCGGTTGAAGATGTGAATAACTGGTTTTACTGGTTCTGAGTGCTGAGAGGACATGTGTTCACAGTTTCTTAGTATTTGTGCATGTTTTATCAGTAATTCTCACAAACATAACAATGCAATACTGCGTCATTTAAATGACACTTTGACCGTTTCATAAGAAAGGGTGTATTGTTGTTACTTTTTATTTCCTAACCAACATTCCTGGGGGGAAAAGGAGGTTTTCTTCATATTTTGTGCAAATAACTCTTTGTTTTATTGGACAGAGGCTAAAGAAATGACAATAAAACATAAAACCATGTGATAAGTGCCTGTTAGCATGTTTTACATTGTCTTTAAAAATTAAATAAGACTATTGTATCTTGATTTTTACTATTCTTCATCGGTCATGTATAACCGTTCCAAAGTTAACCAGATTTTATTTTGCCCTCATTTAAAGCTTAGTTTCATGTTAGACCTACATGCAGACACAAAAAACACAAACAGTGTGTGTGTGTGTGTGTGTGTGTGTGTGTGTGTGTGTTTGTGTGTGTGTGCAGGAATAATCCTAAATTTATTCACTTATAAAAGTGAATTCACCAACCAAACTGTCAGGCTGGTTGACTTACACTGTGTCCTGACCTGACCTAAGTGACCAAGCATCAGAAATCTCTGTCACGTTTCAAGCAGTTCAATGAAGAGGACCCAAGAACAGACAGGAGGCAGAGACGAGGGAAATGCAGTTCAATTATATAATGAAAATCAAAATGACCTGAAAATCCTATAACTATGAGGCAAACTGTGTCCATAAATAATTAAAAACTAATCCAGAAAAAATAGGCTGGTTAAAAGTCCATGAATGCAAAGGAGAACCAAAAAATATTACAAAATGGTTTGCATCCAAGCCTGAACAAGTTGTGTATAGTGGAAATGAAATTATACAAGAAGCACACACTTTCAGTGATGTTTTGGCCTGCTCAGTCACAAGATATTAACCCCATAGAGAATATATGGATGCCTATTAAGGCCAAACTGGTTGGCAGAGAATTTGGCAGCACTGACCAGTTGTGGGAAGCAGTCAGGGATGAACAGCATTGATACAGCCACACTGTAAAAGGCACTGTTTGCAGAAAAACAAAGGAAAAGCTATCCCATAATAAAACCCAACACACAATGCTACAATATTGTTTGACATTGACTCTTATTTCACTTGTACTCATTAAATAAAAGTAATAATAATAAATTCTAAAAAAAACATGATAAAGGACTGCACACATTTGCTGTCATTTCTCCTTCTTTTTCTCACATTGATTTTTTTGTGTGGTTTTTGTTGTTTTTTTGGCAGGAGTCATCTCTGTTCTCGATCATAAAATCCCAAAGTTTCCACAGGACCCAAATTAAGTGTATCAGAGGTACTAAACTGAGTAACAGCAGGCCTCATATTTAGCAAAATAACCAATACATTCCAGGAAGGTTAAGTTAAGGACCTCTGGCACCACACATGGTGATGGAGGGAACAGAAAATTAATGCCAGACTTTTGCACCCAATTAAAGGTATAAAAAAAGAAATAAAATATCGTTTACAAATATCCACTAGAATCAGTAATTACTATGTAAAGCAGACTTGTTTTTGGGTCAGACCATGACCTTGTTTGCTCGTTAGCTCTAGAGACTATGAGCATGACGACATGGGAAGACCTATTCAAACTTGTTAATGGACAACTATTTTTATCTTTTTGTTAATTTTCCAGCTCTGTATCTCCTTTTAGTCATATTTTAATTTGCGCTGATCACAATGGCATTATTACTTTTGCCAAGGAGGAATTGTTGCTGTCGTTATTTTTGATTGTCTGTCTTATTTTAGCAGGATTACCCAAAAAGTTAGGAACGGATTTTGATAAAATTTTTCTGAGAGGTAGGGTATGGTCCAAGGAACAAACCCTTAGAGTTTGGTGGTGATCCGGATCATCATCTGGATCCAGAATTCTTTTTAAAGGATTCCGTAGCATTGAGGGATAGGGGCAATTACAAGTTCTTTCTAACTTCATGGATAATGGCGACAATGTTTGGACAAGAATTACACGATGACATCCCCAGAAGATCTAGCAGACATCAGTCTGATCTGGATCCAGGCAATATTCCAGATCTGGTGGTCTAGAATGTTTAAATTTTAGGGCTCATGGAAAATTCACTACTGTGAGATAACAAATAATAATGCTACAGACTTGAACTATAGTACCAGTCAATAGTTTGGACACAGTTACCCATCCACTTGAATGGGAAACTGTGTCCAAACTTTTGACTGGTAGTGTAGATCCAGAGGAAAATCACCATTATTAAAACATTGATTATAATAATGATACCAATGTGATTCCAAATTCTATGGGTATGTTTCCATGGTCCAGGATTCATATTGTGAGGGTCAAACAATTATGGGACTATTGCTTTTAGGGGCCAGGACATAATGGGAAAACTGAGCTACCTTGGCTGAGGTTTGCACTCTCTGAATCCTGTCTTGTTTTATGTTTCAAATTTAAAATCTGTTGCGTGCAAGCCGAGAAGACGTCATGCACGGATGAGGGTTTTTTCACTGTAATGTTAGCATCAGTTGAGCAAAGAGTAAGACAGGAGAAACCTGCACAGCATAGCAAAATGATGTGACTCAGCTCAAACACAGTTAGCACAATGGCAGCTTTATGGCTGCTCACAGGTGGCCCTTTAAAGTTTTCAAACTTCCTCTATAAAGCTGCTAAGTGACTTTGTCCTGACTCATCTTCACCAGAACAGTGATGTGTGTGCACCTGCATGCTGACATGCAGCAGAGTTTGCCAAGGACTGAAACATATACACACAGAGAGAGAAGGCAACACTCAATCTATTACCCACTGAAAATGTTTTTAGAATATGTTTGAGTGGAGGTGATACTTGGCCAGTAACCTTTACAGGATAGTGTCAGGCTTACAGCAAAGTGAGCCGGGAGCTATTTTTGTGCAGAAAAACATAAAAAGGGCATGTCAGTGAAAACAAAATTACAGGTTTTTCTCCGAACAGGCTGGTTGTCATCCCAGATGTAACTATGCTTCCCAGGACATGAGCTGTTTACTAGCTCATGAATTTCTTAATGGAAAATATTCACCCCAACAAAGTCACCGCCAGTGCTGTTAGTAAGTGCACAGCTCTCCTTTTCCACATAAAAACGGCTGTCTCTAAATTTGTGCAGTTTTCAGTTAAACTTACTCTGAGTTATCATGTCTCCTTCCCGGTCAGTGTAATCAGGGTCATAAAGAGGAGAAAAGAAATACAGAATAACGAAAACAAGAGAATAACCTATAGGTCGTCTTCTGAATTCACAGAAAACAAACATTAGATTACTTATTATGTTGCATGACTATATTTTATCCATGTGTAATTCTGCTTCAGTGCAATACACAAGTCTGTAAGGGTTTTAACCAACAATTTATTTAATTCACCAGTGAATTAAACCTTATATATCAAGTTTTGTGCGACTGACAGACCTTATGTTAAAATTTCTCTTTCCCTGTAGTGATTTGTTATGCAACCCCCAAAGAGGGAGGCAAACTGAAACAACTGTATCATGAATTTGCCTGGGCTGCTAACCAAAAGCTTATTATATGATATTTGATTTAAATGCTTCCACATTACTCTCAACAAGATCATTTTCCTATGTGATACAATTCAGCATCTCAAGAGAGACAAATAAAAACAGACATGGTTGAAAATGCTCTCCAAACAATGTCAGTCTGCTGTTTATGACATTCATATAATGTGACATCTGTTAACTTAATAACATTTGCTTTTACATCCATCAAAGCTTTTATTATAAAATCTCAATTAACCCCCACACTACTGAAAAGGAGTCAGATTTATGACTGCATACGTTCATATCTACTTCACATACCACGAGCTACAGGATGAAAGCATCAGTGTTTGACAACCCTGATAATTAGTGTGGTATTATAAACTCTTGTTGTTTGTCATCTTACACCACAAACACCAAATATAGCCGTGTATAAACTATGTGAAAAAAAAATCCACTTGTGTCAAGGGTAACTATGAAGGATGGGCTGATGTGCTGCCAGCTGTGTATGTGATCCAGTACATCTTTAAACTGTAGGGATCTCACCGGGGTCCAGTGAGGACATTTGCAGAAACTGTGGTTTACGCATTCCCCTCCGTGCACAAAGCCATTCCTCAGTTCTTCTTTCCATGCAAGCAAAATAGTTTATCATGTCATCCTAGACAAGAATGCAAACATATTCGCTAACAAATACCAGGGAAGAACGCCATGAACCTTACTGCTGGAGTCTGTTTAATAATTAAATGAGGATTTTGAATGCATTCAGAGTTTGGTCAGACTTAAGATCATCAATTTTACTGTAGACTTAAACCAACTTATTCAATCCTTGTGGTATTTAGACACAAAAAAGGACATAAATTTGTCCACTGCTAGCTCAAACATAGCCAACCCCATTAAATATGGTCACTTAAGTAAGCACTGCCCATGTGCTCCTGAGCAATATATACGGTATGCATCACAGTTCCAGTCCTTTCAAGACCTCTCCAGCTGTGCAGCTGAAATTTAAAATGTCTCAGGGAAGTGAAGATGGATGCGCCAAGAATGCCCACATGAAAGGCTTTCATTATTCGTCCCACTCAGTTTGAGCGCTAAATATGGTTTATACTCCAGTTATATAAACCCATTGGGCCAAAGTGAAAAGAAGTCATAAAAACAGCACTCATTTACTTTCCCTTTGACTCACACATATACACCAGCCACGCAAGAAAATACCTTCAGCAAGAGTTTCTTGTCCCTTTTCCTCTCAATCTAATGATTATAGACAGTCAGGCGTAAACTGGTCTCAAAACTTTCCAAAACAGGTCCAATGAAAAGACTGAAAGATGTTGTAAATATGTGTCCGAAGCCATTGGATTCTGGTTTTAACTCCTACATCAACCACGTCAGCTGAGAACGGTATGTGCAATTGGCGGATGATAAACCAAACAAGAAAGCGTTCACTAATTATGGACTTTATGTGCTTTATTTCTGTGTGTCTCACTCTTTCGCCATTTAAAAAAAGATCCTGCATGTAGTAAGAGCAGAAACACCAGTTCTTACATGATAAAGCTGCACTGATCAATAACTCTAAGGTCCTATTTGGTTCATGTAATGCTAAATAAAGTGCAAAGAAGTTCTGGATCTTCCCTTTACCCGGATCTACACATTGTGGAAATGTGTGTTGCACCATTACTTTGATCCTGTTTTCATGTATGAAATATGAAAAAGACGAAAATCCGTGAAGTTTCTTTTTATGTGCATAATGCAACATGATTACATCCATCTATCCATCCATCCATCCATTTTCTTCTGCTTATACAAGGCCAGGTCACGGTGGCGAAGGCTATTCCAAATGTTCCTCTTGCTGGCAACATTTTCCAGTTCCTTCTGGGGGACCCCAAGGTGTTCCCAGGCCAGATGAGATATATAATCCCTCCAGCGAGTTCTGGGTTCATCCCAGGGGTTGGACATGTCCGGAAAACCTTAGTCCTTTCGACACGAAAGAGCAGGGGCTCTACTCCAAGCTCCCTCCAGATGTCCGAGCTACTCACCCTATTTCTAAGGCTGAGCCCAGCCACCCTATGAAGGAAACTCATTTCATCTGCAATCTTTTTCCTTCAAAAAAACTACCCAGAGTTCAAAAACCAATTCCATTCCATTTAGAGTTTTAAAACTAGTCAGAGCTCTGCTTAAACTGAGTCTAAATCTACTTTTTAAAATCTACCTGGCTGGTGTTTTGCTGACAGCTGGCATAGGCTCCAGACACACGCAACCCTGCACAGGATGGTTACAGAAAATAGATGGATGGATGGATGGATTTCTTTATCACCATGCGTGGAATAATGTGTGTAGAAGATGTTTCACTTCAACAGTCTGGAAAATATTATACCCCTTGAACAATGGAAATAATCTCATTTAAGAGGAGCTGTTTTGGTAGAGATGAGTGATAAGAGAAAAAGTAAGTGAGCGTGCATCTTTTCTCTTTGTGTCACCTTTTAATTTATCTCCTCTTTATGGGTTAATATCCGCCCTCCTGCAAACAGAGACAAAGAAAAGAGGCTGCGACCCAGCCTCGCCTTGTTTGCACTTCCCTGTCTCTCCCAGTTTGATTTAGTTCTTGATGGATACGTGGAAAATGCATGGCAACTTCACCATCTTTCCTTGATGCAGGATGATATATTTGGCAGTGTAAATAGCTTTTCTGTCAGTAGAGTTGACACAGAAAATACTCAGGAAATCTCTCCATTATGTCCACAGACAGCAACCTTTCCACTTCAGGCAGACAGAGGAATTTACCTTGAGCGAAAAAAGCAGCGTGCGGCTCTAAAAAACATGGCTACATGGCTATCGATAGACACGGCATTGGCTCTTGTAAGGATTAATTCTGCACCTTTTTTGATTTAGTCCCTCAACTCATGGCAAAGGGGACAATTTTCCTTCCACTGTATCTTCCCCCCTATGACTTTAACGATGAACAGACGCTTTGCTGAACATTGCTTTCACTGTGCCTCTGACATGAGGAACAACTGTCCCTTCCTTGAACAGCAAATGCAGAAACTGTAAAATAATGTACCAAAACATGTCTATAGAGAGCCTACGGATGTGTGATGTGAAGTAGAAATATAATGTATGAGTAAAAATTCTATCTGCAGATCTCGGAATAAAATTCAAGTTAAGCCAGTGTTTTGCATTCTCAAAAAAAAAGAAATACATGGATATAAATGGATCATGAGGTAAATGAGTGAGACAGCAGCAAGCAGTGAATAGGTGTTATTGTACACCAGAGCCTTGGAGAAGAGAACTTCATGAAGGTTGCCCTCTCTCACCCTGTGCAGAGGGAAAGTGGCTTCTATTGAAGGACTTCATTCATAGACACAGGAATTAAAGTTGATGAGAAAAGAATGAAAAGAACTAGACTTTAAATCAAGTATATGCTAAATTAACTAACTTAAAACTCTGTTCACGGAGACTATAGATGATAGTTTCTCTTTTCCACTGAATTACTGAAAGTTACATAATATTAAAGTCCCACTGAAATTGAATTTGCTACAGTGTACATATCTGTAAATCACTGAAAAAAACACATAAACTTGTCAGTTTATTTGTGCATTATGTATTTATTAGAGTGAAAAAACCTTTTGGAACAGAGTAAACTTGACACACACACACACACACACACACACACACACACACACACACACACACACACACACACACACACACACACACACACACACACACACACACACACACACACACACACACACACACACACACACACACACACACACAGACTGCAAAGAGGGATGAATGTGATGTCAGTGTGAAATGTGACTTCAGCTGGACTTCTATTCATTTACTGGTCACTTGTGGGCTGTGGACAGTGTATGTATGTACAGTATGTATGCGTACATGTATGACTGTGTGTGACTAAAACCTTGAACCTTGCAGGGGAGGTTGCCGTCTGCCCAGCTGGGCACAAGCATTATCCTTACTTTTTTTGTTGCAAACAATGTTAAAAAACAAACAAATAATAAATAAACCATTGTCTCTGAAATTAGCAGTATATAAACATCAGGTGACACACAGTTTTGAATGAGCTGAAACAGGAAATTGATCCCAATGGCACAGTGGTTAGCGCTGTTACCTCACAGCAAGAAGGTCCTGGGTTCAAATCCACCTTGAGGACCTTGGAGTGTGGAGTTTGCATGTTCTCCCCGTGTCTGTGTGGGTTCCCCCCGGGTTCTCCAGCTTCATCCCACCACCAAAAAATGATGATGAACATCAGCCATGCAGCTCTGGAATGGCACAAATACATCTGTACTATAAGTCTGACACTGTCACCAGTATGGACCACTGCCTTCTCAACTAAGCATGTAATGTTTCTGATGTGTGGCCGAACCTTTAACATGGCGAATCAGCTTTCTACTCCCAGGAGGGGGGGGTTCTACGGTGAGGGAGTGGACTGCCGTGAGCCCACAGTGGGCCAACAGAGCTCCTGGATCTAGGCAAGCTTCCAGCCCCAGTAAGCATACCAGCTCACCTTCCTACCCCCGGGGCATTCTCACTGATGGCTTAGACCGGCTCTTCACTGTGCCACGATGCTTTCATTAAGCCAGTTCATTCCAGGGCATCCATCTCCATCTGTGTTCACTCCCAGCGATCGGCCACACCACTGAGGCTCTGCAAGACACAGAGGTTGTGTTTCAGAGAGGATGCACAGCTTTTACTACAAATCCCATTCCTTTCTCCGTTATCCATCCCAGTGGTTGCGTGGTTAAAGTGTCTGCCATGAAACCAGTGGGCTGTGGCTTGATAACATGCTTCTTACTCTTTTTTTTGTGCTTCATGCTCAATTTACAAATTAAGCTGAAGGCTGTGCTTTACAGGCCTGGATCGCTCAGCAGTAAAAGTAGTTAATGTTACCATTTTGCAGTTTAAATTTGTAATTATAATGAATTTAATTTTATGATGTGGAGTGGCTGGCACTGTTGGCTATACAGCAAGAGGGTTCTGGGTTTGAACCCTGACCTTTCGGTGTAGAGTTTGCATATTTTCCCCATGTCTGCGGTGTCTGCAGTTCCCTCCAGCTGCTCTGACATCCTCATAGCTCAGAGGCTACAGTGAAGATTTCTCCTTAACAAAAAAAACACAAAAAAAAGGGGGTGAGTCGTGTCTGCGAGCCGTTTTAAAAACAAGTCCCCATCTTCTTCATTTGTTTAGGAGGAATTTTGCTATGCTGTGAAGCTCCAGAAACATTTTGTGGGCAAAGACACTTCACCCAACTTTCCTCCGCTATATGGGAATAAGAAGATTGTAACTGTATTTTAATTTTTGGGTCAACCTTTCCTTTAAATGGGCATTGGGAAAGTGAAACCAACACATTTGACTCCAGCAATTCTGATACAAAAACAGAACAATGAAGAAGGATTGGTAAAGGCAACATTTATGGAAATCAACTGAGTGCAGAGGATGGATGGCTGCAGAGGCCATGATTGTGGCTGCAGGATTGATAGACGCTGGTTTGGAGATTCTGTTCTATGTCTAACTCATTTGTTGAGAGTTTGGTTGTGTTGATGTGTTTTTGCTCGTGCAAAATAAATCTCTCACTTATTACAGTCCAATCACATGTAAAGTCTGTAATTTGACTGCAGTAATGTTGGTTTGACTTGTGGTTGCATCCCTGGGGGTCAGAATCCATCTCTCAGATGCTCTTATGCCCATTTCCATTAAATAGACTTCGTGGGAGACTTCAGTCATCCGTTTACTTTCATTTACACATTGTGAGAGAGCAGAGCAATTACAGAAGGTTTGGAGTGGGGAAAGCTTTGCTGGAGCCTCCAACCATTCCTGGAAATTTATCTAAAATTATCTGAAAGCGAGTATCCCAGGCGTAACCACAGTAAATTTAAAGCTGGTCTTATTTAGAGTACTTGCATGGTTTTGGTCTATTTTGAAAGATAACACATTTTCCCCTCAACAGTCAGACTCACTGTAAGTGGTATAGGCACTGAATGATAGAAGTTTTGTTGAAAAAATAAATAAACTTGCAGATGACCTATAACTGGCCCTTATTAGCTGGAAAATACAATAGAACCACAGCTTTTAGCCTTACCTCATCCAAGGTCATATTTGAGAATAATACCAGTATAAATTCATACTTCTTGTGTTTTCTATGGGCAACAAAAGGCCTTTTGTGACCCCAACGTGACAGTCTTATTCCCTTTTTTCCTGGAGCCTATCCCAGCTGGCTTTGGGCATGAGGCGGGGTTCAGCCTGGACAAGTCGCCAGTTTATCGCAGGGCCACATAGAAAGACAAACAACCATTCACACTCACATTCACACATACAGGCAGTTTTAGAGTCACCAATTCAACTATATTGCACATTTTTGGTGGTGGGAGGAAGCCGGAGAACCCGGAGGGAACCCACACAGACACGGGGAGAACATGCAAACTCCACACAGAAAAGTCCAAGGTCCTCAAGGTGGATTTGAACCCAGGACCTTCTTGCTTTGAGGTAACAGCGCTACCCACTGCGCCACTGGGATCAATTTCCTGTCACATTAATTATGTCTGTGAATTCAGTCACCTGCATCCACAGCAAAGTCTTTACACCGATTAACTTTAACTTTTGAGGGCCAGCTCTAAGTTCTCCTGCGTTCACCTTTCCACAAAAATGCATCGAAATCTGATGGAAACCTGTTGAGTTATCCTGCTTACAAACACACTCACACACAAACAAGCGGTAGCGATCACAAAACCACCTCCTAACAAACATCCAAACAAGAAGCTGGCTCAAAAAAATTTAAGATGTCAGTGTTTTAAATGAATTGATGTATTTGTCATAAACAATCTGCGCCAACAAATTCATAGTAGAATGTTTTAATTTTTATGGAGATATGAGGGACAAATACCCACAAGCAGGTGAATAATAATGAAATAACATCTGTGCACTGAAAATATTTTAGAAAAATAGAATAAGAATAGAATAGAATTTAAAACAAAAGCGCTGTCATCACGAAAAAAATTAAAAATGGCGGCCCTTGTCTGTGTATCCATGGATACACAGGCGTCATAAGACGCAGTAAGAGCTGAAACCATAAACTCGCGCTTACGTCATAGGTTCCAACATCGTAAAAAAGTTGTCTCCCGTCATAGGAGAACAATTGTGTATATAAGTCCGTTTGTCCAACAAGATTCATTGTTTGAACAAACATCACAGAGCGCTAGCTTTAGCATTCACGGATAATTGTTCATTTACTCCATACTGAACCCGGATCAACGTTTTCACCAGCCATGTACACACAAGGATACACAACCATCATGGTAAGTACAGCCAAAGCACACAAAAGAATTAAGAAGTTAAATGTTTGACTTGTTGAACTTCGGTAAAGTTGGGCAGATATTCACAGCTTCACACTTACAAACAAACGACGTCCCTGTCTTACCGTAGTGAGGTAGACAACCTAGTTTTTCTTACTGTAGTGAGGTAGACAACCTAGTTTTTCTTACCCTAGTGAAGCAGACAACCTAGTTTTTCTTACCGTAGTGAGGTAGACAACGAGCTGCAGCCTCATGTTGATTAAACCGATCTGTCCTGTCAGCTGGACGAACAACGTCAGTCTCAATGCACAGCTGACAGAGCGGGCAGGGACCGTCTACAACCTGCTATACTGAGAGTAGAGAGTATAAAAAAAAGCAATAACTTGACTGATATGCAGCCTAACCAAAATCATTCCACACATCATTACAATACTGTCATTGTTTTACTACAGTAATCTTTTGGGAAAAATATGCTTTTGTATAATTTGTTGAATTTCTATTGTATGATGCTTCTATCGTTGTCTGATGATATGGTGGACTGTCCTCAGGTGGTTCAGAGGCTGAGATCATGTTTAGTACATTTGATTGATACTTGGTTTCTTACTTTAGATGCAGGGAGAAGGTTCTTCTCTTCACCAAGAAAGCCATGCCATGGAAGCAAACTACGCAGCAGGCGTGACCTTCCAAAACCAGCTCACACATGATCGTGAACAGGACAAAGAGGAGCTCAAAAAGAGAGATGAGCTGATTGTCAAACTTGAGCAAAGCATTTTTGATGAGCTACACAAAAACGTGCAGCTGAAGGAACAGCTCTCCAAAGGACAGAACGTGTCCGAGCTGTGGGAAACCTGGCAGACGAGGGCACGTATGCTAGAGGAGGGACAGAGAGAGGTGAAAGACCTTCTCACCAAGAGGGAAAAGGCTCAGGGATTGGACAACACCAAGCTACAGGTAAGATGCCTCAGCTCATACTTTACTTGCTAACTCATTTCAGAAGACCTCAGAACATAGTCAAGTCAAGTCAAGTCACATTTATTTATATAGCACATTAAAACACTACATTGAGTTGACCAAAGTGCTTCACAGTAAATAACTAAATAAAAACCATAAGTTTTATAAGACATAAAATTATATTAAGAAAACACTTAAGAAAACAGATTAAACAATTAACCAGATTTAGGCTGATACATATTACAAGTGGTCATTATAAATACTGGTAAAAAGGGGTGAAATAATGAAGTGTGCCGTGATTTAACCTCAGCCTAGGTGCAGTTTGAACTTGAAGCTTGGTTTCTACTAAACTAACCAGAATGTCTAACTTTGTGACACACAGAAAGCTCTGCAGGAGAGCAAGGGCAGATGTGACGCACTGGAAGAGCAAGTCAGCAAGCAGCTGGCTGAGAGAGAGGAGCGTCATCAAATTGAACTCTCCGAGACAGCGGAGGAATTCAGGAGGCAACTCGCTGATCAGGCGGAGAAGTTCCGACAGGAATTCTCCGCGAGAGAAGAGATCTTCCTGAGGCAAGTCTCCGAGAAGGAGGACAGCTTAAAAAAGATGATCGCTGAGAACATCAAGCTGTCTGAGCTTCAATGCAAGGGAGGGAATATTCAGCCACAGGTAAGATCCCCTCAGATCAGATTTCTTATTACAGAGCAAGAAATGATAAGTGAACCAACAGCGAGACGTTTGGATGTGAAATTAAACATGCTGTCTTTTTCTTCTTAGGAGCTCAAAACAGAAAAGGACACCAAGAAGAAGAAGAGCTTCTGGAGGCGTTTATTCCAGAGAAGAAAGAGGACTGCTGAACCCAGCCCCAACTAAAGCCTCTGGAACTTTCATTTACATTTTTTAAATAGTAGTTTTAAGAGTATTTTACAATATTTTACATTATCTTTTTATGACTTTCTATGTTTAATGAGAAATAAATCTTTTATATTCTCAGACCAATTCCCATTTTCTTTGATTTTTTTAATTATAAGAGCCAACAGACATGTAGGATTGTTCATCCTTGGCGGAGGCATGGAAGCTACTGAGTACCATTCTAGCCTTTAGTTTTTCATGGCGTGGTTTGTACCTGCTGCTGTGATTCCATCTTGAAATGTCTGAAATGCATTGCATGCATTTAGCTTTCCAATGGTAAGTCACATGAGCATCTGCTTATGCATGTCACCTGATTGTGTGGCGTTGCTCTGCTTATTTTCCGGCGGCCCACAGGCAGGCCTTTGGATTGAGATGAGACGTGTTTGTGAAAAGGAGGAGTTATCACTTCCTTGACATTGTTTAAAGCTATCAACAATCTCCACAGGTTTCAGACACTTGTAGAGGAAGATACTAGAAGATAGTCACAATTTGTGGCCTTGGTGTTTTGCATTTTTTAAATTTCCAATAGCAATAATTTGACAATTTATACAGATATCTTCACCAGATTAAGGGAAATGCAGGCAAACGCCACCACCCTGACCTCCCTCACTATCTACTTTGCTCCATAAAGGACACACCACCGCTGGTACTGGATGTAAATCTTAACAATATGCACATAATTCTTAGAAAGATTTGGTTTGATACACAACGTCTTACTAAGATGTTGAGCCACCAGAACAGCTACTGTATGATGTTGCTTGGCACAGAGTGACCTGACTCCCCCAATTGTTGTTTTCTATGGGCAACAAAAGGCCTTTTGTGACCCCAATGTTACAGTCTTATTCCCTTTTTGAAGTAAACCTTGTGCATATTGTCACAACCTGGCTCAAAAGTATGTGACAAAGAGGGAGACCACACATAGTCAGGCAAATAAAGTTAACTATTTTAATGAAAGTAACTTAGAGAAATATAATAGGGTGTGTTTGTCAGTAGATCAGTATGCAGGCAGTGTGTGTGTGAGTGAGTAGTAAGAGAGGTGTGTGTATGACTGAAGCACAGAATACAAACAAATGCAAGATCCGTTGGCACGTCAGGGCAAAGGTCAGAGAGAGACTGAGAGATCCGCAGGTCCACTATATAGCCTCCTGAGCACAGCCTGCTCAGGTGAGCTGCATCTCTGATCAAGACGCAGCTCCACCCATCAATTGCCTGGAACAGAGAAAACCCACAGCCAACAAGGGAGGAAAACACAGGCCACTCCTGGGGCTGTCACAATATAAAATAGTCAAAAAAGATTCAAAAACAAGGACACCAAACCGTTCAAACACTAATTTACACATCACATAATTCATATTGTGATATATTATATTCATTCATTCATTTTCTGTAACCGTCTATCCAGTGTAGGGTCGCCGGGGGGGCTGGAGCCTAACCCAGCTTATCGCAGGGCCACATAGAAAGACAAACAACCATTCACACTCACATTCATACCTACAGGCAATTTTAGAGTCACCAATTCAACTATATTGCACATTTTTGGTGGTGGGAGGAAGCCGGAGAACCCGGAGGGAACCCACACAGACACGGGGAGAACATGCAAACTCCACACAGAAAAGTCCAAGGTCCTCAAGGTGGATTTGAACCCAGGACCTTCTTGCTTTGAGGTAACAGTGCAACCCACTGCGCCACTGGGATCAATTTCCTGTCACATTAATTATGTCTTTGAATTCAGTCACCTGCATCCACAGCAAAGTCTTTACACCGATTAACTTTAACTTTTGAGGGCCAGCTCTAAGTTCTCCTGCGTTCACCTTTCCACAAAAATGCATCGAAATCTGATGGAAACCTGTTGAGTTATCCTGCTTACAAACACACTCACACACAAACAAGCGGTAGCGATCACAAAACCATCTCCTAACAAATATCCAAACAAGAGGCTGGCTCAAAAAAATTTAAGATGTCAGTGTTTTAAATGAATTGATGTATTTGTCATAAACAATCTGCGCCAACAAATTCATAGTAGAATGTTTTAATTTTTATGGAGATATGAGGGACAAATACCCACAAGCAGGTGAATAATAATGAAATAACATCTGTGCACTGAAAATATTTTAGAAAAATAGAATAAGAATAGAATAGAATTTAAAACAAAAGCGCTGTCATCACGAAAAAAATTAAAAATGGCGGCCCTTGTCTGTGTATCCATGGATACACAGGCGTCATAAGACGCAGTAAGAGCTGAAACCATAAACTCGCGCTTACGTCATAGGTTCCAACATCGTAAAAAAGTTGTCTCCCGTCATAGGGGAACAATTGTGTATATAAGTCCGTTTGTCCAACAAGATTCATTGTTTGAACAAACATCACAGAGCGCTAGCTTTAGCATTCACGGATAATTGTTCATTTACTCCATACTGAACCCGGATCAACGTTTTCACCAGCCATGTACACACAAGGATACACAACCATCATGGTAAGTACAGCCAAAGCACACAAAAGAATTAAGAAGTTAAATGTTTGACTTGTTGAACTTCGGTAAAGTTGGGCAGATATTCACAGCTTCACACTTACAAACAAACGACGTCCCTGTCTTACCGTAGTGAGGTAGACAACCTAGTTTTTCTTACCGTAGTGAGGTAGACAACCTAGTTTTTCTTACCCTAGTGAAGCAGACAACCTAGTTTTTCTTACCGTAGTGAGGTAGACAACGAGCTGCAGCCTCATGTTGATTAAACCGATCTGTCCTGTCAGCTGGACGAACAACGTCAGTCTCAATGCACAGCTGACAGAGCGGGCAGGGACCGTCTACAACCTGCTATACTGAGAGTAGAGAGTATAAAAAAAAGCAATAACTTGACTGATATGCAGCCTAAGCAAAATCATTCCACACATCATTACAATACTGTCATTGTTTTACTACAGTAATCTTTTGGGAAAAATATGCTTTTGTATAATTTGTTGAATTTCTATTGTATGATGCTTCTATCGTTGTCTGATGATATGGTGGACTGTCCTCAGGTGGTTCAGAGGCTGAGATCATGTTTAGTACATTTGATTGATACTTGGTTTCTTACTTTAGATGCAGGGAGAAGGTTCTTCTCTTCACCAAGAAAGCCATGCCATGGAAGCAAACTACGCAGCAGACGTGACCTTCCAAAACCAGCTCACACATGATCGTGAACAGGACAAAGAGGAGCTCAAAAAGAGAGATGAGCTGATTGTCAAACTTGAGCAAAGCATTTTTGATGAGCTACACAAAAACGTGCAGCTGAAGGAACAGCTCTCCAAAGGACAGAACGTGTCCGAGCTGTGGGAAACCTGGCAGACGAGGGCACGTATGCTAGAGGAGGGACAGAGAGAGGTGAAAGACCTTCTCACCAAGAGGGAAAAGGCTCAGGGATTGGACAACACCAAGCTACAGGTAAGATGCCTCAGCTCATACTTTACTTGCTAACTCATTTCAGAAGACCTCAGAACATAGTCAAGTCAAGTCAAGTCACATTTATTTATATAGCACATTAAAACACAACATTGAATTGACCAAAGTGCTTCACAGTAAATAACTAAATAAAAACCATAAGTTTTATAAGACATAAAATTATATTAAGAAAACACTTAAGAAAACAGATTAAACAATTAACCAGATTTAGGCTGATACATATTACAAGTGGTCATTATAAATACTGGTAAAAAGGGGTGAAATAATGAAGTGTGCCGTGATTTAACCTCAGCCTAGGTGCAGTTTGAACTTGAAGCTTGGTTTCTACTAAACTAACCAGAATGTCTAACTTTGTGACACACAGAAAGCTCTGCAGGAGAGCAAGGGGAGATGTGACGCACTGGAAGAGCAAGTCAGCAAGCAGCTGGCTGAGAGAGATGAGCGTCATCAAATTGAACTCTCCGAGACAGCGGAGGAATTCAGGAGGCAACTCACTGATCAGGCGGAGAAGTTCCGACAGGAATTCTCCGCGAGAGAAGAGATCTTCCTGAGGCAAGTCTCCGAGAAGGAGGACAGCTTAAAAAAGATGATCGCTGAGAACATCAAGCTGTCTGAGCTTCAATGCAAGGGAGGGAATATTCAGCCACAGGTAAGATCCCCTCAGATCAGATTTCTTATTACAGAGCAAGAAATGATAAGTGAACCAACAGCGAGACGTTTGGATGTGAAATTAAACATGCTGTCTTTTTCTTCTTAGGAGCTCAAAACAGAAAAGGACACCAAGAAGAAGAAGAGCTTCTGGAGGCGTTTATTCCAGAGAAGAAAGAGGACTGCTGAACCCAGCCCCAACTAAAGCCTCTGGAACTTTCATTTACATTTTTTAAATAGTAGTTTTAAGAGTATTTTACAATATTTTACATTATCTTTTTATGACTTTCTATGTTTAATGAGAAATAAATCTTTTATATTCTCAGACCAATTCCCATTTTCTTTGATTTTTTTAATTATAAGAGCCAACAGACATGTAGGATTGTTCATCCTTGGCGGAGGCATGGAAGCTACTGAGTACAATTCTAGCCTTTAGTTTTTCATGGCGTGGTTTGTACCTGCTGCTGTGATTCCATCTTGAAATGTCTGAAATGCATTGCATGCATTTAGCTTTCCAATGGTAAGTCACATGAGCATCTGCTTATGCATGTCACCTGATTGTGTGGCGTTGCTCTGCTTATTTTCCGGTGGCCCACAGGCAGGCCTTTGGATTGAGATGAGACGTGTTTGTGAAAAGGAGGAGTTATCACTTCCTTGACATTGTTTAAAGCTATCAACAATCTCCACAGGTTTCAGACACTTGTAGAGGAAGATACTAGAAGATAGTCACAATTTGTGGCCTTGGTGTTTTGCATTTTTTAAATTTCCAATAGCAATAATTTGACAATTTATACAGATATCTTCACCAGATTAAGGGAAATGCAGGCAAACGCCACCACCCTGACCTCCCTCACTATCTACTTTGCTCCATAAAGGACACACCACCGCTGGTACTGGATGTAAATCTTAACAATATGCACATAATTCTTAGAAAGATTTGGTTTGATACACAACGTCTTACTAAGATGTTGAGCCACCAGAACAGCTACTGTATGATGTTGCTTGGCACAGAGTGACCTGACTCCCCCAATTGTTGTTTTCTATGGGCAACAAAAGGCCTTTTGTGACCCCAATGTTACAGTCTTATTCCCTTTTTGAAGTAAACCTTGTGCATATTGTCACAACCTGGCTCAAAAGTATGTGACAAAGAGGGAGACCACACATAGTCAGGCAAATAAAGTTAACTATTTTAATGAAAGTAACTTAGAGAAATATAATAGGGTGTGTTTGTCAGTAGATCAGTATGCAGGCAGTGTGTGTGAGTGAGTAGTAAGAGAGGTGTGTGTATGACTGAAGCACAGAATACAAACAAATGCAAGATCCGTTGGCACGTCAGGGCAAAGGTCAGAGAGAGACTGAGAGATCCGCAGGTCCACTATATAGCCTCCTGAGCGCAGCCTGCTCAGGTGAGCTGCATCTCTGATCAAGACGCAGCTCCACCCATCAATTGCCTGGAACAGAGAAAACCCACAGCCAACAAGGGAGGAAAACACAGGCCACTCCTGGGGCTGTCACAATATAAAATAGTCAAAAAAGATTCAAAAACAAGGACACCAAACCGTTCAAACACTAATTTACACATCACATAATTCATATTGTGATATATTATATTCATTCATTCATTTTCTGTAACCGTCTATCCAGTGTAGGGTCGCCGGGGGGGCTGGAGCCTAACCCAGCTTATCGCAGGGCCACATAGAAAGACAAACAACCATTCACACTCACATTCATACCTACAGGCAATTTTAGAGTCACCAATTCAACTATATTGCACATTTTTGGTGGTGGGAGGAAGCCGGAGAACCCGGAGGGAACCCACACAGACACGGGGAGAACATGCAAACTCCACACAGAAAAGTCCAAGGTCCTCAAGGTGGATTTGAACCCAGGACCTTCTTGCTTTGAGGTAACAGTGCAACCCACTGCGCCACTGGGATCAATTTCCTGTCACATTAATTATGTCTGTGAATTCAGTCACCTGCATCCACAGCAAAGTCTTTACACCGATTAACTTTAACTTTTGAGGGCCAGCTCTAAGTTCTCCTGCGTTCACCTTTCCACAAAAATGCATCGAAATCTGATGGAAACCTGTTGAGTTATCCTGCTTACAAACACACTCACACACAAACAAGCGGTAGCGATCACAAAACCACCTCCTAACAAACATCCAAACAAGAAGCTGGCTCCAAAAAATTTAAGATGTCAGTGTTTTAAATGAATTGATGTATTTGTCATAAACAATCTGCGCCAACAAATTCATAGTAGAATGTTTTAATTTTTATGGAGATATGAGGGACAAATACCCACAAGCAGGTGAATAATAATGAAATAACATCTGTGCACTGAAAATATTTTAGAAAAATAGAATAAGAATAGAATAGAATTTAAAACAAAAGCGCTGTCATCACGAAAAAAATTAAAAATGGCGGCCTGCGTCTGTGTATCCATGGATACACAGGCGTCATAAGACGCAGTAAGAGCTGAAACCATAAACTCGCGCTTACGTCATAGGTTCCAACATCGTAAAAAAGTTGTCTCCCGTCATAGGAGAACAATTGTGTATATAAGTCCGTTTGTCCAACAAGATTCATTGTTTGAACAAACATCACAGAGCGCTAGCTTTAGCATTCACGATAATTGTTCATTTACTCCATACTGAACCCGGATCAACGTTTTCACCAGCGATGTACACACAAGGATACACAACTATCATGGTGAGTTCAGCCAAAGCACACAAAAGAATTAAGAAGTTAAATGTTTGACTTGTTGAACTTCGGTAAAGTTGGGCAGATATTCACAGCTTCACACTTACAAACAAACGACGTCCCTGTCTTACCGTAGTGAGGTAGACAACCTAGTTTTTCTTACCGTAGTGAGGTAGACAACCTAGTTTTTCTTACCCTAGTGAAGCAGACAACCTAGTTTTTCTTACCGTAGTGAGGTAGACAACGAGCTGCAGCCTCACGTTGATTAAACCGATCTGTCCTGTCAGCTGGACGAACAACGTCAGTCTCAATGCACAGCTGACAGAGCGGGCAGGGACCGTCTACAACCTGCTATACTGAGAGTAGAGAGTATAAAAAAAAGCAATAACTTGACTGATATGCAGCCTAAGCAAAATCATTCCACACATCATTACAATACTGTCGTTGTTTTACTACAGTAATCTTTTGGGAAAAATATGCTTTTGTATAATTTGTTGAATTTCTATTGTATGATGCTTCTATCGTTGTCTGATGATATGGTGGACTGTCCTCAGGTGGTTCAGAGGCTGAGATCATGTTTAGTACATTTGATTGATACTTGGTTTCTTACTTTAGATGCAGGGAGAAGGTTCTTCTCTTCACCAAGAAAGCCATGCCATGGAAGCAAACTACGCAGCAGGCGTGACCTTCCAAAACCAGCTCACACATGATCGTGAACAGGACAAAGAGGAGCTCAAAAAGAGAGATGAGCTGATTGTCAAACTTGAGCAAAGCATTTTTAATGAGCTACACAAAAACGTGCAGCTGAAGGAACAGCTCTCCAAAGGACAGAACGTGTCCGAGCTGTGGGAAACCTGGCAGACGAGGGCACGTATGCTAGAGGAGGGACAGAGAGAGGTGAAAGACCTTCTCACCAAGAGGGAAAAGGCTCAGGGATTGGACAACACCAAGCTACAGGTAAGATGCCTCAGCTCATACTTTACTTGCTAACTCATTTCAGAAGACCTCAGAACATAGTCAAGTCAAGTCACATTTATTTATATAGCACATTAAAACACAACATTGAGTTAACCAAAGTGCTTCACAGTAAATAACTAAATAAAAACCATAAGTTTTATAAGACATAAAATTATATTAAGAAAACACTTAAGAAAACAGATTAAACAATTAACCAGATTTAGGCTGATACATATTACAAGTGGTCATTATAAATACTGGTAAAAAGGGGTGAAATAATGAAGTGTGCCGTGATTTAACCTCAGCCTAGGTGCAGTTTGAACTTGAAGCTTGGTTTCTACTAAACTAACCAGAATGTCTAACTTTGTGACACACAGAAAGCTCTGCAGGAGAGCAAGGGCAGATGTGACGCACTGGAAGAGCAAGTCAGCAAGCAGCTGGCTGAGAGAGAGGAGCGTCATCAAATTGATCTCTCCAAGACAGCGGAGGAATTCAGGAGGCAACTCGCTGATCAGGCGGAGAAGTTCCGACAGGAATTCTCCGCGAGAGAAGAGATCTTCCTGAGGAAAGTCTCCGAGAAGGAGGACAGCTTAAAAAAGATGATCGCTGAGAACATCAAGCTGTCTGAGCTTCAATGCAAGGGAGGGAATATTCAGCCACAGGTAAGATCCCCTCAGATCAGATTTTTTATTACAGAGCAAGAAATGATGATAAGTGAACCAACAGCGAGACGTTTGGATGTGAAATTAAACATGCTGTCTTTTTCTTCTTAGGAGCTCAAAACAGAAAAGGACACCAAGAAGAAGAAGAGCTTCTGGAGGCGTTTATTCCAGAGAAGAAAGAGGACTGCTGAACCCAGCCCCAACTAAAGCCTCAGGAACTTTTATTTACATATTTTAAACAGTAGTTTTAAGAGTATTTTACAATATTTTACATTATCTTTTTATGACTTTCTATGTTTAATGAGAAATAAATCTTTTATATTCTCAGACCAATTCCCATTTTCTTTGATTTTTTTAATTATAAGAGCCAACAGACATGTAGGATTGTTCATCCTTGGCGGAGGCATGGAAGCTACTGAGTACCATTCTAGCCTTTAGTTTTTCATGGCGTGGTTTGTACCTGCTGCTGTGATTCCATCTTGAAATGTCTGAAATGCATTGCATGCATTTAGCTTTCCAATGGTAAGTCACATGAGCATCTGCTTATGCATGTCACCTGATTGTGTGGCGTTGCTCTGCTTATTTT
This sequence comes from Chaunax sp. Z400, assembly GCA_037577475.1. Taxonomy (NCBI): domain Eukaryota; kingdom Metazoa; phylum Chordata; class Actinopteri; order Lophiiformes; family Chaunacidae; genus Chaunax; species Chaunax sp. Z400. The sequence continues at coordinate 5,687,268 of CM075187.1, forward strand.
CCGGCGGCCCACAGACAGGCCTTTGGATTGAGATGAGACGTGTTTGTGAAAAGGAGGAGTTATCACTTCCTTGACATTGTTTAAAGCTATCAACAATCTCCACAGGTTTCAGACACTTGTAGAGGAAGATACTAGAAGATAGTCACAATTTGTGGCCTTGGTGTTTTGCATTTTTTAAATTTCCAATAGCAATAATTTGACAATTTATACAGATATCTTCACCAGATTAAGGGAAATGCAGGCAAACGCCACCACCCTGACCTCCCTCACTATCTACTTTGCTCCATAAAGGACACACCACCGCTGGTACTGGATGTAAATCTTAACAATATGCACATAATTCTTAGAAAGATTTGGTTTGATACACAACGTCTTACTAAGATGTTGAGCCACCAGAACAGCTACTGTATGATGTTGCTTGGCACAGAGTGACCTGACTCCCCCAATTGTTGTTTTCTATGGGCAACAAAAGGCCTTTTGTGACCCCAATGTTACAGTCTTATTCCCTTTTTGAAGTAAACCTTGTGCATATTGTCACAACCTGGCTCAAAAGTATGTGACAAAGAGGGAGACCACACATAGTCAGGCAAATAAAGTTAACTATTTTAATGAAAGTAACTTAGAGAAATATAATAGGGTGTGTTTGTCGGTAGATCAGTATGCAGGCAGTGTGTGTGTGAGTGAGTAGTAAGAGAGGTGTGTGTATGACTGAAGCACAGAATACAAACAAATGCAAGATCCGTTGGCACGTCAGGGCAAAGGTCAGAGAGAGACTGAGAGATCCGCAGGTCCACTATATAGCCTCCTGAGCACAGCCTGCTCAGGTGAGCTGCATCTCTGATCAAGACGCAGCTCCACCCATCAATTGCCTGGAACAGAGAAAACCCACAGCCAACAAGGGAGGAAAACACAGGCCACTCCTGGGGCTGTCACAATATAAAATAGTCAAAAAAGATTCAAAAACAAGGACACCAAACCGTTCAAACACTAATTTACACATCACATAATTTATATTGTGATATATTATATTCATTCATTCATTTTCTGTAACCGTCTATCCAGTGTAGGGTCGCCGGGGGGGCTGGAGCCTAACCCAGCTTATCGCAGGGCCACATAGAAAGACAAACAACCATTCACACTCACATTCATACCTACAGGCAATTTTAGAGTCACCAATTCAACTATATTGCACATTTTTGGTGGTGGGAGGAAGCCGGAGAACCCGGAGGGAACCCACACAGACACGGGGAGAACATGCAAACTCCACACAGAAAAGTCCAAGGTCCTCAAGGTGGATTTGAACCCAGGACCTTCTTGCTTTGAGGTAACAGTGCAACCCACTGCGCCACTGGGATCAATTTCCTGTCACATTAATTATGTCTGTGAATTCAGTCACCTGCATCCACAGCAAAGTCTTTACACCGATTAACTTTAACTTTTGAGGGCCAGCTCTAAGTTCTCCTGCGTTCACCTTTCCACAAAAATGCATCGAAATCTGATGGAAACCTGTTGAGTTATCCTGCTTACAAACACACTCACACACAAACAAGCGGTAGCGATCACAAAACCATCTCCTAACAAATATCCAAACAAGAGGCTGGCTCAAAAAAATTTAAGATGTCAGTGTTTTAAATGAATTGATGTATTTGTCATAAACAATCTGCGCCAACAAATTCATAGTAGAATGTTTTAATTTTTATGGAGATATGAGGGACAAATACCCACAAGCAGGTGAATAATAATGAAATAACATCTGTGCACTGAAAATATTTTAGAAAAATAGAATAAGAATAGAATAGAATTTAAAACAAAAGCGCTGTCATCACGAAAAAAATTAAAAATGGCGGCCCTTGTCTGTGTATCCATGGATACACAGGCGTCATAAGACGCAGTAAGAGCTGAAACCATAAACTCGCGCTTACGTCATAGGTTCCAACATCGTAAAAAAGTTGTCTCCCGTCATAGGAGAACAATTGTGTATATAAGTCCGTTTGTCCAACAAGATTCATTGTTTGAACAAACATCACAGAGCGCTAGCTTTAGCATTCACGGATAATTGTTCATTTACTCCATACTGAACCCGGATCAACGTTTTCACCAGCCATGTACACACAAGGATACACAACCATCATGGTAAGTACAGCCAAAGCACACAAAAGAATTAAGAAGTTAAATGTTTGACTTGTTGAACTTCGGTAAAGTTGGGCAGATATTCACAGCTTCACACTTACAAACAAACGACGTCCCTGTCTTACCGTAGTGAGGTAGACAACCTAGTTTTTCTTACCGTAGTGAGGTAGACAACCTAGTTTTTCTTACCCTAGTGAAGCAGACAACCTAGTTTTTCTTACCGTAGTGAGGTAGACAACGAGCTGCAGCCTCATGTTGATTAAACCGATCTGTCCTGTCAGCTGGACGAACAACGTCAGTCTCAATGCACAGCTGACAGAGCGGGCAGGGACCGTCTACAACCTGCTATACTGAGAGTAGAGAGTATAAAAAAAAGCAATAACTTGACTGATATGCAGCCTAACCAAAATCATTCCACACATCATTACAATACTGTCATTGTTTTACTACAGTAATCTTTTGGGAAAAATATGCTTTTGTATAATTTGTTGAATTTCTATTGTATGATGCTTCTATCGTTGTCTGATGATATGCTGGACTGTCCTCAGGTGGTTCAGAGGCTGAGATCATGTTTAGTACATTTGATTGATACTTGGTTTCTTACTTTAGATCCAGGGAGAAGGTTCTTCTCTTCACCAAGAAAGCCATGCCATGGAAGCAAACTACGCAGCAGGCGTGACCTTCCAAAACCAGCTCACACATGATCGTGAACAGGACAAAGAGGAGCTCAAAAAGAGAGATGAGCTGATTGTCAAACTTGAGCAAAGCATTTTTGATGAGCTACACAAAAACGTGCAGCTGAAGGAACAGCTCTCCAAAGGACAGAACGTGTCCGAGCTGTGGGAAACCTGGCAGACGAGGGCACGTATGCTAGAGGAGGGACAGAGAGAGGTGAAAGACCTTCTCACCAAGAGGGAAAAGGCTCAGGGATTGGACAACACCAAGCTACAGGTAAGATGCCTCAGCTCATACTTTACTTGCTAACTCATTTCAGAAGACCTCAGAACATAGTCAAGTCAAGTCAAGTCACATTTATTTATATAGCACATTAAAACACAACATTGAATTGACCAAAGTGCTTCACAGTAAATAACTAAATAAAAACAATAAGTTTTATAAGACATAAAATTATATTAAGAAAACACTTAAGAAAACAGATTAAACAATTAACCAGATTTAGGCTGATACATATTACAAGTGGTCATTATAAATACTGGTAAAAAGGGGTGAAATAATGAAGTGTGCCGTGATTTAACCTCAGCCTAGGTGCAGTTTGAACTTGAAGCTTGGTTTCTACTAAACTAACCAGAATGTCTAACTTTGTGACACACAGAAAGCTCTGCAGGAGAGCAAGGGGAGATGTGACGCACTGGAAGAGCAAGTCAGCAAACAGCTGGCTGAGAGAGATGAGCGTCATCAAATTGAACTCTCCGAGACAGCGGAGGAATTCAGGAGGCAACTCACTGATCAGGCGGAGAAGTTCCGACAGGAATTCTCCGCGAGAGAAGAGATCTTCCTGAGGCAAGTCTCCGAGAAGGAGGACAGCTTAAAAAAGATGATCGCTGAGAACATCAAGCTGTCTGAGCTTCAATGCAAGGGAGGGAATATTCAGCCACAGGTAAGATCCCCTCAGATCAGATTTTTTATTACAGAGCAAGAAATGATAAGTGAACCAACAGCGAGACGTTTGGATGTGAAATTAAACATGCTGTCTTTTTCTTCTTAGGAGCTCAAAACAGAAAAGGACACCAAGAAGAAGAAGAGCTTCTGGAGGCGTTTATTCCAGAGAAGAAAGAGGACTGCTGAACCCAGCCCCAACTAAAGCCTCTGGAACTTTAATTTACATTTTTTAAATAGTAGTTTTAAGAGTATTTTACAATATTTTACATTATCTTTTTATGACTTTCTATGTTTAATGAGAAATAAATCTTTTATATTCTCAGACCAATTCCCATTTTCTTTGATTTTTTTAATTATAAGAGCCAACAGACATGTAGGATTGTTCATCCTTGGCGGAGGCATGGAAGCTACTGAGTACCATTCTAGCCTTTAGTTTTTCATGGCGTGGTTTGTACCTGCTGCTGTGATTCCATCTTGAAATGTCTGAAATGCATTGCATGCATTTAGCTTTCCAATGGTAAGTCACATGAGCATCTGCTTATGCATGTCACCTGATTGTGTGGCGTTGCTCTGCTTATTTTCCGGCGGCCCACAGGCAGGCCTTTGGATTGAGATGAGACGTGTTGGTGAAAAGGAGGAGTTATCACTTCCTTGACATTGTTTAAAGCTATCAACAATCTCCACAGGTTTCAGACACTTGTAGAGGAAGATACTAGAAGATAGTCACAATTTGTGGCCTTGGTGTTTTGCATTTTTTAAATTTCCAATAGCAATAATTTGACAATTTATACAGATATCTTCACCAGATTAAGGGAAATGCAGGCAAACGCCACCACCCTGACCTCCCTCACTATCTACTTTGCTCCATAAAGGACACACCACCGCTGGTACTGGATGTAAATCTTAACAATATGCACATAATTCTTAGAAAGATTTGGTTTGATACACAACGTGTTACTAAGATGTTGAGCCACCAGAACAGCTACTGTATGATGTTGCTTGGCACAGAGTGACCTGACTCCCCCAATTGTTGTTTTCTATGGGCAACAAAAGGCCTTTTGTGACCCCAATGTTACAGTCTTATTCCCTTTTTGAAGTAAACCTTGTGCATATTGTCACAACCTGGCTCAAAAGTATGTGACAAAGAGGGAGACCACACATAGTCAGGCAAATAAAGTTAACTATTTTAATGAAAGTAACTTAGAGAAATATAATAGGGTGTGTTTGTCAGTAGATCAGTATGCAGGCAGTGTGTGTGAGTGAGTAGTAAGAGAGGTGTGTGTATGACTGAAGCACAGAATACAAACAAATGCAAGATCCGTTGGCACGTCAGGGCAAAGGTCAGAGAGAGACTGAGAGATCCGCAGGTCCACTATATAGCCTCCTGAGCACAGCCTGCTCAGGTGAGCTGCATCTCTGATCAAGACGCAGCTCCACCCATCAATTGCCTGGAACAGAGAAAACCCACAGCCAACAAGGGAGGAAAACACAGGCCACTCCTGGGGCTGTCACAATATAAAATAGTCAAAAAAGATTCAAAAACAAGGACACCAAACCGTTCAAACACTAATTTACACATCACATAATTCATATTGTGATATATTATATTCATTCATTCATTTTCTGTAACCGTCTATCCAGTGTAGGGTCGCCGGGGGGGCTGGAGCCTAACCCAGCTTATCGCAGGGCCACATAGAAAGACAAACAACCATTCACACTCACATTCATACCTACAGGCAATTTTAGAGTCACCAATTCAACTATATTGCACATTTTTGGTGGTGGGAGGAAGCCGGAGAACCCGGAGGGAACCCACACAGACACGGGGAGAACATGCAAACTCCACACAGAAAAGTCCAAGGTCCTCAAGGTGGATTTGAACCCAGGACCTTCTTGCTTTGAGGTAACAGTGCAACCCACTGCGCCACTGGGATCAATTTCCTGTCACATTAATTATGTCTGTGAATTCAGTCACCTGCATCCACAGCAAAGTCTTTACACCGATTAACTTTAACTTTTGAGGGCCAGCTCTAAGTTCTCCTGCGTTCACCTTTCCACAAAAATGCATCGAAATCTGATGGAAACCTGTTGAGTTATCCTGCTTACAAACACACTCACACACAAACAAGCGGTAGCGATCACAAAACCATCTCCTAACAAATATCCAAACAAGAGGCTGGCTCCAAAAAATTTAAGATGTCAGTGTTTTAAATGAATTGATGTATTTGTCATAAACAATCTGCGCCAACAAATTCATAGTAGAATGTTTTAATTTTTATGGAGATATGAGGGACAAATACCCACAAGCAGGTGAATAATAATGAAATAACATCTGTGCACTGAAAATATTTTAGAAAAATAGAATAAGAATAGAATAGAATTTAAAACAAAAGCGCTGTCATCACGAAAAAAATTAAAAATGGCGGCCTGCGTCTGTGTATCCATGGATACACAGGCGTAATAAGACGCAGTAAGAGCTGAAACCATAAACTCGCGCTTACGTCATAGGTTCCAACATCGTAAAAAAGTTGTCTCCCGTAATAGGGGAACAATTGTGTATATAAGTCCGTTTGTCCAACAAGATTCATTGTTTGAACAAACATCACAGAGCGCTAGCTTTAGCATTCACGGATAATTGTTCATTTACTCCATACTGAACCCGGATCAACGTTTTCACCAGCGATGTACACACAAGGATACACAACCATCATGGTAAGTACAGCCAAAGCACACAAAAGAATTAAGAAGTTAAATGTTTGACTTGTTGAACTTCGGTAAAGTTGGGCAGATATTCACAGCTTCACACTTACAAACAAACGACGTCCCTGTCTTACCGTAGTGAGGTAGACAACCTAGTTTTTCTTACCGTAGTGAGGTAGACAACCTAGTTTTTCTTACCCTAGTGAAGCAGACAACCTAGTTTTTCTTACCGTAGTGAGGTAGACAACGAGCTGCAGCCTCATGTTGATTAAACCGATCTGTCCTGTCAGCTGGACGAACAACGTCAGTCTCAATGCACAGCTGACAGAGCGGGCAGGGACCGTCTACAACCTGCTATACTGAGAGTAGAGAGTATAAAAAAAAGCAATAACTTGACTGATATGCAGCCTAAGCAAAATCATTCCACACATCATTACAATACTGTCGTTGTTTTACTACAGTAATCTTTTGGGAAAAATATGCTTTTGTATAATTTGTTGAATTTCTATTGTATGATGCTTCTATCGTTGTCTGATGATATGGTGGACTGTCCTCAGGTGGTTCAGAGGCTGAGATCATGTTTAGTACATTTGATTGATACTTGGTTTCTTACTTTAGATGCAGGGAGAAGGTTCTTCTCTTCACCAAGAAAGCCATGCCATGGAAGCAAACTACGCAGCAGACGTGACCTTCCAAAACCAGCTCACACATGATCGTGAACAGGACAAAGAGGAGCTCAAAAAGAGAGATGAGCTGATTGTCAAACTTGAGCAAAGCATTTTTGATGAGCTACACAAAAACGTGCAGCTGAAGGAACAGCTCTCCAAAGGACAGAACGTGTCCGAGCTGTGGGAAACCTGGCAGACGAGGGCACGTATGCTAGAGGAGGGACAGAGAGAGGTGAAAGACCTTCTCACCAAGAGGGAAAAGGCTCAGGGATTGGACAACACCAAGCTACAGGTAAGATGCCTCAGCTCATACTTTACTTGCTAACTCATTTCAGAAGACCTCAGAACATAGTCAAGTCAAGTCAAGTCACATTTATTTATATAGCACATTAAAACACAACATTGAATTGACCAAAGTGCTTCACAGTAAATAACTAAATAAAAACCATAAGTTTTATAAGACATAAAATTATATTAAGAAAACACTTAAGAAAACAGATTAAACAATTAACCAGATTTAGGCTGATACATATTACAAGTGGTCATTATAAATACTGGTAAAAAGGGGTGAAATAATGAAGTGTGCCGTGATTTAACCTCAGCCTAGGTGCAGTTTGAACTTGAAGCTTGGTTTCTACTAAACTAACCAGAATGTCTAACTTTGTGACACACAGAAAGCTCTGCAGGAGAGCAAGGGGAGATGTGACGCACTGGAAGAGCAAGTCAGCAAGCAGCTGGCTGAGAAAGAGGAGCGTCATCAAATTGAACTCTCCGAGACAGCGGAGGAATTCAGGAGGCAACTCGCTGATCAGGCGGAGAAGTTCCGACAGGAATTCTCCGCGAGAGAAGAGATCTTCCTGAGGCAAGTCTCCGAGAAGGAAGACAGCTTAAAAAAGATGATCGCTGAGAACATCAAGCTGTCTGAGCTTCAATGCAAGGGAGGGAATATTCAGCCACAGGTAAGATCCCCTCAGATCAGATTTTTTATTACAGAGCAAGAAATGATGATAAGTGAACCAACAGCGAGACGTTTGGATGTGAAATTAAACATGCTGTCTTTTTCTTCTTAGGAGCTCAAAACAGAAAAGGACACCAAGAAGAAGAAGAGCTTCTGGAGGCGTTTATTCCAGAGAAGAAAGAGGACTGCTGAACCCAGCCCCAACTAAAGCCTCTGGAACTTTCATTTACATATTTTAAGTAGTAGTTTTAAGAGTTTTTTACAATATTTTACTTTATCTTTTTATGACTTTCTATGTTTAATGAGAAATAAATCTTTTATATTCTCAGACCAATTCCCATTTTCTTTGATTTTTTTAATTATAAGAGCCAACAGACATGTAGGATTGTTCATCCTTGGCGGAGGCATGGAAGCTACTGAGTGCCATTCTAGCCTTTAGTTTTTCATGGCGTGGTTTGTACCTGCTGCTGTGATTCCATCTTGAAATGTCTGAAATGCATTGCATGCATTTAGCTTTCCAATGGTAAGTCACATGAGCATCTGCTTATGCATGTCACCTGATTGTGTGGCGTTGCTCTGCTTATTTTCCGGTGGCCCACAGGCAGGCCTTTGGATTGAGATGAGACGTGTTTGTGAAAAGGAGGAGTTATCACTTCCTTGACATTGTTTAAAGCTACCAACAATCTCCACAGGTTTCAGACACTTGTAGAGGAAGATACTAGAAGATAGTCACAATTTGTGGCCTTGGTGTTTTGCATTTTTTAAATTTCCAATACCAATAATTTGACAATTTATACAGATATCTTCACCAGATTAAGGGAAATGCATGCAAACGCCACCACCCTGACCTCCCTCACTTTCTACTTTGCTCCATAAAGGACACACCACCGCTGCTACTGGATGTAAATCTTAACAATATGCACCACCGCTGCTACTGGATGTAAATCTTAACAATATGCACCACCGCTGCTACTGGATGTAAATCTTAACAATATGCACATTGAACGACGAATTCTTAGAAAGATTTGGTTTGATACACAACGTCTTACTAAGATGTTGAGCCACCAGAACAGCTACTGTATGATGTTGCTTGGCACAGACTGACCTGACTCCCTCAATTGTTGATGATTTACATCATTTTATTCATCAAAACTATTTTAAATGGTTGAACACAACCATCAATCTTTTCAGTGACCTTCTTGTTCTCCAGGGAATCGTCTGCATTCTGATTTTTTCCCCTTATTTTCTCAGTGGAAGATTAGACATTCAATCAAGAACTGTACTATTGTTTTCTTTGCCAGCATCTGACACAGCACAGTAATTCATGTACATGATGCATATCACTGCTAACTCTAAATTAATGACTATACATTACTCAAGATGTTTTTGACAATAAGAATGCAATGGGCATGGAAACTTTGGCTGCAACGAGAGACAGAGGTTGTGTACACTGCTGCCCACAAAGCAACAACGCCATAAACATCCTGGCATCTGGCTTATGTTCCCGTCATAGGCTCTGCTCAAATTCAATTACAAAGTCAACATTCTCTGCGAGATGTTGAAGGGCTCTTGATGGAGTGCTATGTACATAACCCTGATTAAGGATTATGCATAGATGTGATGAATACCGCAAGACCATTGAAAAACACTCCAGCATCTTAAGTCAAACCACAACGATTCTCCAGACTTCAAGCTCCGTTCATTAGAATAAAAGCTGCATATAAAACGCATTTAACAACACGGGAATTAGTGTAATGGTGACAGTTATGGCTTGTTGGTGTACATGGGGATTTTTAAGACTTAATTCACTTTTTCACCAACACACACGCACAGACACACACAGGTGGTATTGGGGATGTCTGGGTACCGTCAGGCGTTAGAGGCCAGAGTATTATGTATGTATTCAAAGAGAAAAATATGGAATTTAAATGAGGGAGAAAGAGTAGATAGATAACTTTAAGGATTTTTAACAAGATAATTGAACTTTTTTTTAAAGAAAAATAATCAAACACACTCAGTTTTGAAGAGGAGTATTTTATATACAGTACCAGTCAATAGTTTGGACACAGTTACCCATCCACTTGAATGGGAAACTGTGTCCAAATTTTTGACTGGTAGTGTACATCTTAACATAAGTCTGAAGGTGGATCGCTAATGGAAATACATTGAAAACACATTGATCCATTATAGAACAAGAGGCTTGCTGAAATACAGCAACATTACAGCTTTGTTTTGGAAAACAGCTGTTGGATGTATGACATGTGTATGCATGTATGTATGTATGAATGCTGGATTTAAATAATACTGATATTACATTTTTCTGTACTCAGCATTCCAAGACTTAAATAAATTAAACATGGAATCATATAAAATAATAAAAATACATAAATGTAACTTAAATTATTTGCAACTACCATCTTTGTTTGGACTAAACAGAGTTGCAACATCAGAAATTGGTTAAAAAAAATGACTGGAGATAACTTCAGAACAGTGTTGTCAATGGGCCTACATCCATTTTGATCCAGAATGAATCATCTTTTTCTATATTAAAGGGGATGTAATGAAATTTCATGCATCCTTTTCATCTTGCTTACCTCCACTATGAGGTAGACATTTGTGATTTTATGTAAAAAGTCTCTAGATCTGTCAGATGGATTGCCATTCACTACAATTTGAATTTACATGAACTGATCTGCTTGTCAGTCACACTTTTTCGATTGAAAGAAAATTGATCCAGCCTTCAGAAACATTTTCATTTCATTTCAAACGTTTTTCCATCCATGAAGGTTTTTCCACATGCCTTTCAGTGTTTCATTGTGTTACAAGGCATGGCATTGTTTTTCATGTCTTGTAGCTCATGTTGCTCAAAACAGTATTTAGATTTGCCAATGCGTGTACAATTGGTGCCTTTCAGACGTTTGCCAGGGTGACTATGGCACACTGTAAAACAGACATTGCATCGTTGCTCACAATGGCGGTTTAGCAGAGATTCGTGAGCGCTGGAGCTGACAGACATATGAGGCACAAGCCCTGTGTGGTTTTCAGTCAGATAATAGTGCTCATTGTGTAGGTATAACCAATGTGTGGGGTGTCATGCGTTTGGAAACACTGCAGGCATTTACTCTCAGAGCTGTGATGCAAGACTATAATTTTGAAGTGTTTCTCAAATTTCTAACTCAATTACACCAGACAGCCTATCTCTGACTCTCAGAGCCGACCCAAGCCTTTAATGGGCTCTATAGGCAGAATTTGATTTGGGGGGCCTCACTGTCAATACTATTGACTGTTGTCATTGCTGGATCATTCGCACACTGTAAATCTAACACACCCAGTACCAACTTTATTCGTTGTATCTGTTTTGCTTACATCATGTCAATCAGTCTGGCATGGCACTTTTTTCCTTAGAATTTGTTTCCTGAATTAGGTGGGAATGAATGATAAAAAATACAGGCTCTCTTGTGGGATATTTAAAGTGCTAATTGTTGCCACTAAGCAGCTGCTTAGTTCACTTATGCATCAGTCCTGCTCTGCTGTTTCAAATAGGTACTTGCTCAGGATTATCGAGATTAAAGTCTCTGAAATCAAGACAAAGTTCATATAGCCTACATTAAAAGCAGGTATGTCACTGATGTGTATGATTCTATCACCTCCAACAGCAAAGGGTGAAGCAGAGCCTCCTTCAGATTTTCCCGCCCAGTGCGATTAAAATCATTACTTTCTACTGCAGTTTTATTCTGATTGTTAAATGATATGTTGTTATCAACACCCACAGATTCTCCAGAAGCTGCAGTAGCAGGAAAACACGATTAACTAATTTCTTCACACTAATCGTACACACATCAATCATCATAACATGAAGTGGTTTTTGTCATTTTTATTTTTTGCATTTCTATGGTTAGAAGCTGAATTTAGGCTCATTCTGTGAGTGGGATTAATCTAAAATGAGGTTTTCAAGAACCAGTATATATTTTCACAACATTATGTACACATCTTTCAGGAACTGGAGAGGTAGTTTGATTTTTCCATTTAATATTCTTGTTGCAAGACATAGGACACTATATTTCCATTATGACTAGGTGCTTACACTTTTAAATGTTTCAATTCCACATCACCAAGTCTTAAGTTAGTTTCCTACAATATGAATAACATATTGCTTGTATTATATGTTGACCAATTATGGAGAAGGCTTTTTAAAAAACATAACAATTGACTAAGGGTAGTATTGCTAAATACTTGTAAACGTCTAAGTTACTTTGTGTAAGAGGCCCGCAGAGAGCCACACACATGCAAACAAACCATGTATGAACTACTTACTACTGTGCAGCTCTTATAAGATTAAATCTGCAATGGTATTAGCATGCAAATTGAAAAAAGAGGCAGTATTTACTTTGGATTAACAGCCTCTGCCTGTGACAACGCATAAATGCTACACCATAGCTCTTATCACACAGCCATGGGGAATACTGTAGCTGTGGGCATCCTGAGGAAAGTCTCCACCGGTTTAGTCCCAGAGGTCATTAAAATGTGGTCACAATTTAAAATAGATTCAGGTACAAGCGTCATTCTGACACAGCAGAATTCATCAGGATGGATTAATGTGTGAGGATGTGACGCAGGAACACACACATACACCTACACACAAATACACACACACACACTTACAGAGATGGGAAAGGTCTTTGTCAGTGGTGGAAAATACAGCTGGCTGAGATAATTGCAAACCGACCTGACAGATGTTTCAGACAAACTTAGGAAAGAAAATTGAACAAATTAAACTTCAAGAAGCAAAACCAAAACAGACATTTCTGATTTGTATGAAAGCAGCAGAATAGAAGAAGAAAGTTCTTCATATATGATACGTATAGCAGAAATCCATGAATACTAACCACATACATTTAGTAAATTACTGCAAATTACTGCAAAACTAAAAACCAACATTTCCAACTAACCAATTTCCTTTGTTGGGGGTACTTTGAAATCCTCCTGTCATTTACGGTAAGAGACGAGCTCTTTGCATGTTTCTCATCACTTCCCGCCTCTATAGCTGCTTCATGGTGGGTTGAGAGGATATTAGCAGTAGCCCTGAAATCAGCATACAAGTATGTGTTGTGAACCTGAATTCCTGGAGTGACATGCAGTCATCAAGGTGTAACTCAGTCGACGTAGGCACCAGTCATCCATCTCCCTTTGAAGCCACTTTTTATAGTAGTGCTTACCACCACTGCCTCCTCAGAAAAAGAAACACTCAATCACTTGGGTTTTAGAGACATTTAAAATTGAGTAATTGAAAAAACTTGTCTGTGTGAACGGATGTGGGCACCCCTCCAAAATGTATTCCTGAGATGCCTGAGCTTGAGACAGATCCAGATGGGTCTGAACTGAAACCAGATGGCTGGGTGAAGGGAACATGGCCTTGGTACTCCTGCACGCTGCATACAGACAGACTCCTTGTAAGCCACAGACGCTCTGAATTTACTTGGTGTATGTGTGTTGGAAAGTTTAATCCACAAATGCAAGGAAGGTGGAACATAAAGAGGAATTACACTAATCATCTCAAATCCATGGAAATGTTAATTTGATGACATTTATTGAGGTGTTGGAGAACGTCTATTGCTTTATATTCAATAAGCTCATATTTGAAGTGGAAAAAAAAGATGACAAAGCTCTATTAGATAGATTTATAAGGCTGCACAGGTAAGAAAAAAAATCTACCTGCACATCTGGAGCTTGAATATTACTCTCTTCTACTCCTTGTCAGAGCTTGGCTAGAACAAAAACATTGGACTGATGCCATTAGATCTGAATGGTATTTATCTATTCAATCCATAATGGCACAGCTGTACCATATTTTTTCCTTATATGTTCTGATGATGAAGCCAAAGAATCTAAGAAGTGTTGGTCATTTTTATCTCCGGTGGATGTTGGCCAAACAAACTACGATTTAAACTCTGTTTATTACATTGAAATCGATGTTGCTGCTGTGGAACAGAGCTCCTGTAAACACACCCGCCCCCAGTGAATATTATTTACACAAAACCTCCCAGACAGCAGGTGTTTCAAAGAACAAATGCATGATAAGAAGCGATGAAGTTCTGGGAATAATGTAGCACATTCAGTGATTCAAAGAGTTCTGCGAAAAGGCTCTCCCCTTTGGGAAAGAGTGTGGGTTCGATAAATTAATGCTTTTCAAATGCATCTTCAGCAGCGCTGCTCACGCAACGAGACAAGACTTATTTCCACCGTCTTCAAAAGCATTCCCATTAAAAATGTTTCCAATCAGAATTTGCAACAGAAAACTGGAGCAAAACACACACAGCAAGCACACACAATGCCAAAACCACACTTTTTCTTTTCGTCCTTGTAAAATGTCTTTGGGCTGCTGATCTGACCCTTTTAATTCTCAGAGGAGAAATAAGTCATTTCAGTTGTCTTACAGGGAATGAAAAGACAAAAAACAACAGAGCTACAAAGATGGAGCTCAGGTAAATCAAAACATCAAAAATCAGCAACTTAATTTTGTTAATATTCATTGAATCAATTCGTATGTTTTTATTCATGATCAGATTAGTAATTAGTATTAGTGTAATTATCATTATTAATATTGTGATAAAAATAATTACTGACAACTTGTTTTCATTTGTTTTCTTGAACATCCATCCATCCATCCTGACATTTCAGGTTCATCACAGGGTCAACACATAGAAAGACAAACAACCATTCATGCTCACATTCACACCTATGGGCAATTTCGAGTCACCAGTTCACCTCTATGTTTTTGAAGTGTGAGACGAGGCTGAAGCACCAGGAGGGAGCCCACATAGACATGGGGAGAACATGCAAGGCTCCAGGTCGGGAACCTTCCAGCTGTGGTGACAGCGCTAACCGCTACACCACCATGCTGCCCGTTTTCAGGAACATTTAACCAAAAGAACACTGTTTCCCTAACCTTAACTAAACCTAACCACAGACTGGAGTCTGGACTCGAGTCGTGGTTTTGGTGTTAGAGAATTGCAGCTTGTATGCCTGCCATCTACAACTCCACTGCTGCACATAGATGTAGTGTTTCATTCAGTCAATTAAATGTCCTCTCAGAGCATGATCCAGGCGGTGATTGCATTTCACTTATAAACATATCTGTTGTTGCAAATTATTTGTATAGTAACATAATCATTGGGAGACAGGGTTGATCACCAAGTATGGATGCATTTTTCTGGATGAGGTGCTTCTTCAGAGTCTTCGACTGACCGGTTTGGGGACATGTTGCAAGATGTTTTTGCAACTATGCTCTACTTTACAGCTAGAAGCTGTAAATATTGTAGGGAAGTGTGCAAAAATAAAGCTTTGAATTTTATGTTTTACTTCTGATGCATCACCTCAAACTTCAACCGATAGATGTCTGTGGTCACAGAGTCTTATTATGAGGGTCAAACTATCCTGAGACTACCCCTTTTAATAGGGAAACAGAGCTGCCTGGGCGAGGGCTCTTGCTTACAGAGTGCCGTCTAGTTGTGGTAATGTTTTGCTCCTAATGCTCCATGCTGCAGAGTTGCAGTGTGTTTTCATTCCAGCCTCCAGATGTACAGCCCTGCTATGTCACTCGTAGTTGGAAACACGTTCAGGAATGCAGATCCCCTGAATTTTTGCATTATGCTCAAGTCATGCAGACATCTGTTTCAGGACAGACACCATCCATTTCTACTACCAATACTACCGAGGATTAGATTAATTTAACACTCTTAGGGAAATAAACTGAAACATTACACCCTCCATTCTGGTGATGCGACTATTTTGTGAATTCTGCAGGGCCACAATAAACGGAGAGCTGAACACAGCGGTATCTGCTTATTTCAGCCTTTCTGAGTGGTGAATACTACTCACAATAGTAAATGTGTTTTTGCTGTTCAGTGTGGCCACAGAAACCAAATCTCAGTTTGGCTGCTCCACTTTGGTGTTTCAATAGACTTGCCTGTAACAATACAGATTGTTAGCGCGGTTAATTTGTGGCAGCTTTTTAACATTTTTCTCATAATTACTCCAAATTCTCAGCATTTTCAGAGCTTTTTTAGACGCATATGTATTTATTTCCAGTCTATCCAAGTGATGTTAAAGTGGCAGTCTCTCTCTTAGCAATGGGGGTTAAAGAGAGACAATCTTCTGACAGCTGATGGCACTGCTGGGTGCTGTCACTTAATGGATAGATCCTGGAAGCTTCTGTCATTAGTGTGCAGAGCTGCTGTCGACAGGCCACCTCCTGTTCAACATATTTCCTCAAAAAATTAAGTGCGACTCTCATGTGAGCGCCACAAGCATCTGCCTCCAGAAAGCAAAACTCGTTATCCCCCCTTGACCAAACATCACACATCACAAACTCACTCACTCGAAAAAAATAAAAGATCTAAATTTTGGTGCAAATACATCAGCATTGAGGGATCTCACCTCCTTCCCTTTTGTGCACTAGAAACAGTTTGAAGGTGTTGCTTCCAGAAATTGCTGACGCAACCCAGTGACGTGTAACACATGGGTAGCACTGTCCTCCAGTTGACACCAGTGCTTCAACATAACTCATTAAATGTATAAAAAAAAAAAAAGTTTAGCACGAACATTAGCGACATTTGTGATTAATTTATAAACGTTGAGCCTCCCATTTATTACACTGAATTCAAATCTCTTGCTCATAATCATATAATATTTTAATAATAGAGGAAACTGCTGTCAGGCAAACAGCAATAAGCTTAGGGCAAAATTGAACTTGGATGCAAAGTGACCTCTAATCATAAAATCACTTCATCCACCTCAATGTAAATTAATGCAAAACTCTCATGCTGCAGTGGGCCATTTTTCTTTTACTGTATGTTCAGCCTCTGCAACAGATTTGTCCTTTCTGTGAACTCTGCCCTCTACCCATGCCAGTGTTGTCTGTTATATTTCTGAAAACAATGTGAATCACTTCCTTCTACCTGACAAAGGAATTCATTATCCTTTCCCCCCCAGAGGACACAGAAGTGGTCTTCTCAAATGTTTGTGGTGTGGCAACGCTCCAAAAAGGAAGAGTCTGCAGTGATGTGCTAACAAGGACGAGACCAACTTCCAAACTCATGAATAAACTCTCAGTTCACGTCTTAAGTTTCATCTCAGACACGGCGAAACCCCCACCTCCTCCTCCCAACACCACCACCACCACCATCTGAGTGAAACACCATAGGGAAGCAATAAATGCTAGAGCAGCAATATATTCGTGGAAAGCATGAATATCAGCTCGACGTCTGACTCAAATCTTACATTTTTGAAATTGTTGTCTTCAGGTTTTTCGGGGGGAGAGCTGACATAACCAATGAGCAAGCAGGCTCGTCTTTGATGGACTGTTCTCCTCACCTAATTTGTAGGGAGAGTCAGTCATCGCTCTGGGAACTCCTTTGCTGTAACAGAAAGAGAAGCTAACAGTGAATAAACAGAGTAAGTCTGGAAGGTCTCAAAAATCGCATCTCTGACATGAATCGTGTGCCCTTCAGGGACTAGGATAATGATTGATTGTGACAGGAGATAACAGCTCATTCATTAGGTTGTTACTTTCATATTATCTTTTCATTACAAAGGATATTGGTGCAGCTGCCAGGGGCCCATATTTGGATTCTCCAGCAGAGATAAAGTGCCAGCAGCTTGACATCATGTTCAACTAACAACGGTCTGGGAGAAATTAGAGTTGGAGCTCAATGATTCCCAAAGACAGCCAGAAAGCAGAAGAGACATACAAAGAAGCCTTTTAGCTCTCTAAAGGAAAAGTGATTTGACATAACATAGAAGGCATATAAATCTTTTAGTAATGAGGAAATTAAATCCAGTGATTTATACTTGGCACACATGGCACCTGTAATAAACTGTATAATGACATCAAATCCTTTTAGAAGAGAAGTTTTTTGGTTCACAAGTTTCTTCCCATAAAGAGGGAGTCAAAAAAAGATTTTTCACATTGCTGTCAAATAATTTCTTTTATTCCACATTCTTATTATCAGCTTCTTAGCCTGTGATACCGTCTGTAACAGTCGAGCGTTGCGCTGGGTGAAGAGGCGTGAGGCCTCCATGATTAATGATAGCTCCCACACATCGTCCTCTGTATGCTGGCACGTGCAGCTGCAAGTTGGAGAGCCAACATTTCACTTACTTGGGAGGAAAACTATGAGGAAATTAGGCCAGCAGCAATCATTACCTTTGTCAATAACGTGGGTAGTTTATCTAAGTAGATTCCCTTAAGTTAAAGCAACAACGATGTCATCATTAAGCACGGTTCAGAAAAATGTCAGAATGATAAAAAAAACATTTGAATAATCTGGGTTGATATTTGGACAAAGGTGTTTAGGTTTAACAAAGTAGGCAGCACATTTGACTAAAATACAGGCTGTTTAAACACACTTTGGTCTATTATTGCTGATAGGGGATTTCCATTTATGACAATGAGACCCTTTATTCATTTTCCTCCCCTTAACTTTGTGGAATGGGGATTTTCACAATAGCCACCAATGTACACATTTTTAGTAATATTATCAATACAAATGTATAATTGAAACCAGATAACTTGTCTAAACAAATCTCTAAGTTTGGTTTACTGTGGAGGAATATAAGATAAGATGTTTGTGTGTTCGGCTTAAAGAGAACATGTGTGCATTAATCATTTGATTACATTAGTTGGCATTTAGACCAAACTGTAACTTGAACTTCCAAATGCCTCATTCAAAATGTCACCAAACTAGCAAACAAGTTTCAAACTGAACTTTATATTATATTACTTTATACTAGACAGCAGAGAGCACAAACCTAAAACACCTAAAAGCAATAGTCTCATGATAGTTTTAGCCTCATAATGACTCCTTAACCATGAAAACCTACCCCTGCAACTTGAAAGCACATTGGTGTCATTATTAGTTTTTATTAGCTGTTCTAAAAAATATTTTCTCACGATCTTCCTCGGCCATTTTTGAAGATTTGACACCTGAATCAACTCAGCTACAGTATAATCTTAGTTACTATCATTATTTATCATCTCACAGCAGTGAATCATCCTATAAATGTAAAAAAAATAAAAATAAAAAAATAAAAAAGTTTTAAAAAATTAAAGTTGAAATTAAATGTAAATCTGTAATAATTGTATTACAGTCCTTTACCTATTTATTTATGCAAGCATGGTTTTATGATTTATTCCATTAATTATATACAAGCTTTTGCAAAACAAGTCAGAAATAATCGTGAGCACAGAGATGATTGGCGATTGGTTAAATCCGAAAGGAAGTGGCTGAAGCTACAGCGACAGGTGGATAGAGAGGGTGAAATTATATCAATGGAATGGAAATAATTAATAATCGCAAATGGGATTTAAATTCTCCAGTGGGCGGCTACTGGAATCGAAAATGCGTTTATATGTTGTTTCTTGCGGTGGTTGTAAAAACAATGCCCACATCCTTCCTGTGGCGGTGTAAGATCCACAGTTTTGTTTCATTTAAATTATTTTATCAATTAGTAGTGGAAAGACCGAGGACCACGGTCTGGAATCCTGCGCTGTGATTGGTCCAAACGCGGGGCTCGTAATGTTCAGCGCTCCCATATAAACCCATGCAGACTTCATATCGGTCCTATCTGTCATGCAAGTCCAAAGGATCGCGAGGTAATGTAAAGAAATTGCTGGCCGCTTATTTGTGATAGCCTACGTTTGTTCTGTACTCGGCGCTGCAGAAGCTTTTGGAGCGTCATTCTTATGAATTACACTCAAAGCAAGAGGCGTCTCTTTATATTTAGTTGTATTATCTGTGTTGAGAGGACCATGCCTTTGAGGACCGGACTTTTTCTCCTGATGGTGCTGAACGCATCTGCCTATGAACTGGATCAAAACGAGTCTTATTCGCCCAGGAGAGCACGCTTTTCTACCAATAGCCCTTGTAAGTAACACACCGTTCCGTTTGCATATCTCAGAGTGCACTGCTTGCCTTTTATTTATTTTTTTAACACAATTCCACAATGCACAGCCTTACCTTTGCTTGCATACTATGAAGAGATTTTTCTCATATTATTTTTGGCCTATGCAGCCTTTTCAGTCTAAGCGAGCGTGTTGATCCACAGAGAAGGCTGCAGGATTAACGCTGTGGTTTTTGCCGGTGTCCTGCCGGCAACAGATGAGCATGGAGCTTGTTGCTGACACCTGAGAGTGCAGGCTGTGTCATGCTGATCTGGCTTTGCCTGCTGCATAGGTCCCACTGTTCTGCATTATAGTGGACTTGAATTGGTTTTTAATGATAAAGCTGTAGCCTTCAAATTAAAAAAGAAGTAGGCATCACCATTTTCTTCCCAGTATGCATCACTTGGTCTCTGTGTCCTTTAAATAAATGCATCCCTGCCAGTTGATATTTATTATCCATCTAAGAGAAGAAAGCCATTAAGTCTTCATCCCTAATAACCATAAAGAAATTACACTACAAAATCTGCATGGCTTCATTCAAATGTGGACTTTTCCTTTTTAACCACAAAGGTTCAGCCCTGTGAGAAGAGGCAGTGGCTAACAGGGATGCTGATTCGCTTCTGCAGGATTTGCTTCATCATCATAAGATTTGCAGCTCACTCTCCGTAATTTTGAGAACAATCTCTGGCCCCTCATGGCTGTCAGACTTTATCTGACGGTGCAGGTCAACATGGGACCCCTGATTTGAAGTCTGCCAAGTAGGCTTAGGCTCCGCTGTGACATTTCTTAATGGTTATTACAAAGGATTTGAGTCCGGCAGCTTGCCATCACAGTGGATTCTAGGATGGAGGAGAAGGAAAGCCAACTATCTGGATACACTGATGTACAGATTTTGTTTCGTAGCTCTGTCTTGGTGTAGAATATCATCTCGACTGCGTGGACTCAGAGCTGTGATCAGTTTTTGTGGCTGGCTGTATAGGCTCAAAGATAGAGACTATACGGTTACTTGTGGGTTAATAAGCCTAATAACTATTCCAGTCATGTGACACTCCTGAAATGAATTTGCAGCATTTTCTAAATGTGCTTTTCATTATGTAGATGTTCATGGGATTAATTCTGCATATTTAACTTGTCTGTCCTTAAAATAATCGTTAAGAACATTGAAGTGGTTGGAGGCAGAGCCCTCAAATGCAGCTTGATAATTACGTCTTGTGTAAAAATTGAAGACAGAGTCTAGTGGCGGTGTATGTGTGTGCAAGTGTATGTTTGTGTGGGTCGACAGGCGTGCCAACAATTTTCAGGAAACTCTTTGGTATTTCTGGTGCTGTTCATCCAAGTTCTGCTGAAAAGAACCAAACAGTGGAATATAGGTGCCTGCCAAAAGAAAAGAGCACTTGTGCCAAATAGTGTCTGAGACTCTGCGAGTTGTAAGGTATCCAATCTACAGTCAAGTCGACAGTCAAGTGACTGTATGTCTTTTGTGAATCACCAAAGTATTAAAAAAAAATTCCCTTTTGTTTGCCACATTTTTAAGATGAAACCCTGGCAACCCTTGTGTAATGAGCTCAGTGAGTGTGCAGTGATTCCCAGTGAACCCGCTGTCTGCTCCACTGCTGATGGTCCATTCTCTGTGCCCACAGCAGATGTGGCACGCTGTCTCAACAGTGCCCTCCAAGTTGGCTGCGGAGCTTTCGCCTGCCTGGAAAACTCAACTTGCGACACAGATGGCATGCATGACATCTGCAAGTCCTTCCTATACAGTGCTGCTAAATTTGACACTCAGGTACACATTCTGATTCATTTCACAAAGTGTGCATACAGTATGCATTTCTGTCTTTTGCTATACTTGCATGTGAGACGTGGGATTAAATGTGTGTCACTGTCAGGGTAAGAATGAGTGAAGCACTGCTGTGTTTTTGCAGGGTAAAGCATTTGTGAAGGAGAGCCTTAAGTGCATTGCAAATGGCATCACCTCAAAGGCATTCCCCACCATCCGCCGCTGCTCCACCTTCCAAAGAATGATATCTGAAGTCCAAGAGGAGTGTTACAGTAAGCTGGATATCTGCACTGTTGCCCGATCGAATCCAGATGCTATTGGTGAAGTGGCACAGCTACCAAGTCACTTCCCCAATAGGTGAGCTCTTCATCAACCGTATGCAATAAATAAATACTTTAAAGACAGGCTGATTAGAATAATGTTCTGCTGACAACAGAATCGATAAGGGATCAATAACTCATTAGCAAAGCTTTGTCTAAACACAAATGCCGCCTCTTCTGTACTATAGGATGGTAGAGAATGAGCTGCAATCTCATTTTCACCAAAATGAGCCGTCCTCCAACTGGACGAATAACATTGGTCTCTATATGCAGCCGGCTGTGAGACGAGAGCACAGGGACCGTCTACAAAGTATAACTTTACTGTAATGTTATACAGTCTCACCATAATCATTCCTCACTTCAGTTGAATATTGTTGGTTATACCACAGCAATATTTTAGGGGAATGTGCTTTTTTATAATTTGGGGGATTTTTTTATTGGGAAAAATATTCAATATTTTTCTCCTTCCAGTGTTACCAGATTCATTTCACACGCCACCAGTCCCCTGTTGGTTATACTACAGTAACTAGTAAGGAATAATGTGCTTTCCTGTAATCTGGGGGAAATTTTATTAGTAAAATATTCAATAACGTCACTCGTATAAAGCACATTTTCCTTGGGTTTTGTCCTGTGATGAGTCTACACCATAAAGTGAGGGTTTGCATGAAGTCTCAAACTTTTAATGTATTTTTTTTTTCTGATTTTGGCTATTTGCCACTCAGATCTTTGATGAGTCCTCCCCATTTCATGACATCATGACATATAGGTCATACCTCTACAGCATTAAGAAAATGTGACTCATTCACTTTTTCTATTATTGCAGCCACTGAATGTTTAAAGTTGTTTGTGGTCTCGGATTGTTATCTCCTCCCACCTGTTTGCTTCATGCCCAGGTGCTCATACGATGCTTCTCTCATTGTTTGAGGTTATGGTGGACTGTCCTCATGTAATTCGGAGACTTAGACAATGATTTGTACATTTCTCCTCGTATCTGTTTTGCTATAATTTGATCTTTTACTTTGTAAAGTCCTGATTATTGTGATGAGTCGTTGCCTCAGGTTTCATTAACTGATGGTCCTCCTTAAAACAGGTGTATTTAATGGGTTAAAAGTAATTTACTAATAATTTATTAAAAGTATTATTGTGTTAAATTAAAGTATCATATTAAAAAGTTTTAAGGTTCAATTGCTATCCAGTAAAATGAGTGATTTAACTGGGGGTTTGAACACTTTTGCGAGGCGCTGTATGCGTGTCACATTCTGATTCGGCCCCTATGGATGACATCAGACTATAGAGCATGCGTGCAAATACATATATGAAGATTAGAACTGTTAGAGGATACAGCAGGAATATATTGCAGCCATACTGAACTGAATGTCTGTCAGTGAGCTCTTAAAAAGACACTGAATGATGCTTTGTTTTGTTGTCCCAGGTTTTATGGTAAGCTGCTACAGAGCCTGATGGACTGTGATGAGGACACGGTGGACCGCGTTAGGACCAGCATGGTGTCACGGCTGGGCCCAGAGATGACCATGCTTATTCAGCTGCTGCAGAACAAGCCCTGCCCTTCCACTACCGTGGCTGCAGCCGCCGCCATCCCAACTGGAGTGGAGGGCCGTGGGAGCTGGCGCTGGTCCGTGGGTCCCCATATGTACAAGATCCAGCCTAATCTGCGAAACAGAGACTCCGCCAGTAGTTTTGGCAAAAAGCGTTCTGCCAGTGACAACTCCTAACTTCCACTCAGATTCCACACACTTCTCAAAACTTCATGAAAGCTCCTCTATTCCCTAGTGGTGTTAAAATACATTCCTCCGCTAGACTGGAAGTCACAGAAACATGCACCTCTAGGGAATGCCGGAACGCCCATAGAGTTGATATCAGAGTTTGATTGTTGTTATA
Organism: Chaunax sp. Z400; assembly: GCA_037577475.1. NCBI lineage: Eukaryota > Metazoa > Chordata > Actinopteri > Lophiiformes > Chaunacidae > Chaunax > Chaunax sp. Z400. The sequence continues at coordinate 5,711,281 of CM075187.1, forward strand.
TTGTATATCCTACTTTAGGCTTGACAGAATCCCCCTTCCATCAACGTGTCCGCTCACATTTAGTGTTGAACATGTGGCTCGCTGCATCGGCGCAACACGGTCCTGCTCACTCCTCTTCTCCTCCTCCAGCAGAGACAAATCCTTAAGATGTCTTTCGATGCCAAGAAGAAAAAAAAAAACTCTAGAGCACAAGTCCATACTTTAAAAGACAAAAACACAAATCTCACAATCCAGACGTTTGTTCATGACTAGAAATAGATTCAGTAGATGGATTATTATTAGTTCATTGATCGTAAACTATTGGTAGATGTATTTAATATTTCAGCAATGAGACCAGTCAAATTGTGAGCATGAGATGTGGAAATGAGTTCATATTCATTTTCTAGCACTAGCATAACAATTAAATGTACTGTATACTAAGTTAGACAGCCATAGCTAGCCCTCTAAAAGAGTGCGCTCACACGGAGTGAGGTCTGCAGAGGTTTCATGGTAACCTTTGAGAGTTTACCTTAAACTGACCAAAAAAACTACAAACTGCCCTGAATGCTATTCATGAAATACCAAAACAGAGTATAGCTATAGCACTTAGTGTTTTTTTTATTTTATTTTTATTTTGTTTGGATTGCAGATGTAGCCATGGTAACACGTTTCAGTCCATCATCCTGCACATGAGGATTGTCCAGGTCGTGACAAAGTCTTAGTATCATAAAAAGTCCATTTTGCATATCTTGTATCCAGACACTTGTAATGCATATGACTGTTGAGCTCTGCAGTTTATGTGTGTGGGACCACGTTAAGTGGACTCTGGATCCCTGTTCTTAAGCGAGCGTGAAGCAGTGGTGTATGTGCAGTAGCTGATTAGCACGTTCGCCGATGAGACTGAGAGCAGCCATCGTCTTGTCCTGATGATCATCATTCTCTTAGGTGAATACCGTGACATACACTCTGGCTTCCAGTGTCGAGATAGAGAATTACTATTTTTAAAAAAGCCTTGTCGGAATGATATTTATTTTCCTACTATATTATTTAATGTTTTGTTTTTTATTTTAATACATTATTTCATTTTAATTAGTTTACAGATTTAACAAGCAGTTCAGTCATGGCTCCATGAGCTCTATGCCAAAAAAAAAAAAAAATGAGCTGACAGTCTGGTGACTGAATGGGACCCATGTCATGACTCTGTGCTGGCCATAGGGGAACAAGGTCGGTCATTCAAGTCAGGTTGATCTACTTTATGGGTGTTTCATTGGACCACAACTAACGATAGCTTTATTTTGACACACATTCTGGTTTAAAACAAAAATAATTGCAGCTGCTAGATGTGCTTGTTCAATGCTGGGGGTTTGTGCATGTTATTGAATATTGATCAAGTATAATCACAGTAAAACAAACACCAGCATCAAGTGCCCTCATAGGGACATGTTTAGATGATTCTGCCCTAGTTTCCTCCGCCAAGGGAGGAGGTTATGTTTTTTGTTGTGGTGCTTCTCTTCAGATAGACTTAAATACATTTTCCTTAGGTTAGCTTGATAAATTGTAATCATAGCTTATGTTAAAGATTATATTCATCCCTTGTAATATATTTTATCTTGTCGATTATGATATTATAAAGTGTATGAAGCGATAAGAAAGATGCAATAGAAGTCATGACATGCATTATCAGAGTACATATTTGTGTCTGCTTTAGTCTCCCGTCATAAAGTCTTTGTTTAAACCCCCAGAAAACTTTCTATTTTTTTATAACGTTAAATATTAATAACTAAATAAGCAATTAAAGTTAGCATTTATTATTTTACCGACCAAAAGACTCCTTCATTAAATACTTTTAATTTGTTAATTGCCATCAGAATCTAATTGAAGTGTTGCTAAATTCAGATTGGTGCTTAGAGGTCCCACCTGAGCCCCATATCAAATGAAAGAAATCTGTCATGTGAAATGACCAAAACTATTTCTATTACTATTTACTATCTATTACATGTGGCTCAAACTGGTCTGTGCATGAGAAACTATGTTTTCAGGACCTTTAAGAGAATGATGATAATAAAGATGAAGAATAACGTGGAGAAACTCTATAAAACCCTGTGTCTAAGGTCCAGGTGATTCACAAACTTGGTTTACTTTGGTTTTAGTGTTTTTGGTGAGACTGTATTGGGAGTTAGCTCCAAACAATCTGCACAAGTCTCAATGAGAAAGCTAATAACGAGCTGCTTTTTGTTGCTTCATTGTGAGAGTTCAGTGAACTCGCAGGTGTCAGGCTGTCTTAGTAAGAAACTCATGTTGGTTTGTGTGTATCAGGCGACATTATAAAAGTACATCAATGCAACGAAAGGTCCTGAAGGACTTAAAATAAACTTCAGGTTTCATGGCCTTCGGGGCCCGAGACAATCATTCATAATCAGTAGATTCATTGCAGAGCTACAGCGCTGAGAGGGGTCTTCATGCAGGTGTTTGTTTTATCTATACATGGGAAATAGATGCTGGTTTGCCGCCATTAACTTCAATGACATCATCTGTGGCTTGAGTTTGTGTTTGGAGGTAAAGTGCAAATGTTTGTGCACATGCAATGCAATATAGAGATTAACTTTGAACCAGGGCTGGGTTCAGTTCACCATTAAACAGTTTTAATTTGAAAATACCCTTTCTTAAACATTCCAACCTTGAAAATCTGTCATCTTAAGATTTTTTTTTTTTTTTTTTTTGCAAAATCAAATGGAATTATTGAGGAAAAAACATCTGCTCACCTGGTTTAGGTTGCCATTATAGTTGCTAGTCTCATTAAAGAATTGAACCTGGTCCTGTCTGATTAAAAAGTGAATTTATATATTGTCCTGTACTGGTAAGAGTGACGCACAGACCAGAAAAACACACGTCAGTGTCAATTTAATAGCTATGTTAAGAATTCAAAACTATGCAATAATCTCCCATACAGAGGATTCACAGCAACACAGATATCGACCTTTATTTCATTCAGTGCCAGCTGATGCTGTGTGAATAAAGCAGCAGCATGTATGCCCTCATACTGCACTCACAGTGTGAAGGCATTGCTCCTCCTATTGCTTTGTCTTTCTGTGGTTTTTGAATTTCTTTTTGTTTTGTTTTGTTCTGTGAATATTTCTTTTGTGTCATTTCGTGCGAAAGGACAGCAGTTTTGAAGGAACCACTTGGGAAGTAAAGAGCTATAGTCACACTGTAAAATATCCTAAGTTACTATTTTATGTTCAATATGCACTTTGCATCTTAACCACTATAAAGGGCATTGAAACATTCAGCACACGTGCAACTGAGACATATTTTATTTAGCCAGTGAATGGAAATCTGTTTGAATATTTCGCATCCTGAAGGGTCAGGGCTTCTTCATGTACTACCGATACACATGTCTGTATCTTTGTTGTTCATGGGTAAATCCAAAACCCAACAGCTGCTGCTAAACTGTTACATCCCTGTCTGATGCTGTCCAGATGCCCCTCTACTGTGGCCGCTCTGATCTGCCAACACACAGTGAGCTCAGCATCAGTCCACATTTACATTTAAGCATCTTAATGTCTATCCATGTCTTCGTATTTATTTTCTATGAGCGTTCCTTGTGTCCAACATATTTGGCAAGGGCAAATTGACTGTTTCCTCATCAAGTCAGATGTAATGGTAATTTCTGAGAATGTACCTGTGTACTGAATGTCTGTTTCAACGAGGACATGCCCACGTTAGGTGACCCACGAAGGCTGTTTGGAAAGTGAGAACAGTTTGCTTACTTCTTGTTTCTGATTCAAGCGTATAGGGCGCTTAAGGTGGTACTGGAGCGTTATTAAATTGACCCATGGTGAGTTCTGTGAAACTGTTTCTCCTGTCAACACCAGAGACTAAAGACTCCCTCACTTGTGGCACTTCATGGTACTTTTTCCTCTCAAGACTTGAAATAGATAAATGATAAATGTTGTGCTTAAACAAAATCGAAAAGCTTCAGTGACTAGTAAAGTTTATTTTGTATTCATATATAAGTGAGTTATTTTACTATCAGATTCAAAAAGAGATTATTGAAGTTTCTGATGCTATGTAACGCATGATTGACCCTTGTAAATCACTTGCACTTTAAAATATACCCATATACATATATACCCATAATGTGTATATGTTTGGGTTTTTCCTCTGTACTGAAAAGTCATAAAAGATACAAATGCATCAATTATGTGTCTTTTGCTGATCAGAAATAAATATTTATCAAGATATGGTATGAAATATGTTGCTCTGCTCTTGTTTGCCTCATTCTGATCCATCATCAATCACATATCTGCATCAACATCCCCCGATTTAAAAAGTCTTCTGCGTTCTCCTCCAAAACAGTTCCTTATGACTTAATGACAGCATGTGTTGTTTAATGTAGTGGTTCCCCAACGTTTTAGGGGCAAGGACCCCTAAACTGACACCATTAGATTTAGTCCCAGGGTGTCGAATCTGATATGAATTTTGTTTCTAGATGTTTCATTATAGAAGTGTTTTATTATAGAACATGTATGACAAAAAACTGGAATGACTTGATGCAGATCCCCTAGAACCCCGTCAAGGACGCCCGGGGGGTCCCAGGACCCCACTTTGATTGCAAAACACTGGTTTAATGGATGTAAGCTGATGAAAACTGAATTTTCCATTCCCCAATACTGGCTACATAAGCTTAGAGGAACACTTTTGTTCTGAGTGTAGAGGCAGCACAGTTCTAACCACCACTAAAAGATGTTTTGGTGCACATTTATAGGTCTCATCAAAAACCACTAGACATATTGAGATAAAAGTGGAAAAACTGCCCTGACCTCCTCAATAGTTGTGGAAGTGTCAAATGTGGGAACAAAAACTGGAATATGTTTTCTAAAACAGTCTTGCCTTTGATCATTGCCCCTTCCACAAGACCACAAAATCTAAAATAAATGTGTCACCATGACACCATGATAATATCCAGAGCTATTCGCATTTCTAATTTCCTCAGCAACATGATAAATGGAAACAGGCTCAGTCCTCGGGTTGCCATCATCCCAAACACTTGCCACCAGCTTTCGAAGACCTCTGGCACTGTCCGTTTTTAGCTTCGGCTCTCAAACCTGATTTGAACTCAAGAAACAGCTTTAAAGATGGTTGAAACGACTCTAAACAAATTCATCTAACAGGGAATCCATGCAGATGTCAAAGTGTGACCCACAGCTTCGGTTGTGACAATTACAACCCTAACCATCATCAATCCAAGGTAATCAGGTGTCACCGACATTCCAGCCAGCTATGTTATGTGGAATGTAAATATAAAAAATATTACAGCGATGCTTTTCCATCCAGGAGAATGTAAACACAAAGCCTGTGTATGCTGGGAGTGATGTGCTTGCCAAATGGCAACCTCCCTCCCAGCTGACATTGGGAGGGAGGTGGGGTACATCTGTTGGAATTCAGAGACACCATTTCCCCTATGTTGCATGTGTTTTTCGGACTGCATGAGGAAGCCTGATCTGGATTCGAACCCAGAACCTTCTTCTGAAGCACCGTGCTGTCCTGGTCTCCACCAATTCCTGGAAAAATATTTTGTTCTTTAGCTGCCAAATCCGCCACTATAGGTTCACCAGATACTCACCAACTTTGCCCATGCAGGTAATGTGTCGTGAGATTTTAGGGTGAGCCAAAACAGTAAAGTTGTGAAATAAGTAAAGTAAAGAAATGAGCTGAAAGAGGGAGAGACATGCAGAGATTGGGACAATTCTCTGTGGGTACACATAGCTCTTAGTTCTGCTCCCATATGGTCCATATAATAGAGTTACAGAATAAACTGTGCAGTAGGGACTTCCTTTGTTCTGAGGGTTTGGTGACATTGGATTTTTTTCTTTGTATCCCTCCTCAGACCATGACTTTACTTTAGTGTGGCTGAGCCTGTGGGCCACAAGTCCCTAAATATCCCTAAATATGTTTCGTGTATGTTTCTTTGAGCTATAGCTTCCTTTGGTAAAAGAAAGTTCTGTATCTCTGCACCCCAAAACCAACAGTAAATCAAATCCCTTGCAGTGAATAATAAAGAGGCTGTTAAAATAAACACAAAATCCTAAGCATATAACACGCTACCATCCTCTCAGTATATATGACATATCCTGCAGGACCCATGAAGGAAGATGAAGATGGAGAGCACCTCCCGACGAAAATGAACTTTCTTAAACTTGAGCACAAATGAGCTGAAACTGCAAAGTGCCTGTTTGGTTGGAGAGCCCGAGGAAAAGAGAGGGCAGAACGCAAGAGGCTCCATGGACGCTAATCTCAGGCAGAGGGAGATATAATTTCATGCCTATTTAGAGAAGAGTCCTGAAGGGCTTTCTCATCAGCCGCTCTCCAGTCTCATGGATAGGTGATGCAGCAGCTCCGCACACAGATTCTATTATCTTCTTTAAAGAGACATTCACTCTGAATGAATTCATGGACAAGAACAGAACGGTTTTATTTTCCTTCCATGTGATGAATCTGAAACTCTGTCTCTCACTGAGGCTTTTTGACATCAGCAGTTACAAAGTGGGCAACTTTTAAAAGCAATTGGGATGCAATTACCGCTTTCACAGAGAAACATCTTGTTGCCAGGAAACATTTGAACAGATTTTTGACCCTGTCTATTCACTTCCTTGCCTGTTGCTTGGGCTGCTGCCAAGTGTACCACCACTCTGACAATGGCAACCAGAGTAATAATGAATAATGAGGAAATTAGAATCTAATTATGCAGATGCAATTCATACCATCTGCTTGTGTTTTTTTTTTTTTTACATTCTATCTTTTTAAAGCTGCTAATGAAACAGTGCTCCATTTGAGCCATCAGTGTGATGCTTCAAAGCAACACTACAGAGCTTCTGCACGTGCATTCTGTAAAATCTCTTCGTCAAATATGATGCAATAGACGCACACATTTCTTGCATGCACACAGCAGAGTCCACAGTGTTAAATGTGATGCTCTCCTTTTAAAGAGATCCTGTCTTCAGTGATCCCACACTAACCCACCGCTGTCACTGTTTGCAATCGTTTTGACCTCTTGATCAATTCTGAAGGAGGATACAAGTGTATCCATAGTACATGCATAGTGTCAGCAATTTAACGGGACAATTGCCTCTCCCCTCTCCCAGTGTGTTTTATATTCATTATGTCCTTCTCTTTCCCATGAAACTTGTGGCATATTCATCAGCAGTGTGACAAATTAGATGTGCAGTGAAATGGAGTATGACTGAGAGCAGTGGAGGATTAGATCCACTCCAGTCACCATCTCTTCATTTCTGTGGGGAAATATCCAAGGACGGGAAAGAAAATTAGATCAATTTTTTTACTGAAGAAAGCGTTGAAGTGGAAGGGAAAAAGATATGAAACTGAGCATTTACATTTCTGCCAAAGCATCTCTAGATATGTCCTGGAATCAAATGCAATGCAGTTTTTTTTTATTCTGGATATGCTGCATATATTAAAGTAAACATTTAAAATATAGACAGATAAATACTGTAAACTGACAGTTTTTTGTCAGCGTCCTTTATTTCTATTTCTATTTATTTTCTATTTGCCATAGCCAGTCAAACTGATGGAGCCATTTTAGCATAATATGCAGTCACTTCAATTGTTAACATGCTCTTGAATGCTTTCTCTTGCAACGCCTCACTATTTTAACAGCTCTCCATCTCAACAATGAGCACTGGAAAAGATAAACCGTTTGCTGCAATGTGGATGGAGTTATGTTCCACACAGAGTTAAGCAGAGATCATTCATGGCTTTCCTCAGTGCTGTTTACACTATGATTCTACTTATTGCCATTATTTATGGAGCCGTTATTGTAGCAAAAGTATTTGTGAATGTGTGTGGAAATATAACTCTTTCTTAATCTGTGTGTGATCACATTTTTAAATGTATAAAAAAAATATTTAAAAAAATCCAAATCTGCATTTCCAAGTTTATTGAGAAGCGACAATGACTGAAAAAGTATTTTGCTGCATGATCTGGAAATACAGAGAAGTCAGTGACAACCTTGGATTTAAAATTCAGTTCAAGTCTCAACAAAAATATAAGTGACAAAATGAGATGAGGAAAAGAAGAGTAACAGAGACAATAAATGTGTTACAGGTTTGCTGTCACATCGGTCTGTCCTGTTCTTTATGATCTGAATGTTAAGTGTAAATCCAACAGTGCTCTGAAGGACATTGGATGGTGGTAAATGTAGGACATTCTCACTTATTGATAATCAAGTGTGGATACATTCATCCTTTTACTGAGGCCATTGGAATTAACACAATGTTGCAGAGACATCTAGTGGCTGAACCTGGTTACCTCTGTGTCTTTTGTCAAACAGGACACACAGCTTGACCTACTGTATGCGATTCCATATGACAGTCTGTCATTTCAGATTTAAATGGTTATTTGAAATGTTTCATTGTGATTGCTTTCCTCAGTCTCTCCAAATAAATCTGTTGCATCTTCCCATCGATAATTGTGTTGATAAAGCAGTAAATGTGACCTTTTACAGACGTCAGTCCAGTATACAGGACATGGAGATACCATTTATAACAGAGAGCATTCTGAAAGACAAATTTCAGTCTCAAAAGATGAGATTAGAGAGGATGTTGAGAGGATTTTAAAGGACATGGCTGTATCCTCATTGAGATTAGACCTCCTGCAGTATTGCTTATACCAGCCTGATAAATGTGTGGAGGATGCACAAGTCATGCCAAATCTCATACTGTCTTTTAATGAGATGCAGCCCCATCGTCTGATGGAGCAACTTTCCTCTTATTTAAACTCATATCAGCTTTGGATGTTGCTTTTAGATTTTCTGAAGGGAAGGATCCAGGAGGTTTTGGTGAAATCTCAAACACGGCCTCATCACGGCGTTGCATCCTGTCCTCCCTGCTTTTTTTATTATGCACACAGACAGCAGCAGATTAACGGATTAATCGTTAAATCTAAGCAGAGCGGTTAACAAACCAAGTTAAATGTAAAAACAGAGTTGGCTGTCAGGTCTGGCCAGCAAAGAATTCCCTGAATGCAGACGCTCAACTCTTTTTGTGTGTGTGAGACCATTCTATGTAAATTTCACCTACCATGGATCGGTTTAATGGGTTGTTTGTTAAAGGCAAAGATGGCGTGATAGCATTGTGAAAATGTGCTCCAAGATATGTGGCGCCCAGCGAGGAGACTTGTGCTCCCTCTGAGAGAAGCAGATGGTCCTGAGAGGAAGAGGTTCAGCCAACCTAACCATGTTCCAGAGAATTCACTGTGATGCCCTCAGGACGGCGTCATGATGCGACCCTTAGGAGAGCAAACTGTCACTCTACAGTACGTCCTCCATTCCTTCAGCTATCAGGCTGCTAAACGCAGAGAGTAGTCATTTGAAAGGCTTATTTGTTGACCCTATATTGACCTATGTGTTTTACAGATGTACTGAATGTATGGAAAAATGTAAAAGAATTGAATCTGAAGGTTGAAGTCATCTTAATATTTCCATTACTCTCCTAGGTACATATATCACTACAAGGATAGTGAATGTAGTCCTGACTAAGTGAGGCAACAATTTTGGCTCTATATTTGGCTGAAACATGGCAACAAAGCTGTGCAAATAAATGAAACCATCATTCGTGTGGTGTATGTATGAATGAGTGTTTAAAAGGCAAGCAGCAATACAAAAATGTATTTATATACGGGTCAAATGTTTGCACAACTTCATCTGATAAGGTGGAAGGAGTTTAAAATAAGTGGGTACAGTGTGTTCCTACGTAATCTATAACATCTGCCACAAGACCTATTACTTGGTTTACATAAAATGCTGCGTGTAATCATTTCAATATGAACATACTGTACAATCAGTGCCTTTACAATATGCTATGCTTTCAGAATGAACGAGAAGGATATGTGAAGAGTACAGTCCAGACCTGCTTTTTTGGGAAGTGCCATGAGAGTTTTGCTGGTGATTTGGTGCTCTATAAATAAAACATTCCCTTGACATCAGCATGCATGTGGATGGTGGTTTTGGAATTTACCTGTTCATCCTGTCTTACCACTTTCCATTTAAGCATTTATTTATTCATAGCATTTTTCAGATTCACTCAATATCTTACAACCACTGACTGAGGCTACAGTCTCCCTCTCTCCTGAATGTCAATGTCTCAAAAGATTTGAGTTGTATGTCGACCACAGGAAGACTGGGATCAGTTTCACGAAGTACAAGACAACTCTGTCTCCTCTTTCAGCTGCTATCAGCCTCCTATTTTGCTGTATGATGAATTAGGGGTATTTTGTGGTTAACTGTACTTAGCTAGCTTCTTATGTTACAGTGAGGGGACAAATGGTGGAATCAATAGGAAAGGCTTTGATTTTGAGCAACAGGAGTCACAGAAACTCAAGGAGAACGTTGCTTCCAGCCTTCAGAGGACTCAGCTGAAGTGATTAAGTCATTTACCCATCAAACGAGACAACCTGAAATCCCCAAGGTGCCAAACAAATCACAGTTGACTTCTGGGTTTTTTTCGCCTCTGCTTTTCAGGCTCAGGTTTCTGTTTTTGATGCTATAAGATATACTTGTTTCAAGGAATATCACTGCAGAGAACCTAAGTATTTCAGTAAATTTTAAGTGCTTGTTTAACATTATTTGTCAAGTGAGTCTTTAAGAATATGTGAACCCTCCCTCTTATGACATTCTAAACTTCAGTTAGAAAGACTAAATGGCATGATTATCTACTCTTAGGGCTGATCTTGTAGGCGAAAATCTAGTTTTAAGGCCTTTATTGATTCTATATGTATTTTTGGCATTGTGGTATTATGAAGTATTTTACTAAATACTTACTACAAATGTGTCAGTAGACCCTTAAGATCAACTGATTAAATAAAATTCATATGGTTTATATTTACCCCATGGCTCCCTGGGTTTATATAAGACACATCCGCCACTTAATTACATGCCAGGAAATGTATACAGCGAAGAAATGGATAATAATAAATAAAGTAACAAAAGGCACTATTTGATCAATAAGGTGCAGAGAATTATTTCAAAATAAAGTTCATTTTTGAGGGAATAAAAAAAAGATATCTTTTTATATTTATATCTTATTTCTTATTTTTGAGGTTTGGTTTAATATGTCAAAACATGATGAGGCGTGTGACAGTCTCCAGCTGTGCCACTGTCTACAGTACTTATACAACTACACAGCAGAGCATCTCAGCGCCTTTAGCCACAGCAAGCCCTTCATTAGGATGACTAGGAGGACGCAAAACAAGAGGAGGAAAACACAATGAGGTAAAGAAAAAAAATGCTTCAAAACAAAAAAGCTCTTTGTGCTAATAAATGATGAAATATTTGAACTTTTATGGTTGAATATGATTATTCAAGCTTATAAGTCTGACCTAAGTCTGCAGCAGGTTTGGGTTAAATCAAAGAAACAGTGACCTCTAGTGGTAAATTAAGGATCACTACAGGATTTAATAGAGTAGATTTAAACCTCAGGTGAAGTTTAAAGGTGAAATATATGATATAGGTCTACACTAACAGTAGATATCGTAGTCGAGCACCAGCATGCTGGACCAAAACAAATGTGCATCTTTTACTTAATTAAGTAAAGTTAAGGGGGGAAAGAGGCGAAATCTGAACACACCCTGCTCACAAAACTCAGAACAAAATGTAAAGTCAACATTCTGATCAAATATGAATCATTATTATGTTACCCAATAGTCTATTCCTCACCTGAAATGTTTTCAGAGACATATTTTAGTGAACTGCTGAGCTGTAATCTGAGTCAGTTTCTTCGACCACCATGTTGAAAACGTGGGGAGAACAGAGGCACATGGGAGGTTAGCCTTCAAGGCTTTCTTGCAAGGTGACAAAGGTTATGAAGGCCTTCTTTGTAACATGTTTAATATCCGGCAAGAATCTATTTTTAAGACACACCACACCTTTATTTACCTGAACATAACCTTGTTATTGCCTATCATTATTTTTATTACCTAAACTTCAATAATTTTTCGTGCATAACCAAATATTTGTGGCTCAACTACCAAAACAGAGAGACTGCTTAGACAGTGTGATGTCTCTGTTAACGACACCATAACTCCTCTATCTACATATCAAATATATAATATCCTATATTTAACCTTTAAACATGATTTTTGTGTCAGACATTACAGTTTAAAAGCTAGGTCAAAATTTTAACAGCAACTAGTCAATTATATAGAGCGATGCCTCTTATGGTTCACTTTCACTCATGTTTTGCCTCATTTTAGGACTGAGAGGAATTTTAATGACTTTTTTTATTCAATCTAGCTCTTGTTAGTTCACTAAATTCATTAAATTTGTATATATCAGGGACCATGCACGAACGTATCAATCTCAAGGATGTGAAGAGATCTTTTAGAGCAGATTTAGCTGCTAGCTGATTTCCATCTATAGTCCCTGAGCAGGTGAAAGAAAACAAAAGAGAGTAAAACCTTTCACCTGCACCACAGATGGACCAGCAAGCTGTCAATACTGACTCAACACATGCACACACACACATGCGCTGTATAACATTAGAGTAACATAGTACAATGCAGTGCAAATATTTAAATATTTCATATACAAAATTATAAAAACAGATTGCCAAAATGTAAAATTATACTGACAAGGCTGGTACCTTAATTTCTTTTCTTTTTTTTTACCTCATGTGAGAAAATGTGGAAATCTGTGCAGGTTTTCAGATTGAAAGTGAGTTTATAGTCTATTATGTATAGTGGCTTTATAAGAGAGAGCAGATGTCTGATGTCCAGATTAGACACCTAACTGACCTTTTAACTAGCCTGACTTTTCAGTAGTTGTGAGGTTGTGCATTTGAGTCTCATACACAATAATACACATATAAGCCTGCACATAAAAATCACTGTCAGTTAACATCCATTAATTTATAACCCATTTAAGAAATTAAATAATCACATAAACTCATTTGCTAATATCAAACAATCAGAAGCGTGATTCATTCTGTAATCCATGCATTAAATCGTCACGAGCTCTGCATAAATTAGGAATTAAATAAGTTTGCTTTTTTTGTAACCTTATTAGAAACATTTAGCATGTTGTCCTAAATAAAGGACCTATCAACGATCCCACTCACAGAGCTGGAAGTGGCCTCCATACATTTCCTGTGTCCTGCAGTGGGACAGGCCGTGTCTCTCCTTGTTCCTGGACGCGCGTCTCAGCCTCAGTCAAGCATCTCAGGCTGGCGCCGCCGCCCCTCCACTTCCACAACATCAGGTATAATGTTACTGTTTGTTGTGGCCTGAGAACACTAATAACGCGGCAGGAAAACAATGTTGATGGCAAAGCTGTTCAACATCACCTAAGATCACTCAACCCCTGAGGACCTGCATGCTGATTAAGTGGCTTTACTTGGCTGACCAGAAGCGTGGTTTGGGGCATACACTGAATAAATTAGCCGCTTTTAAAACAGGTTAAGTCATCTGAGAGAGTTTCACTTCTTTCTGACGCGTTTTTCTCAGCTATAAATATTTTTTCACACGAGCAGTGTGTCTAGAAATCCATGAAAATTTAAAAAAAAATTTAATTTCTAAATGAACGGATAAAAAATAGAGATTTTTCTTTCACATAATTACTTTAAAATAACGTAAATAATTACAATGTTTCAAAAGTTTATGACTTCAACAGTTTTGTAGGAAGACATTCTGACTCAGATCATCGACTTAATTTTATTAATTGCTTCTTAATTACAGAGGAGCAGGGTGGATATGGTGTGAGGTGCTCCTATGTGTAAGGTGAGAAGGAAAAGGTGGGTGTTGGCCAAAGTTCCGAGGGGCTACAGATCTAACTTGCTCTTTAGCTGGACCCCTTGAATGATATAAATCAGGCCCTCACTCATCAGCCAGTTAAGAGAAGCGTCCGGCAGCATCACCAGCAGCTTGAGCTCAGTGCGTAAAAAGGATCCGGCCAACTTAAAAAGGTGGGGATGCATCCCAGTTCAACGAGCACGACGCCCTTTTCAGTCAAGGATATTTTGAAGCTGGAGCACCACCACGACTTTGAAAATGAATTATTGATAACCGATCAAGATGTTCCGACGCATTATCAGCTGGTGCACGGCTCGTCCGGGAGAACTGGGCACATCTATGACGGCCAGCCTGAGCCGTGCGTCTCTGGGATGCAGGAAAAACTGCTGGACACACACAGCTCAGCAGCAGAGGAGGAGATACATGAGCAGGGTGAGATGAAACATACATGATCATCAGTTAGTTACATCATACACAGTGGTGATGGTTGGTTAGGGTTAGGCCTATTCCGGATTTGGGCCTTGGCGCGCGCATGGCCCACCACGACCTGACACGTTTCCTTAAGCTATTAATTTAAAAACAATAAGTATTTACGTATCTCTTCAATTTAGAAAATAAATAAATGGAGAGGTCGATATTTTTGCAATATTTTGCCACCAATTATCCAAAAGCAATCAACTAAATTAATGAGGAAGCAGTGACTGCGATCAAAATGCCTTATAATTTGGTCTGTGATCGGGTCTTCCATTCTAATCAGAGAGAAAAAACAAACACAGGAGTGCTCATTCTTTTACTATTTTTATGAGTTATCAATTTTTAACAAAGGTGTGGTGAAATATTCAATAATCTAGTTTGGATTTAAGTTTCAAACTGTAGTATTTAAAACGTAAAAATAATCAAATGAAACTCTCACGACTCAGAAAGTTTTATTGAACGTCTCTTTTTTATTTTACTCTTTTAAAGTGCAGAAGAGCATCTTGTTTTTCCATCCTCTAATTTTTATTATTATGTTAATATATACTATACTGCAGACATAATAAAAACCGCCTCTTGCAGTATAAGTAAAAAGAAAGAGAAATCAGGATTACTTTTTTTTTTTTTTTGGAGTAGGCTACATGACGCTGACCTCCACCAACAGATTTTTTTTACTTTATTTTCGGAATAATATATGCTACCCGTTGTTCACAGTTTAAACGTATAAAAAGCATTTGGAAGACAAATGATTTATAAATTCATAGCCAAAGTTTTATGAAGTTTATTTGACTCTTTTCTTTTCTGACCCACAGAGATAAGCGGTCTTGACAGTTCACCTGACTGCGACAAAAACTCAAAAAGCAGACCCAGGCTGCGCAGGAAGCCCCGGGTCCTCTTCTCACAGTCCCAAGTGTCGGAGCTGGAGAGGCGCTTCAGGCAGCAGCGCTACCTGTCCGCCCCGGAGAGGGAGCACCTGGCCCACATCCTCAAACTCACCTCCACACAGGTCAAAATATGGTTTCAGAACAGGAGGTACAAATGCAAGCGCCAAAGTCAGGACAAGTCTCTGGAGCTGGCGGGGTATCCACCTGCACCGAGGAGGGTGGCGGTGCCGGTGCTGGTGCGGGACGGGAAGCTGTGCAGCGCAGGTTCGCATTCAACACCTTATAATGTGACTCTTGGACATTATAACACAATGTTTGGATATGGAAACAGCGGCGTGTATAGCTGCAGTTACCAAAGTGTGTCTCCTTCCACCAGTAATAACCATCTGGTTGATTTAAGAGGTAACAGCGAGGGGCCCTTCAACCACGGACACTTCCAGGCTTCCTTACAGGGTGTAAGAGGCTGGTGATATTCTATATAGTAGAAACGTATTATTTCTGTGTCTTATTATATTCTTATTGTATATTTTGTATTGATGTGTATCTGTTTTTCTCTTGTTTGAAAAAAAAGTCCAATTAAAAATTTGCAGATTGGAAAATTAAGATTCTTTATAATTTTTTTAAATATTTTTTTATTCAGCACATTTCATAAATAAAGCAAAGAAATTCTGGATTTTAGATATACAATTTTATACAGATAAAAAAAAATTCTTTGTCAGCTAATAAAAATTTTTTTTTAAAGATTAGATTTTTTGGTCATTTTCTTTTTGTGACAGTATATTTTCATTTATATGTTTTAGTTTCAAGCCAATACCAATTTATAGTAACACCAAATTCAAGAAAATTTCAAATGAGTTTTTAAAGGTTATTAACTTTGACTAAAGGTCTCTGCCCATTATTACCAGTTGGTCCTCATCGTATTCCATTAAAACCATTATACCTGATTAGAAACCCTCTGATAATTGGCCATAGAGCTGTCACCTGTGCAGTTTATCCAAGCGAGCCATCAAACAGCTAATGGATGAAGTGACATCTGACCTGTCAGGGCTACTCTATCAAACTGGGCTCATTATTGTCCCATTCACAAATCCGCTGATAAGGCTGGAGAGCTTGTCCTGTCCCGGAGCTTTGCTTGGTAAACAAACCCGCAGACAGAGTGGCTCTTTAACTTTTTCAAACTTTCAATCAAACGGGAAACAATCCCAGTCTGACCTGTCACCCGAAGACGGGCCACAGAAAGGACTCAATTCACTTGCACTGCAAAGCAAATATTTCCCAGTTTCATTTCATTTCATGCTGCTGATTTGTTGTAAACCAGACACTGAATGTTAAATGGTAACGAATGGAAACTAGTGTTAAAGCTACCATCACAGGAGTTTAAAGTAAAACAGCTTTTAAAAGTCTATAACGTATAGACCGTGTCTCAATATTTGTCAATTGATCTTGATTCCAATGGGAGTGAATGAATGGAGACTTGAGCGTGTGTCACTCAGAGGCAAAGAGCCTGAGGAGGAGAAACACCTCCAGGAGGAGAGAGCAGCTGAAGGAGCATCTACTGCTCAGATAAGAGCGAAGCTGCAGACAGGGAGGAGACGAGAGACACTTGAATAGATCAGATAATAGTGCGTGCGTGAGATCAGATAATAGTGCGTGCGTGAGTGCGTGCGTGCGTTTGTGCGTGCGCGCGCGTTTGTGTGCGTGTGTGTGTGTGTGTGTGTGTGTGTGTGTGTGTGTGTGTGTGTGTGTGTGTGTGTGTGTGTGTGTGTGGAGAGAGAGAGAAAGAGAAAGACCTAAAAGTTCTGGTAATTCTGGGTGTGCTCTGCAAAATCAAGTGCTTTAATGCTTGTTTTTATTCATGCAGAGGTAAGAAATAACTAACATTGATTTTAAGGAAATAGGAAATTAAAAGGTGATTAGTGAAATACTTTTGCTATAACTAGAATGGCACTATAGAGCATATACTATACCTCTGACAAGGCCCATCAGTCCCCTTTAATTCAATCAAGCCTGATCCAAAATCAAACTCTTTGCCCTGTAACCATGATTTAAAGTTACTGGATTTGTAACAGTCAACCATGTAAAATTTGTTGAATCCATATTTTTACTTGGATCTGCACCAAATTGAGCTCAGTCATATACAAAGCCCCCAAATGCCTCATTTTCCCCCCCATCAAGATCCATGTTTTATCTATTTAATAAACACCCTATACTGCAATGTTGGAGAAAGTGAAAATAAAATCCTGGATCCACCCCTTTACCCAGATCAGCACCAACATTAATGGGGTTTATTCTGGCCCAAGACCCATCCTCCCACCAAGTTTCATGGAAAACCGTTTAGTAGTTTTTGCCTCGTGCGACTGACAAACCAACAAACAACCAACAAACAAACAAACACTGGTGAAAACTTAACCTCTTTAGCAGAGATGACTATAGAGACAAAACAAGGCCATATGGTAAGAGAGTAAACAAACACTTCAAATTCACTTTCACTCTTTCACTAATTTATTACCAAACTTGTTTTTATATAATAGAAGAGCCTTTATGCAGTCGTTATGTTGTATTGTGTGATTTCTGATACAATAAGAGGATTTGGTGGGATATTGTCGTGTGTGCGTGCGTGCGTGCGTGCGTGCGTGCGTGCGTGCGTGCGTGCGTGCGTGCGTGCGTGTGTGTGTGTGTGTGTGTGTGTGTGTGTGTGTGTGTGTGTGTGTGTGTGTGTGTGTGTGCGTGCGTGTGCGTGTGTGTGTGCGTGTGTGTGATGGAAGCAGAATGCCAAAATAAGGATCCTTGATTGCACTGTTGTGATGGGGGTCAGTTTAAATAGAGGGTGAGTCTGATCATCAGTCAAAGACTCATTCTGGTTTACTCTGAAAGGTCTTAACTCTGCACTTACGTCAGCTTTACAGAGGCAGACTTGTCCCTGGCTATGTAACAGCCTTCAGTCTGGTAATTTGGTGTTTATGATTGGTGCCGAGATAATACAGAAATTCAGGATCCACCTTATAACAACTAAATTAAATTGTGTGGCTAGATAGCTATTGATGGTGCACAATCAGACTCCTTTCAAACTAATCCTTTATCGAAATAGCTCATAGTGAGGTTGTTCCTGTGTTATGAAGTGGCTGCTGGTTTTCCTCAGGAGTGACTTTAAAGCTCCCTCTAGTGGAGGACAATTCCAATGATATGAAAATCTTATTTATGCGACAGGATATCACATAAATATATAGAATGCATGCTGTCGTTATATATTATAGCGAATGTATAAAATCAAAGTTCTTGAAATTACTGGGATACAGTCCAAGAACCAGAGAAATCTGGTCAAACTTTCTACATAAAAGATTTTTCACATTAAAATCATTTGATCAAACTTTATTTATACAGCACATTTCAAACAATTTGCATGCAATTCAAAGTGTTTTCCAAGTGACTGGTGGGAAAAAAAGAGGTTAAAATGGATTTAGAGATGAACGCACATCATTTAGAGAGTAAACAACAACTAAAGATGGGTAGTTAAGATAACAAAAGATAACACATGCAATATAATAATAATAATAATAATAATGAGTGTGTGTTCAGAGCATTCAAGGCTGAGTATTCCCTCCAAAGGGTCCTTTCTCCCCTAAAGTAACATTCCTGTTCATACACAACACCTGTATTTAGATTCTTTCTCCATCAAAACATTCACCGAGAACTTGGATCCATCCCAAACTTTTATTGTAAGAAAAACATCTGTTCAAGAAGAGTCAACATTTCCTGTTCCACTGGGAGGACTCTTCCCAAAATCTCCTTTCCTCCATACCTATCTCTTGTAAAAGTTTCATGCAAATATGTGTCTAACTCTCTTGAGTTAAATGGCTGCCCTCTGGGTTCTTGCAATTTAAAGAAAATGGAAAAAAAATCTTGGATCCATTCCCTTTATCAGGATCTACTCCAAAAGTTAATGGGATTTTTAGTGCAGACGGAGATGATGAAGTTAAAGAAAGCGCAAAAAAAAAATTCCTTTATACTGATCCACAGCAAAACTGAAATTGAATGAAAATCCGTCAGGTTGTGGAGTAATCCTGCAAACTACTAACTGATTTACTAATTAACGGTCTGTGAAACCATTACCTACATAAAAGTTAAGTTATGGTTAGTTAGTTAAGGAGAATGGACACTGAGTGAAGGTGGGTGGGGAGACTATGAGGGTTTTGTTGTGTCTCTTTGACTTCATTCCTGTTTAAAAGTCCTTCAAGAAAAAAAGAAAGAAAAAAGAAACACATTTAGAAAGAAGGAAGATTAATTTTGTTTATAATTATGGTCTGTCTGGGAACATCAAATTGACCGGTTCAATCCAATGACATACTTGTGATGTCATACAATAGAGTGAAGAACTTGTGCAATAACACAGGTGCAGGTACAGTATTACAACACCGATGATACACATCTATACTCTCACCTCTCGTCATCTCAGACAAAGAAGCAGCAGAGAAACAGCCAAAGATTGATGGCACAACAACTTTCGGTGGCTCAAAGAAAACATCGTCAACACATAGCATGTGCTGCAGAAGACAAATGGCTTCCTAGGCTAAAAGGTCAGAGGTTCTACTGAGTCACATCTGATACAGAGCTATGCAGCCAAATATCTGCACAATGAAAGCACCGGACACAATAGATAGAATAGAAATGTCAGTGTTTTCAACTGAGAGCAATCACGTTGATTGTCTCTGAATAAGGGCACAGGACATAGTTGGTTATAGTTGTTTACTCTCTTGTCATTGAACTGAGAGCATGTGTTTCCTTCTTTGGCTGAGTGGATATGCTTTTGATGACAAATGGACACGTGTTCATCGTATTTTCAAACTTATGACGTTATTCCAAAGCCTCTTTTTACATTTTATTCCATAATCAGGACAGTAAGATTTTTTTTAATGCACCTAAAGGGTTGAAAAACAGATTTCTGTCTAGACAGAGGGATCAAAACTTTCTGTGCTTACAGCTCAACATACTTTTGCAGACAGATGGTCACAGACAAAGAGCTCAAGGTGAAACGTATCATAGTGACGATCTCAACACTTTGTTGACAAGACAGCAGCTAATGCTTTAAAAGAGCCTCAGAAGATTCAAAACAGGCCTCAAATCAGTCTGTATTTATGTACAGGTTAATTTTGCACAGCACTAAAACTTAATTATTGCACTCATATCAAATTAAAACAGCGATAATGCGAGAGCCCATTAATGTGACATTGTGGTGTTGGTGACTTCTCGGTGTGTGGCTGGTGCCTGGGAAGCTGGAGGAGTCAGCAGGGCCAGGGGCCACGGAGAGGATCATGTTTATCATACCAGCATTCATGCATTTCCAAATGAAGCACGAACTCCCAGAGGAGCACAGACACAGCTAGTAAACATCTCCTCCTCATGGAGAGAGTCAGGCTGAACCACGGAGAACAACAAATAAACAGCCACCGAGCAATGGCTGTGTCCGTTCAGGAGCCGGCCTCAATGTGCCAAAGTCATTAGTGCTGCAGTCGGAACGACCACCCACTCTCACCCCCCCGACTCCCTTCTGTTGTCTCCTGCAGGGCTGCAGCGACATGAGGCTCAAGACATAAATCTGTTTAACTAGAAATTATCCACCATACACTACAATAATATTTCTGTATGGAATTCTGGAGCAGGAATTTAGTTTGGTGCCTGATGCTCATTATTTTTTCCAATGTTTGCTTGTCTGATACTAGTTTATGACCTCATTTTTTACACCTTAATGTTCTTGAATGAGCAGATCAGACAGCGTATAATATATGGGATGAAACTACAACATGCAAAACATACTTATTTCATCATATCATGTTTCAAATTTTGACTTTTTTAATTTGTCCGTCCTTTATGCAAATGAGATGAACCTAAATTAATCTCTCTGTAATGCAAATAAAGACTAGATTTACTCTTCATGTTTTACCATGTGTGTATAATACAATTCAGTTCAACAGCAGCACAAGCTACAGCCTCCTCCATGAGCCTAAACTTCAACATTTCTCAAAATAGTTTGAACAACAGCTGAATATTATAAACTTCGTGAAGGTAGTATTTGTAACTAGGTAGTACTTGTAACTTATCCCTTGTACTACTCCATGCCTGTTTATCTACCTAACTGTATTTTTGAATGTATGGACTGATTAAGCTACAAATGAATTGCCCTGTTTGATCATAGAAAATCCCATGCAACTGAACTGAAGATGCAAACAAATGAAAGTTACTGAGGGTAGCAGTGCATTTGGCTGCACTTGGCCCGCCTCCTTCACTTGTTGGTGCAGTCGCAGTAAATCCGCCCCTGCTCTTGTATAAATTCACACGTTGTGAGTGTGTGAGGAGACAGACTGCTGCAACCGCGTCTCCCGCTGCAGCCCTCTGGCACTGAGAGGCCTCTGATTTGTGGATTTCTGGATGGAAATGTCTGACGCAGTCAAACCTCTGACTTCCTTCCTCATAGAGGACATCCTCTCCATCAAGGACAGCACAAGATTTAATGGTAAAAGCCGTTCACAGAAGATGGAAAGATGTTCACAGTGGAAAGAAGAGGCTGAACTGTCTGAGCAGTTTTGCCCTCAGGAGACGGCGTTCGAAGTGGAGACAGGTGAGCTCCTGCAAGGAATGTGATGGATAAACAACCCATTCAATTCTGTGTATTTGGCTTTTATGTGCAGGTTTTTTTTCTTCTTTTTTCTGAGTGTATTTCTTATTCATAGTGGGGGTTGTTTACCTTGTGATTATACATAATATATATATAATTATAGTTCTCCCCCTTAAAGATCCAATCACATCTGTGTTCCACAGGGTCTCCAGACACATCCTGTCCCAGCACTTCAGAGTCCAGCACTTTCTCCTCCAAAGGGAAACAGAAGCGCTCCCGGGCTGCATTCACACACCTCCAGGTGCTTGAACTGGAGAAGAAATTCAGCCACCAGAAATACCTGTCCGCCCCGGAGAGGGCTCACCTGGCCAGCACCTTAAGACTAACCGAGACCCAAGTGAAAATCTGGTTTCAGAACCGAAGGTACAAGACAAAACGAAAGCAGCAAACATTAGAGTTCTGTACGGACGTGTACAAAGCAAACAGATTGGGTCTGAGAGATGATTTCGTCCCATCATCACTCATCGCCTCCTTCTACAAAGCTTACCAATACAGACCCTACCTGTGGGACTACAGTGGCCACTGGGGGCCAACGTTATGGTGAAACTGAAGTTATGTATGA
Organism: Chaunax sp. Z400; assembly: GCA_037577475.1. Classification (NCBI taxonomy): domain Eukaryota; kingdom Metazoa; phylum Chordata; class Actinopteri; order Lophiiformes; family Chaunacidae; genus Chaunax; species Chaunax sp. Z400. The sequence goes on from CM075187.1 coordinate 5,733,650, forward strand.
ACCTATAATGCATAATCATAACCGTATGTTGACTATCTCTGATATTTAGGCTCTATGGTCACAGTCAAAGTGGATTCTTTGCTATTCAACATTGATTTTTACCAGTGTGCTATCTAAATGATTTTGTCCATAAACACATCCTGTAGTTTTTGGGGTTTTTTCATGCTTTAAAAAAATTTACAAAAATCATACAAATGCTGTGGTGATGGATGTTGTTGTGGTGAGTTTGCACAATGAAACATTTGATCATTGAAATCAATTATATGATAGGTGATTAATTAGTTATCAACTTAATGGTGACAAGTGTTATTTGTCTTTAAAGCTCCGACTAGCACGAGCTCTTTTGTCTCATATCCAGTCAGCAAAATGTTCAACAAACCATAACAAAATCAAATTATACAGCCGCAAAACATAAAAACAGTGGAAAAACTCTCTTGTTAAATGATAATTCCTGCTGTTTTTTTATGTAGAACAACTTCATAATCAGTTATATGTGAAACAGCTCGATGTGGTATGAGTGACATGCTAACACAGATTTTTTTTTTTTTTTTTACTGGAGACATTTAAACTATCTGTGCGGAGTTAAACTCTGATAATACAGAAGTACAAGAGAAGGAGATAAGATGAGTCAGAGATGAAGCTGATGTTGTACATGAGGGCCAAAGAATGAGATGTGATTCCTTTAAAGAGCTCAGAGCCCGATGAAAACATGGAGATAAAACTGCTCTTAAACCTTCCAGAGCTGACATCATGTGAAAAGCTTCTGAAAGTAAGAAACTGGATTTTTATATCTGGGGAATTACATGAGTTCATAGAGACAATCTGGGCCCAAATGGGAATAGTGGATGACTGTCGCAGTGAAAAGTGATGTAGTACAACATGTACAGTATAAAAAAAGTACACAGCAGGTATGTCGTTCTGCATAACAGGAACACATGAGTACAACAACAACAATGCCATAACCTCCAGATTGTTATAAAACTGGTTAAAGTGCATCCTTCTCTTAAATGAAAGGCTGACTGCGTTGTCTCGAGTTCGATCTGAAGATAGGAGTTTTGCTTGAGCCACTGTGGCATGAAACCACGATATGGAGCATAAAAGGTTATTATAGTAATGAAACCTGTTTGTTAACATGATTACCACAGTGAGATGTAAAGAGGTGAAGAGAAGGTAATGAGGATAAGACACTGGAATGCATAAAGCTCAGCAGTGTTGGCAAAGTGTGAAAATATGAATTATATTTAATTATATTTAATAATATTTAATAATGTTATATTATATTATTGTTATCATCAATATTAATTATATGGTTCTATATGCCTAAGATATCAAGTATAGTATGTATATTTACACATTTACTTATTTATTGCATAAAACCTTGACAGGAAGATATAAATAAGTTTCAGATATTAAGCATGAACAGGGTGTCTGTCTCCCATCACCTGTCCTGACAATGAATCACTGTAATCTGCTTTGGCAAACATGTCTGCTTTTACTCATTCACCGTAAATCTGATGCGGTTTCCCTTGATCTAATGTATAAACATCTTTTTTAATCGAATAGATCTACTGCACAAATATAAAATACAAATTCACACTGTTAAAATAAAGTTATGACGTCCGTACAATGCGATCAAAAGGGCAAGCAAGTGGTGGTAATGTAATGTAATGCAGGCTTTGCTGCATGCTTGCTGTACTACAACATTTTAAAGCGTCTCTAGTTTTTTCCCCCACCCATATGATCTCTCCCGTGATCTTAAAGCCATATGTCTAATCTGGTCTCATGGCAGTTGGATTTAACCTTTAGTCAAAGGACGTCTAAAATCACCTGCTGATGTGTGACGGTATGAGACAGAGTCCAGGGAGTCACACAGGTACAGTAGCTATGGAACGTTATTTTTTGAGTCGTCTTCATCCTCTGATATATGATATCGAAGCCATTTCCTTTTTGCAGGCTTGAGGTCACCACAGGCTGAACCCACAGGTAAAATGGTGTTTGATTGCGAGCTATCATGAGTAACTTAACTACTTCACTACATAAAACCCTTTAATGTCAAATAATAGAAAATAATACCAGGACTGTTTCAAGCTCTTCACTCTGTCGGCTGCTGCTACAGGAATAGAGTGGGCTTTAGGTATTTCCATTTTCAGAATCCTATAAATAAATAATTTAATTTAATTCCTTTGTTTAGTTCCCTCACGTGGTTTGAGGGACACCGTTAGTGCTCCAGTTTTTTCTCTTTCTCACATGGGCATATAAAAATTATCCCATTCTCTTACAGAGAGTCTCATGAGAATAACCAATTTTTAAAACACATTTTACTCCTTCAAAGTGTCTCCACTATAGACCCATATGGTGCAAATCATCACGAAATGTACAACTAGAGAGCATCATTGGACAATAAGGGTATAAGTATTTTTTAAGAAGATTTCTATCACCTCCTAAAATTATAAAGAAGAAGCTGGCATCTTCTATCATTTTCCAGTTGTCTGAGAAAATAAGTTAAAAAAATTTCATGGAAGTCATCCGATCTTTTCTGTTTACACGGAATAAAATCTGAGTACCAACAATGTGAACTAAGAAGTAATGTCATGCAGGTTGGCATACGGGGTTGATTCACTACAGTGCCTTACAGTGCTGATAAGATGGCGTGTATGATTTAGGGTTTTATGTATTTAAGAACTTCGTAGTAGCGCAACCAAAGTGTAAGCAGACAACTGATGGACTTGATAAAGGGAGACTTGAGAGCTCTGACACCAGTAACCTGTCTGACTTGGTGTCAAAGATGATCTTAATCTTATTTTTCCGGATGCCTACTGAGAAACACAAGGTCTGTCTCCACAATCCCCCTTTTGTTAAGTGATCATTTCTCCAACATTTGAAACATTTCTGTGATGATCTTTCAGAGATTGATATGAGCCTAAATTATATACTATATTTAAAAAGTCTACATTGTGCCAAAGCTTGTCCAATCAGAGTGCTTGGAAACAAGAAGCTGGACCAAAATGAGACAAAACAGGTGTAGTTCAAGGTGACAGGGCAGCAGGATGGGAGGCTGACGATAGGGCAGCAGCGGGACAGGAAGCTGGCAACACAGCAGCAGAATGGTGGGACGGTGGAGCCAGGGAAATATGAGGATGCAGAAACATCTCCCCAAGCGACTCTGCTGCAGCCCAGAGACAGATTACAGCTTCAGTTCAGGTCAGCAGCGACAGGAGCCTGCTGGCGCTCAGTGGGTCCAGGAGATGGCAGCAGCATGGTCACTGAAGACTGCTCCAGCTCAGGAACCAGTGTCTGCTGCAGGTATGGTTCAACAGGTCGCCGCAGCGCTGGAAACAGGACAACACAGCAGGAGGCGGGTGGCTGTGGGTCGGACTGGGTGTCGGCTGAGAAGGGACGGCGAAAACTGACAGGTAGTTCAACTGGTCAGGCTTCAGCCAGGCCACCAAGGGGGGAACCAGTTTGTGGTGTTTACTTATAGTCTACTTTGTACTGCAGTATTTGTTTGTAGAATACAGGGGAACCAAATGCACACATCAGAGGCAAACTGATGCAGCTCAGATTATTTAATGACAAAAAGGCAATTTATAACCAGATTAAATCTGTCCACACAGACAAAACAACAAGGAGCAGGCAACATTTTATAAAAATGTTGTATATAAAATGTCCAGGAGACAAGACAACAAATCCAGAAATATAATATAAAGCGTTTTGGGAATGCTGGTTTGATTTACAAAAACCTCCTTAGTTATACCCAAGTCCAAGCAAGAAAAAGGCACATTGGGAAAGTATCTGTCTTTGTTTGCTGGGTCCACTGCGGCCAGTCGACAAGGGAGGCAGAAGATAAGTTCAAAGATATAGCAAAAGACAAAGAAACAAGACAAAAAACACAAGGTGAGGCTGGAACGCTTGACCCAACCTACAAAGACAAGCTGGTTAAATGAGGAGGAAGAACAAAGACTAAGAAGAAATGGGTGAAAGTCACAAGGGCGATTATAAAGGCAGGGGGGGAAACAACACAATGACAGGATGTGTAAAACAAAAAAATGACACAAGCTTCACATAGCCTTCAAAATAAAAAAGGACACAACTGAACTACAAACCAAAACCATGAACCTTTGTAAGAACTTGAAACACAAAGACAGTATATAAAATATGCTGTGGCATATTTTAGAATCCAACATCCAATCCATCTTAAATCTTAATAATTTCCTTAAATTGAAGTGACTTCTTATCTACAGCACCATTCATTCTAGGCCCTCGGAGTAAACAGGTAATTAGACATGAAGAGGGCAGATAGCATCTGTTTTGACGGCACAGAGAATCTGACAGCGTCTCTCAGCGTCTCTCAGAGTCTCAGGTCATATACGATTGGGCTCATCAGATAAAGGAGCTTGTTGAAGGATGAAGCTGAAGGTTAGAAGAACTATTATTTTCTGCATTTGCCATTGTAATACCTGCACTTCCTCCGGCTCAAAGAGACACGGTACATTGATTCACAAACACAGAAGGCTTAAAAACAACATCCTCTTGGGTGTTTTGTTCTCTGTCGCTCTTAGGGCTCGGGGATTGACTCTAAATCTGTCTCTGCACCACCTGGATTAACCGGATTTGGCAGGTATATGATGAAAAGCAGAGAGGAGGAGTTTAAAACATTACTGCCTTATCTCCTCCTGTATGAAATGGATCAGAGATTTTTGCCCTCACATGGCTGCATACAGACTTTTCTGAGATGTGGAACAAAGTAGGTTTAAATGCCCCAAAAAAAAAAGAAATGTTCAAGAGCTTATCTTCCTTGTCTATGTATTTAGGGATGCGATTGTTAGATGAAGTATACAGTGTGGTCGTGGTGCCTTCGTCGTGCGGCTCAAGGTGGCCAGCGATGCTTTGAAAAACAAGCAGATCTTCATAACAGATGAAGGGAAAACCAAACCTCGACCACAAAGACAGCCATTGTCAGTGCTCCAATATGCCGTGACTGTCTGACAAACTTGTTGGAGTTGATAAGGAGGCTTAAAACAGCCCTGATCTTTTCACATGGGAACACTCATAAACTTCCTCAGAGAGTGTAACTGGATCCCTCATGTTACGGCACCAGTAGCTGCCTTTCTTCTCCCCATCAGCAGATACACTGCTGCATCCAACTTTCCCGATGGTTAACATCGATTGTGTGGCTGCGACAGAAGAGACAGAAAGAGAGGAGTAATTTTCCAGACTTCTTATCTGTGGGATACAGAAATAAAGTAGTGGGACAGTTTACTGCAGATTTAAGTGATTATGACAAGGACAGAAGACATGGGCCGAGGGGGGGGGGGGCGTCATTGTGTGCTTCAGATAAACAACCTGCTCACGGACAGGGGCGAAAACTAAACACATCAGGGACGACGACATTACAGCACAAGTGTACGTGTCGAGAGGCATGGTCGTTTGGAAGAAAGCTCTGTCTCCATCTCTGGAAGAAATCAGATCAGTCTTGTTTTCGGTCATGACATCGTATATTGTGTGCAGAAATAAATCTTTATATAAACAGTAGAATAAACTAATACTTTCAAATGACTACATGGATAAATGCGAAGGCAATGAGGCATGCAAAATTAAAAAAACTTGTCATTTCTATGTATTCTATTTCTTTCTTCATCTTTTTGAGCAAAGTATGAAGAATGACCTTTACAGTCAAACAACTGAGATAGTTGGATGAGTTTTCTGACAACTTTTGAGGTGCAGGCTGTGGCGTCCTTATGATGCAAGGTGTAGTTGTTATTTTTCTCCATGCACAGCAAAAAGAGGAAACTGTGAGGTGAATCCAGGTCAAACACATTTATTAACTTGATGATTTTTGCAGATGCATAAAGCAGAGGATGGTCTGCACTGCAGCAGAAAATCAACATCTTCACTTCAAAACTGCCTGATGTGTGATACATTTGGTATCGGCATCGTTGAAATTCAATATCAAGGCTGGAAATGCTTGTTTTTCGATGTGACAAAACTCAAGACTATTATGACATCATCATGTATCAGAGTCAAACACAGTGACAGATGATGCCAACATCATCCCTTTGACTGTGATGACATCCTTTAATTAATCCTACACCGCCCTCTACTGGAGCTGTATAACATCTGCAGGATACATACTTATAAAGGGTCGGTTCACACAAATCTCCAATAAACATATTTATTAATCCAGTAGCCCCTGTGAAAAGCCTTAATGGTTTATTCTGTGGAGTGACAGGGACCATGACAATGGAAAAACAAGCTGCTGTTGAATTTTCTTCATGTCATTTTTTTAATGCATCAAATATTCCTCATTATTCTATCTTAATGTGTGTTAAATATAAAAAATGAATCATGCATGCTCAAGGCATTTGCAACTGGTGGCACTTCTTTGTATTAAAGATGTATTTATCTTACCAGCAGTAAGATAGAGTGTTGAAAATTAAAACCACACTGATTAATTAAATTCACTTACATCAACTTTTAACTCGTAACGGTTGGATTTTAAGGCTGAAAGAACAAAAACCAGCATCTTCCCCAGCATCTAACAGATGAACCCAAACGTCGATTTAGTTCAGAAACAAAACATGAACCCAGCATTCGTCACTTTCATGTTTATTTCAGCTCCAGTGTTACATAACTGTAGCAGCATTATCACAATCATTTCATGTTTGCATTGTCAAACTTCCAAGCATTTATGTTCTGGAGATGTCAATCAACAGAAAAAAAAAATCATCCTATTTCAATCATTTGTGCGTAACAAGCATAAAAATATTTACATCAACCTCTCGACATAGAGCATCATCTCTCCTGTCTGCTCCTTATAATATAAGCATCTATTAGAAACACTACTTTGATACGTTAAAAGTACTTGAGCACACATGTTGCAACACAGTCTGGGAATCATGATTCACTATTATGAATCGGCACGTCAAAGGAATGATTGTGGAGTGCAGGCAATGTTGCATTGTTGTGATGTAATAAATCAGAAATGTGTCTGTCAAGCTTCATTTCACTCTTGTTAATCATTAGATTCACTTAAAATCAGAGAAGTGGAGATTAGATTTACATCAGGATAAAACATCTGTATGAAACTCCTCTAATCATGTAAGTTTTATATTCAAGCTGAAAACATCTCACCCATTGATGTGAAATATTGCATTCAATATAACAAGATTACATAGTATGAAGCAACTGATCAGTAAATAAAAATTAGATTACATCTTTCCAAATATACTTATACCACACACTTTCCAGTTTTTGCTCAAGTAGTCAATTGGATTTCTTGGAGGAGCAAAATGTTGTGGCAGCAAAGACTTTTCTGACACCACCAAGCTCCACACACATTCAGGAAATAAGCCTCAAGAGCTAAATGAAAATACAATAAAGAATTCAAGTTATCAAGCAAATTATCAGGTGGAAACTGTGGGGGCAAAAAGGCGGAAATCACAACAGGCAAATAGCGTCTTCCACTAGTTATTACAGGTTTAAAATAATGCATAAAATGCAATGTATCTCTTTGGTATATAACAATTAGTCTACTGTAAAAGCACAATAAATCTGTTGCCTAAGGGCTTGTGAGACGACTGGAATTAGACCAAAGGAAATAAATACCTTCATAATTAAAAACAAATCAATCTAACTGCTTAGTGGATTATATCAATATCTTGAGGAATGTCTTGACTTCTGAATGGAAAATAGGCGAGAGCTTGGAGAGAGCAGTGAGCACACAGGAAATGCCAAACGGTTCAACTAAAAGGAATAAGGTTGCCTGCAGCTTCCATCAGTCGTTCCCTGGCCTCACAGTAAAAAAAGGAGTGTCCAAGGGCATTGGTCCCATTCAAACTCAGAAACGTTATGTTGTTACATTTTGCATCGCTGCATCCAATAAACTTATACTCTGAAAATATTCTAAATATACATAATCTACATCCGTTAGGCTCAGAGTCAATATGACACACATTAGTAAAACGGGCCACTCGAACACTTCACACCAGTACACATGCACACGAAGGCTGAGTTATAGCCTTCATCTCAAGTAACAGAGTTATCTGATGCATCTTTGGACCTGCATAATGAAGTTTCTAACAACAGTAACCCTCAAAATAGATACTCAGTTTTTAATGAACAAATAAACAAGCTGTCTTCTTTCTAGCGTGATTATTTAAATTCAAATATTATTGTGCAGGAGTGAGGATTCATTTTAGTGCTGTGCCTTAAACAAGGCAAATAACTTGGACTATCAACAGTGTACACACCTCGTGTCACTAAGGAAGGAAAACATAATATCTAGCAAACAAAGTATTTTGCACTTAAGGCAAAAAATATATATATAAAATAAAACAAAACTGGTTGCAAATGACCATTTGGTGCAGAGGAACTTAAAAAAAAAAAAAAAACAAGAGCAAAAGAACATTCAGTTCGGTAAGTTCAGATTTTTACAATTGAGAGCATTTATGAAGCAAAGGTTTCATCTTAAAATAGTATGCTTCTTTGCTATGACTTTGACCAAACGTAAAATGAAATGTGGACAAAAAAAAAAGTTCTGTCAAAAACCAGTGGGCTGAAGAGAAGAGAAGGTGAAGCAGCATTCAGTATCTATGAGGCACTTGGAAAGCAAAAGTGTTCTGTTCACCATGGAGTGAAAATAAGGAATGTGTTGTGATGGCTTCTTATAAATACACAATAAAAAAATAAAACTAACAGCATTGTGTTTCTTCCGTATCCGTAAAGTTACAAGCCTCGGAAAGTTGACAAAATAAATAAAAAAGTTCCAATATTGACAACTATAAGCATCATTATTTGTACACTCACCACATGTTCAAAATAGAGTTTGGAGAGTTGTGGTCGATGTGTATGTGGAGTGAAGGAAGAAGAAGAAAAAGACTGTTCAACTCTTAAAAAACCCATCTGTCCTTGTTGAACAGTCATTCCTGTTGCATATCCTGTTTGCAGAGCATCATCATAACTTTAAAACACACCTATGCTGGGCATACACTGTGCGATTTTTAGAAATGCTGTTTGATTACAATTCATAGACACGTCAGCATATATGGCCTCACATGGTTAGACGTGTGCTGTGTGGTTCGTCGAGAACTGGAGGCAAGACATTTTACTTTGCCCACTTTGCGCATTCGTAGTTTAGGGAATCCGACTTTTTGCTCAGCTTCAAGTCACAGGGCTCAAAAATCGAGTCAGAACGGGCTCAAATCACACAGTGTACGCCCAGTTTTAGGTAAGAGAACAATCAGCAATGCCATTCTTTTCCACACAGATGTTATTTCTTCAGGTTGGATCCTTGCTTCGTCAGTTCCAATACAGATGTGGTTTGCTCCACATCTAACAGACATAACTTCAAATTACATCTGTCCAGGTCCTGCCTCTGATTCCAGCTGCTGCTTTGTCAGGAAGTACTTGAAGAATTCATACACTGACCAGGCAATGGCAGTGGATGGCATCTGGTAAATAACCCGAGCTTGGATCCCTTTGAAGAAGGCCGGCAGACCGCCAAGCCGGTACACTGTCCTGAAGGCATTAGCCATTCCCGTTAGGTGGCCGCTGATGTTCACGGAGCTCAGCACTACATTCTCTTGTGTGTTGAGCAGAGTTTTGCAAACATCCAGCGGGGTGGTTATTGCTGCGGAGACGGCTCCTGCTGCTGCTCCCGACACTATGTGGCTGCCCGGGTGGTAATGTCTTTGGGGGTTTAACTGTTCCTGCATCAGCTCATAGGTGATGAAGTGAACGGCCTGAAAAGGGATGTTCATGGTCAGCTGTGTGCTGTAGCTGCGGTAGAAGGCGCCGAGTCCCTCAGAACGCGTTACGGTCTGAACACAGTCCAAAAGTCCCCGATATGGCGAGTTGTACATTTGCATCCGCTGCTTTATCACTGAGCCGGGGGGGGGGGGACAAGGAAACACGTTAGCATGTTTTATCACCTATAAGCTATAGGTGCTCTAAACAATTGTATACTTTGTACTTAGGACAAAAATATCTTATACTATGCAAGGAAAGGCCAAATAATAATTGTTTTCGCAGAAAAATGACTTGAAATTTCATGTTTTAAGTAGATTTTCAATAGAAAAGATGCTTAGACACTTGCGCGGAAATGTCACAGTTTATGTTTATTTCCTTAACTAGAATGGTACTCAAACCAAGACCAGGGCTGAATCCTATCTGTCTGGACCTTATGATGGAAAACTAAATAAAAAGGTAAGCGGCCTGAAAAACATAAATTACAGTAATTAAGTCATGAATAATATACATGAAAGACAACGTAACAGATTGTTTTGAACTCTTAACCAAATGTATGTGCTCAATTACAGTAACAAAGGCTATAGTTTAACACAAATGTCAGGATTTGCACCACAACATATGGTCAGTAGCTATACTTTAACATAGGACTGTTGCACTTTTATTGCTCCTCTCTGTTGAGGAGGCAGCTTAAGTAGTAACAGCAACAAATTGTTGTCTGTGTAACAGGAGTGAGCCGGCGAGGCAGGACAGGACAGGGGTGTGATGTTTTCATGATGTGTGATGTGTGCAAACCTCAATTGGGAGATTTAAACTGCGGCTAGTAGCAGTTTGCAGCTAACTCAAACAAAGGAAAAAAAAGTCTAATTGGGGAAACAGCGTGAAGCCAGGGGGCTTCTTACCCTCAGAGCAAAGGGTGATGTCATCTACAGGGACAGTAAATGATTGTTGTTGCCATGTTTATCCCTTATTTAGAAAGTGCAGCTCATATGCAAGCCTCACACTAGTCACTGACACTGATACGTCAGACATAGCATTGAGGAACACCAGTATTTTATCTAAAACCACCATTGTTTTCTGCAGTGTAAATAAACAAAGGCAGCATAGAGACGGTTCTTTGTTGCGGTAGTATTGTGCAATCTGTGTAAATATAACAAATATGTGTGATCCTTAGAAATCAAGGAAAATGATGCAAAAATTCCCATTTTGCAATGCAAAGGAAAATTATAGAGAATTACTGGATCTACCCTTTCCTGGCTCATGCCACAACCCTGCACGACATTTCAAACAACTCAGTCCGTTAAGTTTTGTATAATCCTGCTAAAAGACAAAATAACAGACAAACAGACACGGATGAAAAATTTAAATTTGCTGACCAGTACAATCTAAGCCCGGTGTTAATATTTGCCGTTTTAAGGATATGGCTGGTATTAATCTATATTTTTGTTACTATCAATAAGTCCCATGAAAAAAGACCAAAGGCACCACTGATGCATTAGTTCATCTGTGTGACCTACTTCTCCTGTCTGTTCTCTATTTGTTTGAGACAATGGAGGAATGAAGTATGTCAGCCATTAGACACACAGATAATTCTTATTAGTAGCACCATTGTGGGGCTTTGCTCTTTTCATGGGATTTCTTGAAAGAGGAAAATTAAAGAATATCTCAACTTAATCCTTTAAAAGGGATAGAAACGGGGGAAAAAAATGTTTTTCTTACCTTCAGCTGGGTTCATGACTGCATCATGGAGAACAGTGGCCACACTACCTGCTATACCTGCAGCAAAGCATAAACAGATCTCATCAAACCTAAATCAATGGCCACGTCGACAAGACGTTTTACATCAAATACACTTGTGACAGATGTGGGCCTTATTTTTGCTGAGGGTGAGATGAAATAAAAGTTTGCTTCTGTGTTTACATGTTATTAAAAAAACAAAAACAAGCACTGGTCTGGAGCAAAATATCCAGGAGCCTGTTTGGATTTTTCCTTGTTTGGAATATGGCTTTATCCTTGCCATTGTAAACAGGATACGGCATTAAAAATGACTTATCCTGATTGCACTCCCCCAGGCCAAGTTGCTTGACTATCGCTTGACTATCCCAGTGGGATAGTCAAGCGATTTGTGTTAAGATGTGGGACTTGTACCGTTGGCTATATGGCTGTTTCCTCCGCTCTGAATGATGTCACTGAGTGAGCGTTTGACCCTCTCATAGCAGGCGAAGTAGAGCGCATGGGCAGGTCCTGCTCCCATCATGGTGATGTTGAGGCCCCTCAGCGGCCTGAAGACTCCCTCCGTCTGCATGATCCTTTTCAGAGCCTCAAACACACCCCTGTACTGTGCATTCGGGTCTGGCTGCAGACTCTGCATCCTTGTCTGAAAGAATAAAAGACATATTTTTCACCTGGTGTTGGCCAAATCAGGATTTCTTGATGTATTTTTCGCTGTGATGTTTTCACATTGTTATGCTCTTTGTTTTACTCCACCATGCCAAGTTATTTGGACATCACAAAGCATGTTTTTATTTGTGATGAGATCTGGAGCTGGTTCAGGGGATAGGGCAGGTCTATCTTCCTCACCATGTTCCCATATGTTTCCTTCCTGTGGTTTAACAATAAAATATTAATTACATTTCCGTTTCATGCAGTTTAGCGACTGGGGGCATGGAGAACATGGTAGCCCAGTTTACATCTAAAGTTTGTATGACAGAATCACATTGTCCTGTGATGATTTTTTTTTTTTTTTTACATCCAGGCCATTTGATAGATAAAAGTAGCATTTCAGTTTGTTCTACAGATAATCTGAAACTACGCTCAGTGCAAAACATTCGACCAAGAGTTCAATTCTAGAAGTTTCTGCATCCTACGACTGTGCTCTATGTGAAAAATGTTTGAATGTCTGATAAAAGACGTGTTATGAACGACATTTGTACTTTGTCAGCGCCCAAAAACCTAATACTTAAAGTTTAAAATAAATTTCTGAAAAAGTTTAAGTTTTAGTTAAGGTTTAACATCTCGAACTTATGTGAAAAGATTGTGGTTATAGTTTGAAAAATCAAAACTATACTTGTTGGATGTGAAAAGATGCGTGGCTGGACTAGTTCCTTCAGCTATCAGCTGACTGGGAGGAAGACTAAGAAACAGTTTCTAAGCACATTAAATATATAAGAAAAAACAGGGGAAGAAACCAGATTTTTACAAGTTTCTAAATGATACCGCTTTAGAAATAATAATGAAACTGAAATATTGTTCTTCCCTTTTCCACCATGACGTGTGCTGCTGCCTTCTAGGCCAGGTCACCCTTGTAAAAGAGATATTTGATCTCAATGCGTTTTATTCTCCTGGTTAAATAAAGGTTAAAGAAAAAATAAAAACCTCCCTGAATCAAAATAATAGACAAAATTAAGGTATATAACGGGGGTTGGCTAAAAAGAAGTGTAAAATGAAGATAATGAATTCATTTAGGTAATCTAGCTGAAAGCTGATTTTTACCTCTGCCAAGGAGGAAAGGTTTTTTTCCCCCGGCATATGTCTTACTCCAAAAGACGCATGTGGCATTTTGCATTGAAACTTAGCAGAGAAAAAAGTTCATGTTTCATCCATATATCACTATAAGAATATTGGCCTGATAATGATATAATTTCAATGACACGACTTGGGATGGAATCCGTCCTTCAAATTCCTGGAAATCCACATCTCGGAGGATCGCTCCTTTTCCACAAACACCTCTGCAGTTGCGAAAAAAGCTCAGCAGCGACTCCACTTTCTGAGGGTGCTCAGGGAAAAACAAGCTGGAACAGAAGCTGCTGGTGGCCCTCTATCGCTCCTCCACTGAAAGCATTCTGTTGTGCTGTATCCCTGTATGGTGCGCTGGGTGCTCAGCTGCAGACAGCAGAGCTCTGCAGAGGGTCGTCAACTCCACTCAAAAAGATCATACCTGCCCTCCCTGGAAGACGTTTCCAGCTGCTGCTGCCTTTCCCAGAGCTCAATCCATCCACAAAGACTCCACCCACTCTGCACACCACCTGTTTGACCTGTTGCCTCCGGCAGGCGCTACAGGTCCATCAAAACCTGCACCTCCAGTTTCTTTCCCTGGGTCATAAGATCGCTAAACACCAACAAACAATAATCTGAGTGCAATATTGGTCCCTCACCAGTGCAATAACGTATTTTGTGCAAACCGTTATTATTTATTCTGACTCTCAAGCGCAGTAACTTCAATACAAGGGCAATACATCCACCTCCTGTGGATGGTCGTATATGTTGAGGTTGTCTTCAATTGTTTGTTGTTATTCATCTTTGTTTGTATTTTATGCTCTTTATTTTATGTCTATGCTCTATATTTTATGTTCTTAAATGCACTGCTAATCTCATTGTATTCTACACAGCGACAATTGAGCTTTCTTATCTCATATTTCTTATCATTGCGTACAGACGGCGGGTAATCCTTGGTGGGGGCATAAAAATCTAGTTTTTGTAATACAATTTATGATCATAATGATTGCTATAGTACATAAAACAAAAATACAAAACAAAAACTAACATTAAAACGTTTACTTAATTAAAATGCTTGGGCAACAACATTCAAGTGCCAATGAAAGATGTGGAATGATGTGAAATTTTAAGCAGGAACAGAAGATGACTTTTAGTGGAAAACTATAGTCTAAGTTGCCTAGCCTTAAGTTCTGCCTCTAAGAACAAGCATGCAGGTTAGATCATCATTAAGTAATCAACAGAATCTATTTTGGTAACTTATAAATTATTTGCTAATTAACACTTATACGATATTATTTTTACAGTACTTAGAATGTGGCATTAAATTAAATTAAATTTGTCTGAATAAATGCCCAACTGAGGGTAAAAAAAACCCATTTAAGCAGACATCTTTCAAATTTATACGCAGAAATTCAGCGTTTGGTATTTCTGGCTGTGTGGCAGTTAACTAATCAACACCACAGAGGAACAATTGCAAACACACACCCTTTACTGCGTTAGGCTGATTTCTAAATGTGTGCAACACCGATAAGTTCCCCCTCCTTGCCTTAATTCAGGCAACTCCCCGTTTCTCAGCCGTGCCTCGTTCTTTACTGGAAGGTTGAAACGGAGTAGGAAGTGGGAAGTAGACCGGTTTAGTGAGTTGTTACCACAATACAAAGATGTCTGAGATTCAAAATGAATACATGTCCTACTTAAAAACATTCTGTTGAATCCATCTCAAGTTTGACGTGAGTCACAGACTCATCACTTCATCGAACACAAAACTCCTAATTTTGTCTTGAATTTCTGAACTGGAACTCTTGACCTGGAATTGAGTTTTTACCTGGAAATAAATGCAATAGAGTTTGTTTTTGACATCTTAGGCACAACGTTTTTTTTTTCCTACATTACATTGTAATTGTCAAAATAAAACGAATAAACACTGAATAGTAATTTGTTCTTTCATAAGTTTAGATCATTTATGTGGTAAAACAGTTTCAACAGGTAAACTCCAGACACGCACTGATCAAGCTGAACGTGTAGCAGCTCGAAGGTGATTGAAAAAGGAAATGGGAACAATGGTTTGTGTAAGAAAGGTGAAGGGCTGATTCGGAAACATTCTTAAGCCGTGATACTGAAGCAAACAGTATGTAATGACATTGTCTTTGCGGTATGTTAATGAAGGAGTCACAGGTGCCACATTACGGTTATCATCAGTGTAGAACAGGACAGTAAATTATCAAGACAACACCTCTTTACTGTAGTTAGAAAACAACAGCTGAGCTTAAGAGGAGGATTTCAAAGTTCACAATTAAACATTTTGCAATAAAGAGTCGATTTTAACAGGCCGAAAACAAGCCAATAATTTCATGTAGATATTCAGCATAGATTTTCTGACACTCATTGATGAACAAATTTGCTTTTCATTTAATATGACACATAAACTGCTTAATTCCGAATGGTTCTTTAACTTTGTGAACTGACTTGATTACTGCAGTGTTTGTGTAACCATGGTTGATACGAAATTAACAATCATTATCATCATTTATGGACCTCTATGAGAATCACCTCAGTCACAATGTGTGAATTATGCTAAATTAATGGAACTAATGTTATAAAAAGCTAAAAAAAAAATTTAAAAATATCATCAGAACCTTGACGTCAGAAGATTATTGTTTCCTAACTCCAAAATATTTAAGAACCACAGAACAGGGATCCCTCAATGAATCAAAATCTGAATTAAATCTCTGTTTTTACTATTGTCTACTGTTTGTGGCATCTGATTTGATGCTAAACTGCATTGTGTTGTACTGGCACTTACTGTGAGCAATGAAAATACAGTTAAATCTAATGTCAATATGACTCGTGATCATATTAGTGAAAAGTCAGAGACAATTTCAATGAAGTGTTGATTTAAGATCATAATCCTGGACATTTATGGTAACAGTTCTCTATTGAAATTAACAGTCCAACAGGGGTGCCGTTGTCAATCGTTGGACAACGCATCTATGAGTGACATAAAAGCCCAATGTTACAGCACTACAGATCTTTACACTGGCTTCCTGTTTCTCAAAGAATCGATTTCAAAACAGTGCTGTTGACTCATCAACCACTAAAAGGCTAGGGCCAAAATGTATTTTTCTGATCTGCTGCTCCTTTATGAACCATCCAGACCCCTCAGGTCATCTAGGACAAGTCTGCTTTCTGTCCCCAGAATCTAAACTAAACTTGGGAGAAGCAGCATTCAGTTTAGGCTCCACGTATCTGGAACCACGTCTCAGAGAACTGCAGGTCTGCTACAACTCTCAGCTCTTTAAAATCAAGGCTGAAGACCTGTCTGTTTGCCACTGCCTTTTGTTCAATCGATTAATTACTCTGCACTGTAACTTTTGCTGCTGTATTTCTTATTACTTCTGCCAGGAAGGTAATGTTTGTGTCAGCATTGGTTTGTTTTGTTCTCTCTGTTTGTTTGAAGGACTACTTATGAACGGATTTGAATGAAATCTTTTGGACAATTAGGGTATGGCTCAAAGAACTATCCAATAGATTTTCGTGGTGATCCTGATCATCATTTGGATCCAGAATATTTGTAAAGGACTCTTTAGCATTGCCGGATGGGGGCGATTACAAGATTGACTTCATGGATAATGCCTACGATGATGGGACAAGAATTACACAATGACATCCCCATAGGATCAGTCTGATCTGGATCCAAGAACATTCCAGATCTGGCGATCCAGAATGTTTACATTTATAGGGCTCACAGAAACTTCACTTCAAAGATTAAATTGTAGCTGAAACTGTACTGATTAAGTTTGGTGTAACATTTGACGCATCTTCAAAAGTTACTGATCTAGATCCTGAAGAACATCTCCATTGGTGAGCTGTTGTTTTCCTGGAATTCCTACCAAACTAATAATGATACCAATGTGATTCCAAATTCAATGGGTAGGTTTTCACGGTTAAGGAGTCATATTATGAGGGTCAAACTATCATGGGACTTTAGTTTTAGGCACAATAATATAATGGGGAAAGAGTCTTTTTTGTTTCTTTCTAACTTTATTTCTATCTAAATGCTTTTCTATCCCGTTTTACTGCTTTCCTGTGTTGTCTTTATGCCTTTTATACTTTATGTAAAGCACTTTGAATCGCCTCGTTATTGAAATGTGCTATACAAATAAACCAGCCTTGCCTTACAAAGTTTATGAGCATGATTTACACTTTAAAGGTGAAGTCAGGGCTATTGTACTACTTCTAACTTTAATTTTACTTTTCAAGGCAGTTTTGACATGTTTTTTTTATAGTAAAGCCAGATACTTGACCTTCACTTATCCTACGTCACTAATAGAGGTCTGCTGAACAAATTTCACTGTATGGAGAGAAAAAAAATGAGAAGAAACCTGCTTTTGGTGTTTTTACACACAATAAAACGAGCTCACAATTAAAGTGAGTATAACGTTGAAAGTTAACCTTATTAAAAGGTGTTAAAATGTGATTTAGGTAAATAACGTTGACAGTAGTTGTACTGTAGGCTAGCAAAGTTCATATTTGCACTGGCAAAGAAGCGAGAAATGGTTAAACCGCTACAACTTTGCTGCTACATTAAGACAACATGTCGTATTTACATTATTTTAATTTATGCTAGCCTTGTTGACTAGTTTGTTCAGTCTACTTGTAGCAAGCAGGCTGTCGTGTTTAAATTAGCTACAGTAACACATAGGCTAACTGAGAATGGGAAGCTTGGACATGTTATAGCTAATGGTCGTTAGCAACCGATAGCAAGCTGTTTGTACAGTTAGCAGGGCTTTGTAGCCACTTTGAGCTGTAGTAGCAAAACAAGTGTTTTGCTGCTTAAGTGACTGTGTGTATGTTACCTTGACAGAGTCCACAGGGTACATCACCGTGTGCTCCAGTATTCCAGCCACGGCTCCTGCTGTCATGTGGGTCATCACTGAGACATGAGGTGGCAAGCTCTCGTACACACTGTCAACATTAGAAGGCTCATCGTCTTTGCTTTTAACCTGCGACATCTCCAGTGTTGCCACCACACGATCCGAGCTCAACTCCATGCGTGGTGAGCTCACCCGGTTGGTCTCCCGTAGGATATAACACTCACAGAGATGACAGCGGCATGGACAACCACAACATCATCGCTACTTAGTGGAGTTTCAGCGCCCGTGTGACGTTACAGCTAGAGGCGTCGCTGGAGGTCATGTAGACCAATCATTTTTCAGATTCTCAACAGTAGGGTGGGCTTTTGGTTTGGGGCGACCAATGAAAAGTTTCCATGGTGGATTCCTCTGACACTTGATTGTCTGTGTTTCTCGTAAGTTTTGAATGGGTTTCACTAACGTGTAACACACAGGTCTGCTTTAGTAGATAAGCAGGTTGGGTCTCCTTATCAGGCAGCGTCTGTTAATTAATGGTGTCACACTTTCTGAATTGTGGTTGACATGGTGCTACCTAACAGGTCAAATTGACTATTTAGTCAATTTGATTCATTCAAGGAGCCTGTTCGAGACCAATTATCTTGAGTCTAAATGAATGCCTTTATATATTTTATAATTGCATCTCTTATTCTGAATAATTTATTTGTTTGGGTTTTTTTGGGGGGAGGGTCGTGTAATCCTGTGATGGATCATGCTAGAGATTGAGTGATCGTGTGTCAGTCTACTCTTCTTTTTACACTACAAAGATGGTTCTTAACATTTGTCTGTCGGTCAAAATATTTGATTTGTACATTTTATCATTCTATTAAAAATGAAAGACCACATTATCTCCCCATTAAATTAGTTCATAACATTTCATTCGGACAGTCGACCTTGAAAGAATTTAGTATTTGTTACATTTCAACACTCGAAATTCTACTTTTGTGCTTTGTCCATATGTGTTTAATACATTATCTATGTGACAGTTCTTAAACATACCTACACAAAGAATAATTTAACTGAACTCAAAAACAACACTCAACCAATGCTAGACAAATGTTCAACAAAACCATTAAATCAATGTACTTTATGTTGTCAGTCTACTGCTCAACGAATATTCAACATTACAGCCTGTTCAGCAGGGAAATGTTCAATAAATCTTATACCATCTGTATGTTATTTTTTGTATGCTTTCACTTATGTTGCTACGCTGGTTATGATTGTCTTTCTTTCATATGAATGCCATTAAATATTCTCACAAGTTGTGGTGGAGTTCATCTTCTCATTCAACAAATATTCAAAAATCAGCTGACTACAGACAAATGTTTTATATGCACTTCAAAAATAAAGTGAAAAGTAGCTGAGAATATTTGCATAAAATAAGACTGAACATTTGTACAGCTTAGGTTGAGTGCCGTTAAGAGTCACTGTGGGTGCGGGCAAACAGACAGTGACATATCAGTGACTCAACATTACAGGAGCCTCCCATCTTAAAGAAGAGCCACTTGTTCAAACAGTGTTGTTGCAGCTGGTTTTAAGTTTTTCAGTGAAACTACAGTCAGACCAGTTAGACTGACGATAGTTATATAGTGGAGAGTACTTTTGGTAGAATGGACAATATAACACATGAATTGACTCAGTAATTGTTAAAACACTCTTAAGGCTCAGTATCTGCAATATTACCTTTAAGTAATTAAGTAGCATCTACTTTAATCATCAGTATATGGTATGTGTGCAATATTTTGTCTGGGGCATTGGTGCAACGTCTTTTCTCTAGGGTATCATGCCATATATGTATATACTGGGTTTTTTGATATGCGTGAGACACTGTATGTTATTATGCTTTGATTGTATGCGAGGTTTTGTTGATTGTCTTTTCTCTTGAATGCCCAAGACAAATTTCTCCAAAAGGAGACAATAAAAATCCGTGCAGTAATTAGTGGCTGCATAAAGAGTGCTGCAACTGTAGCACTTAAATTGAAATCCCAGCCACCGAAATCTTAGAATCCAACTGGAATCATCTCTTTTCAGTGACAGCGGCGTTGATATATAGACACCTTTTACAGAACAGCCAGACAAGTGTATCATAAAACCTTTATTACTTAATTGCAGTATGACACCATTTATTTCACATTCATCTGAGCAAACTGTTCATTGGACCACTTTCATATAAATAATGGGGCATGTGCTCTCCTTTTTCAATCCCCTCACAGCAGGGATATGACAGCTTCTGAAAATGAAGCTCCGACACAAACATATGCAACATTATCCCACTTAAAAGACGACAAGACACAAGAATTTCAGCAGGCCTTTAGGAGATTGATACTCCCAAGAAAAGAGTAGATGTGTTCTGGAGCTTACCCAACAGTGATGAGACATGTATTGCACTAGTATAGCCATTAGAGGCTACAAGTCCTGTTGAGGCAGAACAATTTGTGAAAGACACACACACACACACACACACACACACACACACACACACACACACACTCACACGAAACACTCCAGCTGGGAAAACTGCATTACAGAGTTGCTCCATCCTCTGATGAGAAATAGTATTGCATTTGAAGTTTCTGTAAAAATTGCAAGTGCTTGTAACAAATATAAAACCAAAAAAGAAAAGATGTGATCAGAAACATATAAAAGACATAAATAAAGGCAAATCCACTTTGAAATTCAAAGTAGAGACTATACTGTATATTGTTTGGGTATGGAAGATTTGCTTGCAAGTTAAGTACCATTGTGTGTTGAACATGAAATCTAAAATTGTTTTTAAAAAAAGACAGATGAATATAAAGTAAATTGTTTTCACAGGCTTAGGTTAGCCTGAGGAGTCACAGATCTTCTTATTCTTTTTCTCCTGTGTTCCAACTTGTCATGAGAGCAGGCCTTTTTTCAGGGTAGCAGCCTTCAAAAGCTCTCTGAGTCAAGCAGATGAGCCTCAGACAGAGAAGGAATGATGACTTGCTTTGGAAGAATCAGACACACCGTCCAGACTTTATGCTCTATAAAATTTAGAGGTTGATAGGGAGTGTGGGGGAGCCAAGGCCCTCTTCCAGCCACGGTACAGAGGAGGGGGTGCAATGCTGTGCTGTGCGCCGATGGATGCGGCGGAGTCGCAGCAAGTACAACATGATGGACAACAACACAATGAAGAAACATGCCAGGAATAAATAGTGGTTGTTGAAAAAGGAGAAGCTGTGCCGCAAGTGGGCGTGGGCTACTTTCAGAGTTTCCAGCTGGATATCCCTGAAAAAAAAAGAGAGAGAAGAGAATCCACAATTATGATGCTGGCTTAAAACGGAGAGATAATGTGTAAAAGGAAGCTTGATTTGATAGATGATCTAACAGGAACCCTGACCTTTCACTTAATAGAAGATTGACTTTCAATGGAACAGAAAAGAAGAACTTCTTGTCTGAGTCACTCGGCTCAAACCTGCCAGACTGCATTATTATACAAAGTTAATCACATGTCAGCTTTTTTTATTTTTTTTTTATTTATAATTTTCTTTAAGTGTAGTTTATTAATAAATCAACAAGATCAAGAGATTGAAAGACAGTTATGCAGAATAATTAATTGCTTTTGTTTTTAGAATTTGTCGAGTTTAGAGGCTTTGACAGTTTCATTTCACAGTCAGGACTCTTTTGTGACCTTAGACATTCCTCAATTTTAATTTCCCTTCTGCTGCTCAATGCAATAAAAAGCCAATGTCTCTGTAAGCCTTGGAGCTACAGGCACTACCAGCCAATCCTTTCTACCGATCATAGTTTTAACTCTCCACTCACGTTCAAAATGTGAGTGAGCAGTTATCAGAGATAGCTGTGAGGACTAACCAAACTCTTCTCCGCTTACATCGAACAGCAGCAATAACTTTTAACGGTTAAAATTATTTCAACTGAGACTTTGCCGACTTTTCAAACAGCTTTGCATCATTACAACGCGGGTAGTACGTGCAAATGGGCAATGTTCAATTCTCTTCATTTTTGCCCAGATCAACCTATTCATTTGTCTTCTGGATTACATGTTTCGTATCACCTGGAAGACAAATACGGGCTCTAGAGCTGTTGTTCGAACAACAGATTGGACTTCTGCATTGTTACATGTTCATTTCCGCAGACACAAAGAGCACAGAAGTTACATCAAGTCATTCAAACTGTAACTGTTACGTACAACCCATTACAAAAAATATTTTCATCTTCCTACAGCATAGATAGCCCAGTTTTACGGCGGGATAATCTATCCAGTGGTGAAAGACTTGATTAGCATGGTGACCTTGAATAGAGCATGTGTGGACATCTTACCTCAAAGGTAGAAACCGTGTCCTGTAAAGAATAGCTCCAAGAGTCCATTGGACCTCCTTATCGTAGACCAACAATGCAGTCTTCAGGTTTTTATAATTGGCCGGGAAAGAGAAGCCAGAGTGCAACACTTCATACATCCATGCAGATTTAAAACACTGGTACCTGCAGGCATATACATGAAGCCATTGATAAGCAAGTCTTTTGTACTGTGACTGGTTTGCTGAACCTAAAAATAATCACGAGTGACTTACTTCAGTCTGTGAAGGTCAGCATGTGAGGCATATAAGCCGGAGTCAAAGCGCTCCCTCAGAGTCTTCCACTGGGTCGAACAGTAACTCTGAATGTTTGAAGGTTAACATTAGGAATGTTTCCAGCGGTGAGACATCAATCAACAGTACATTAATCGCCCAAGCTTCTCCCAAATAATTATATTATTAAATCTCCAATAGCATTAACAGATTGAAAAGGCTAATCAGGGATCAACTTCGCCAAATCCGTGTATTAACAGAATATTGCCTGAACTTGTTGGCAAAAGGGCTTCACATAAAGTTTGTAACTAACCTAAATCAATTCCTGTACCTGCCTTTTACATCAATCTAACTAAAACTAAACAACCTTGGCAAACATAAAAGGTGAGTTGGTCTTAAAAATTCTTATTTCAAGTTGTAAGACAAACAGTTTGAGGAAGAAAACACACTACGTCTTGAAAACAGCCAACGAAAACTAGCTGGTTTTGTGACGTTTAGTCATTTGACAGACATAATTTAACTGCACTCAAACAGAATGGTGCTTTCAAAAGCAAGTTAAAGGTGTCTTAAAAGTGTAGGGACCAATGGGTTAATTATTGAGGGTGTATCTCATGACAAAAGACGGGACTTTTCTACGGAGTATTTACCTTGGCAGCCCGGGCATATTTGGAGGCGCTATAATCCCCGCCCATGCGCAGCACATCCTCTGTGCAGTAGTAAAACTCAGAGAAGCCGTAGAACTGACTGTTGCTGTAGTCAATGGGTGGCTGGTAGACGCCACTGAGAGATGTTTGGGTCTCGTTGGTGCGGTTGAGGAACGGCTGGAGAATCTGTCTGCACTGGTCAAAATCTCCTGTGCCTCGCAGATAGAGCTTCAGTGTAGACGGACCAATCGCATCCTGCAGGTCTTTGGGTAGACAAGGGTCCAGGAGGGGAGATTCTGCTGTCTCACCAATAGGCTGATCCAAGAGCCTGGAGAAAACAGTAATACAGTGTAAATAAAAATAACACAGAAAAAAAGATTCAATCAAAGCAGTTCGATTTTGTTGCGGATCTCACTTATTTCGAGCGGCAGTATTTCTGATGAGGCTCTCCTCGTATCTTTGGCGTGCTGCATTTCCTCCAAACCCCAGGAAGGTGGAGACATAAACACGGTAAACGTGTTCTGTCTGATGTGCGTCGCATCCGAGGTTGAACTCGGCCAGCAGGTTCTTGGCAACTTCCTCCTAGGGAACAAACAAAGATCAGCCTAGGAATGATGACGCTCTCATAATATACCCATACACAGCCTTACGTTACGGTGGCCGACAGAGCTCAAGGCATTGCAACTCAAGAAAACATGAAAAGAGAGAGAGAAAAAAAATCTAATTAAGAAAGCTTTTTTTTTTTTTGAACAACAACAACAAATGTGTAGCATCACCTCCTGTGGAAGAGGTGATTTGATTCTGAGGTGGATCTGGACCAAGGTGTGGATCCAAGAATTGTTTTTGCAGCCTTGAAAGAGGGATGCTCTATCCAAATGCCCTTCTAGTTCAAGACGTGTTCACAGTTTGCTTGTGTTTGTTTTATTTTCACGTTTTCTGAAGTTGCAATGAGTTGAACTCTCTCAGCCATTGTGTTACGTGTTTAACATTTATGGGTGGGAGCTGTGGTGGCATGCAACACATTAATATAGAGTAAATCACACGACAAAAACAAAAATTCTGAACATGGATAACTATCATTGCACCAGACATTCTCTACATAAATGACTAAATGCTCTCAGTCCTAATAAAATCCTGCTTGGGTGACATGCAGAAGGCTTACAGTGCACCTTCAATACTGATGAATGGAGAGCAGATCAACTCCACGGGACAAAAACGATGCATACAGGTTTAACCAGGAAATGACAGAGGTTGGAGGGGAGGGAGAACAAGTGTTGAGTGACATAAACCAAAGACAGCACAAAAACAGAATTGGTTGTGGATAATAACCTGCTGTGGAGAAGCAGAGCTTACAGTTTTGGGCACTTCGTATGCAATCTGTGTGGAGACTCCGCCCATATCCAGGACACCGGCAGTCCTTTTCCTCACTCGCACCTCCTGCTGATCACTGCCTGGAACATGTACCTCCACTACAGCCTCCCCATCTTGAAAGATTGACAGAAGAGATGCAACAGAGTCAGGCAAAGAGAACTGATCATGTTATTGCTCTGTTTATACATAATTATTTTTGTAGTAGAATGGAGAAGCCCCCAGCTTGCATTGTTTCAGCCATTTAATGATAAAAATCAAACAAACTTTAGATCACTTTCATAACCCAGAGTCTCTGAGTAGCATGAGTGAGACAACAAAACTAATGCGAAGAAAGAGAACTATATTTTTTTTATAATTGCATACTGTTGAAATCCCACTTGCTGGGCTCCTTACCATTGTGCACATGGTTAAACCTCCCGAGGACAAAGTTAATTCCAATCCATGCATAGACACCTAAAGCCAATGATGACAAAACAAATGTATAAAAATATTAGAATACTTTTAAATTTGAGTCTACAATACAGAAGAGACTCTCCTTAATTCAAGAAAACCAAATTTCAATCCCCCTGCACTAAGAGATGAATCAAAGTTATTCCATAATCAGAAGTCATTAAATTATGAATCTCAATAAAGCTACTACTAGGGCTGGGTAATAAACATAAAATGAATTGTAACCAACATTTGGAACCTCTCACCAACTTATTCTTGCTCATATTGGTTAGTTTGATTAATACTTTGCCAAATGTCTGTGTTCATGATTTGTCCTTTAAAAAAAAAAAAACTTGTTCCATCATCTGCCACAGGCCAGTCTAAACTAACGTTAGTCCTCGTTCACTCATTAAAAAAAAAAAAATACATACATTTAAAATAATGTAAAATAAATATAATTAAAAAAATCATTAATCATAAGTTCAGTTTAAGTTTGAAATAGTCATGATATTGTTTTGAAGTCATATCGCCCAGCCCTAACTGCAACACATTTTGGTGAAGAGTATTGATTTTCTTTGCTTTCTATTCTTACTATTCCTGCAATTTACCTTCCTGTTTTCCAGAAATCACTTCCACGTGGGAATCAGAGAAGAGGAAGTTAAAGTGGACTGGGATGTCTGTTCGTAGATCCTCCAGAAGTGCTTCTTGTTGACTGAGAGTAAACAAAAATGTTGAAACATCAACGCTTTTTCTATTTTCTGTGTAACTCTGTGCCGTTAAAACATGCACCCTGAACATTTCCTGTGTCAATATCTACATCTGGGGGTCTGGAAAAGTAGTGCAAGTTTATATGATAAGAAAAGACCCAACTGTACCTTTCAGGAAGGATTCTCATTCCAGCTGTGCACAGGATGTACAAGGGTGTTTCTTGATGCTTATTTTTGGGTATGTGTTGGGCAGCAAAGCTCAGCAGTGGATAGATATAATCACTGGCTTTCTCGGGTGTTTTAGCCAATTCAGATATACCTGCAAGGAAAAAACAGTAAGGACAAAAATGTGTTGTTTTACAGTGGGCAAATAACAATTGTTTTACATTGTATTCAATCATTTGTGAGTCAGCACTAAATCTTCGTCTTACCCGGTTTGATCTTCATGACGACTGGCTTGCGGTGTTGATCTCTCATTTGCTGAATGTCCAATAATTCATGGGGATTACCATTATGTCGGGGCCAACAGTACACAAATATTCTGGAACCACTGCTGCCACAGTCAACCACCAGTCCATAGTTCAGGTTGGGGTTGCTTGTATCTGTTGCATCCACATCCGTCACCCTTGCTAAATGTCTTTTGGACAACAAAGGATTATTAGCATTACTGGCCATGTCCATTATAAGAAAAGCACTTGGCGAGAAGCTGTTAGTTTACCTGTGGAAGTGATTTTCCTCTCTGGTCCAGCTTGTGTGCCCCTTTCCAGTGACAAGCAGCAGATAGAGTAGCCCTATGAGACAAAGCACCAGGCCGATGAAGAACAGCTGTCTGATGGAAGGTATCAGGAGTCGAGGAATAACTTGGGAGGGCAGGCTGAAATGCCATGATGCTGGAAAAAGGCACGAAAAGCTGATCCTGTCAACAGATGAAGAAAGAAGAGCATGAGTTAAGTATTCCTAGAAATACACGAATCAATCTACAGCTCCAGAAATGACAACAAACAAACCTTCCCATGACGCAGATTGTCTTTAACTTGTTGATTTACTTATTATAATCAAGAATCAGTCTTCTGAAGGAGGGAGACTGGACTTGGACTTGTTCCATCCACTTTTCCTCACTTGTCACCATGACCTTTTCGGGGAAAATATAGGAAATATTAATATTATGCAGTCAACATTTAGAAGGCTAACCTATGTGTGCTCCGACTTGTAAATATTTCGGTATATTATCGCATCGTTGGGATATATCGATGCCGTAATGGTCAATTTCCGCATACTGAAGTCGTTAACACAAATTAGCCCAAAAATAATTACAGTAACGTTAGCTAACATGTGAGATTTCAGACGTCTGACGCTACGTGTTTGGATGTAGCGGCGAGCTAAAAGGCCTGATTTGGGCATAATTTTATTAATTGTCAGTGTCGAAACGGTAAGGCATATATTCGTAGCGTTTGAATGATTTCATACTTACTAACAAACAGTAAAATCCCTCATTATCTGGAAAAGAAAATCACGTTTCTGAGCAGCCAGGTGCTAACCACCGGCTAACTTTAGGCGAATATGTGGCAGGTCTCCGGTGAGTGACGTGACCATCCGGAATGCGTTAGATTTCCATATCCGCATTGACCGGATACGCACAAACGTAAGTAAACAAAGCCCGCCCAACTTTACTCTTCTTTTTATTTTAATAGTGTGCTGTAAACTGAGTCTAGGTCACCTTACCGCCACCCAGTGGCTGGGATTTGAACGAAGAAAGCCCAGTTTTGTGTAAGCGCTGCCACGCCAGAAAAATAAAAATGCATTAGCATCACGTTTAAAAATCAAAAGGTTATTAATATAACATCATATTCTTGACGTTATAACGAGATTTTAACAAAAAGCAAAAAAGAATAATTAAATAATTAAAATAAAAACAAAAACAAAAAGCATAATTTATGACAACAGGCCCAAACCTTTATTGTTATGACAATATACTATTTATCTTATTACATAAAAGTCTGTTCATTACAACTTTTGTTTGAAAATAAAACATTTCACATTATATCCTGATACATTTTATTATTATGACAAGATACTCCTATATAATAATATATAGGAGTATCAAAATATATATAAGTCTTTGTTTTAACATAAAACATTTCATATCATAACCTATTTTATTTTTTTGTTAAATCGTGAAACAATTCATGTTATATCATAAGTTATTGTTTTACAAAAAAACATGTAACTTTCTAAACTGATTTTGTGCCCTTTTTTTTACAGTTTTATTGTTAAAACATGAAAAAAAAACATGTTATAATATGATAACATGTATGTTGTGTGTCATAATTCTCAAGTACATCTCACTTCTTATTCTATACCTTTTTAACTCCATTTACTAGTCCCCTCTAAACAATAACAGTCTATTGTACAAATTACTGAAAAAACATTTAAATGGTTTGCAATCTGGATACAATCTGGTTACATAGCTATTTTTAAAATCAAAACATTGGAAACAAACAAAAAAAAGTCTACAGGTGTATTTGTTACCATTTCATATGTGAATTACACTTCCACCTTCATCTGTGTTGCTCCTGTACTGGAAGCTGTGCATCTCTTCACTACGACCAGACAACTTCGACTTTACTGAACGCCTTGCAGTCCAACCACTGTGTCTGACGGATCTGCCAGCAGTTCCTCACATCTACATACTTGAGTCTTTTGCTCCGTTGCATTATACTCTTCACTGTCTCCGTCTTCACATCCGTCCGCGGAAGTTCAATGTGTTGAACCCGTCCGAGTGGCATGGGAGGAGAGTCTGCGGAATGTACAACACGCAGTACGTCCTGTAAGACGGAGTTCACAGGGCACGGAGGGGAGACCAGTGAGATCTTCTCCAGTAAGGGAGAAGCAGTCAGGAGACACTTGAGCAACCTCCTCAGGGACATCCAGGACATGACAGGCTTCATTTGGCTGTGCTCGTAGGAGAATCTTCAGACACAAACAAGACACATAATAAGAAGAAGATCACTTTAATAGGAAGTCAAGGTCACTTTAACCTGAGTACTTTTATCACATTACGATTGAGTTCGATAAAGTGAGTTGTGCCTGCAGAATATTAAACTTGTGACACCAGAGTGATGTTATCAAAGTGAGATATGGACTTTTTTAACATAGCAATGAGCGGATGACATTTACAGGAGCATACAGACATCTGTATTCCTCCCATTTTAGAAAGATGGTTAATTAGAGAGTGTATTAGCAGATTGTTAGTATTACTGGTACACAAAGACACACAGGAAACACTGAGTTATCTGTACACCCATGTCTGTGGGGCTTGGTCAGATTTCAATGTTAATGATTATTTATGTATTATTTCTACGAGAAACATCATTACCTCATAGATGCATCAAACACGTGATTCCATTAACAGTCTCTATCAGGAACAAACAGTAAATCCACTCGGTCACTTTTTTGATAGAATAGTTTTGTGCCTCAACATTATAGCCTTACTTGAGTGTGAGACAGCAGAGATTAGGCAGCTGTGGAAGATCCCGGTCGTCCCGTTGATCCTCCTCGTCTTCCTCTCCCTGTGGCGTGGTGGGAGATTCGGCGGAGATGAGCAGTTCTCTGAGTCTGGGGCAGGTCTTGATGACCTCCTGTAGAGGGGTGTGAGGGCTAGTTTTCACACCCTCCAGGGTGAGAGAGAGCAGGGACAAGCCTGCAACTTCCAAGGCAGGAAGGAGATCCACCAGGGGGCCTGAGTAGTGCAGTGAGAGGCTCCGGAGCTGCCCTGACCACGTCTGGAGGCCACTGGCTAAGAGAAACCCCTGGTTTCTTCCTCTAGCAACTTCATCATCAACGTTTACAGATATGGAGTAGATGTCAGGACATAAACAACTTAAACTCTCCAGAGACTCACATGATAAGCCCTTGACATCCTTTAGACGCAAGATGAGGCGTTCATCACCTGACTGAGACGGAGCTCTTCCTCTCCTTTGTTCTTCTGCTTGGTTCTGAGAGCGACTAGATCCTCCTTCGTCTCTATTTGCATCTTCCTCACTTCCACTACTACACTCCTCCCACAATATCCTCTCCTCATCCTCAACTTGCTCATTCGCTGCTGATCTTTCTCTATTTTTCCTCCAACTGTCCATGCTCTGCCTGTTCCTCCACTCCCTCCACACCTCCCCCAGTCTGGGAACTCCTTCTCGGTCAGCGAGCTCATCCGTCTGGTCGAACTCTCTTTTTTGGAGGAGACGACAGGCGTGTGCAAGGCCATCCATGGCCACTCTCTCCAGGCAGGGAAGGGAGAGGAGGAGGTGGGCTGCTGCCGCCACAGGGTCTCCCTCTTGTTCCCCAAAACCGATATCCAGAGCGAGCAGACTGCTGAGGGGAGGAGGAGACAGGGGTACAGAGCTAGAAGGGGAAATGAAAGATCCAGGAGGCCCAGAAGGGTGGCCAGAGGATGAAAAGGAAGCTCTAACTGCAAGGAGAAGTAGTGCAGCAGGGGAGAGGAAATGACAGCGGGATACATCCAGATGACGAAGCAAACGACAGCGGTGGGCGATCGTCCTGATTACACATCTGTCACAAGGTGTACCAGCCAGAGAGAGTGAGCGCAGGTCACTTAGGCTGCAGAGGGTTTCAGACAGGACTTTTGAGGGCAGCTGCTGGGCTCCAGATAGATCCAGACTCCACAGACTCTGAGACAAAAAGGAGGAATTATTAACATATAAAGGAGTAATAGCATATCCTTCTAGCATTCATCTAGAAGGATAAATAGCACAACAGGTAGGAATATATGTATTTTGGATTTTTGGTGTGAAATGTCCCTTTAAAAACAACTTAAAGTCTCACATTTAATATTTACTCAGCTGCAGTTATCTGAAAAACATGTAGGAAACACTGACAAGATTCAAACCAGTGAGTAGAGAATGTAGACATGTACAACAAAACCAAATGAGGACAGAGACCTGACAGCGTGCAGCAATGTGGGGACAGAGGGCAGAGGTGACCAAGCCAGGACACTTTTCCAGGGACAGGACACGGAGCTGAGGGACCAGCAGGAGGTGGAGGGCTGCCCGGGACAACTGCTTTCTAGTGGCCAGCAGCCGAGTCAGCTCCTCGACCAGCTCACCCGCTGTATACGGTGAGGAGATGTCACAAGATTAGAAGACAGGAATCACTTCATGTCAAGATCTGTGATATTATAAAAAAGCACCAAAGGTAGTTTAATAAAACATCCACAGCCCTTTATTACATTTCTGACTCATTTTGCATGAATGAATATACATTAAATCGCCTTACAGACAAATTTTGATTTGCATTTATATCACAGGCAATTCACTGAAAATAAATCAATATGTTGCTTAAGTCCACATGGTTAATGGACATGTTCCCTGCAAAACAGGAACAATACATGTGACCATTGCCTTTACAAACTCACGCAGTAAGTTGAAAGGCCCCATGATGTATCTGAAGGAATAATGATCCAGGTAGTTGTCGGCATAGTCTTTCACCCACACTTCCTTCATGTTGTCAGCGAGGCTCAGCAGACACAGCCGTGTCAGCGGAAAGACAGAGCCGTCTTCATCTGCCTTCCCGCTGCTCCCCCATAACTTCATTTTCCTCATCTTCCTCTGCCCGGGCCGACTCTTCGCTCCACCACCGAGTTCACCAGAAACCCGAAACAGAGGCATTGCTGGACAGGATGATGGATCTGTGTGCTGAGGAGGCCTTGTTGTGGAATTCAATATACATGTTAATATCTTTTAATACAATATAACTTTAGTGTGAACCTCTGTTCAAATCACTGTATGACCTTATATAGTCATGCTGTTCCGTATGTGGGAAGTAATGTGCATGCATCCTGCTGGAGGATCCTGATCAGTTGGTCAGGGCATACTGGCCTTTGAAAGGGCAAAATAGACATGAACCTGGGGTCATGTACACAAGATATGGAGGATGTGCGAACACAACAACAGTTGGAAGGGTAACTTGACCTAAGTATGAGGCACGTACGCAGATGTGAATAACATACGCCCAAGCTGACATTAGAAGGGTATATAAACTGTCGGGACCTGAGATAAGGTTCCAGTTTATTGCTGTGTATCTTGCATGATCTGTGAATAAATTGGGAACCCACGTGACTTTGAAGTTTCAGAGACTCCTGTGTGTTTTTCACGCCACAACAGCCTCTCCTCGCTTCTAGGTGCGACAGATGAGAGGACTGACAGGATAAAACAGAATAAAATGCCTTTCTGATATCAAAATTATTATTTAATCTCTTACATTTTCTTCTAAAATTAGTATTTTTTTATTTATTGCAAATGACCTAAAGTTTAAGGTTCCTGAAGATAAAATAAAGAAACAATTGGCATTTATATAAAAGCAGGGATGAGCAGTCAAAGACTTTAGGGTCTACTTTTACAAGAAGTTCGAGAATCACCCCTATAGGTTTTCATTTTTATTATTAGTCAATTCATATGCTGTTGACGGTTCTTGTCAACTTCACCAAAAATGTAATGCAAAGTAAATGAATGCTGTGTACAAATGTAGTCTCCTGATGGAGGAAGAAGGGAATAGAAAGCAGCTTATATAAATTCTCCCTGCCTCTCATAGAGACCAATATTCAGATACTAACAGTTAGTAAACACTTTACTTCTCAGTTTTTACTGCTTTTGATTTAAGGTGGGACACCATGAGGGAATATACTGAGTGATTTCACTTATAAACACTATTAATGGCTATTACTTTTACTTTAAAAAGTCAATTCAGGTGAGAGAGATAGACCTAAATAAAGGGAAATATAAAGCAATAAAGAAAGTAGTAAGAGGAATCTCTGTGTGGGACCTACCTTCCAAACAATTAGATGTTTTAGGTAAGAATCACTGCTGAATATAAGATATGTATGTCGACCTTCGTTCAACGATACTTCCTGATTGTATGTATAGGGTATGCAGCCCTGAGCTGTGCCTCTCAGGCACAACTTCCTCTCAGCGCTGGTGCCTGTTGCCAATAAAATCGAGGGGCAGCCTTAAACCCCTAACGTGGTCTCAATGCTAAAATCAAGCTAACATAATCCATATATAGGCCTATTCAAGCTAAAATTACTGAAGCGGCGGTAATGAGTGATAATGTCTTCCCTACAGATTTATTTAGGGCATAAAAATCCTGCGAAAAATCAACAAGAGCTGCGTTCAAGACTAATATGCAGAACAGAAACCATTTAAACACTTAACAGGTTGTTTAATGATCACTTTGAAAGTTAAATGTTTTGTTTTATCATGTCACTTTCATAATGTTGTAGACAATATACAGATTTTTTTTTAAATAGAAAGGCACCCAGTAAAAGAGTAAAAGCCCACACAGATGCAATCTTTAATTTGAACGCAGATAAAAATGAAAGACAATTGGGCAAGAAACAAATATAAGAGTATTATTTAATATAATACTCTTATATTTCACTTAATTACATTTGGTAAACCGACCAAAAGAGTGAAGGTGTGTTATGTAATGTATTTGAATGAAATGCAATGTCTCCCTCTGGTGGCTGAAATTGGTAATGCGACCGTAGTCGCTTAACAGGGATCACTGGTTACTACCACTAGGGGCGCTAGTGCACAGGCTGTAGCCTTGTGGTCTATTTCAAAGTTGAGTCGTGGCTGTCAGTAGGACATGACAATGGCCATCTCACCTTGTCAGCTGTCTGACCCAGATGGTGAAGACCACCTGTTAAAGAAACTGCAGACTGGTCGTAGTGGGCTGAAATGGTCATTGGGCATTTTGTAAATCCTGGATCAGTAGCTGCTGTTAAAATGACAGCCAATGAGAGAAAAACATAACGAAAAAATAATACACACTTGAAATGATATGGATATTCTTTATTTCAAGCTCGCATAATGTGAAACATCATAGACTTCAGTGAGTGTATTTAATATACACAATTAGCTGTCACAGAGGAAAATGCTAAGATAAAAATCATGCATATTTTAGTAAAAAAGTAAATTTTTCTTTTAAATATATTGTAATTTATCAAGACATGAACTATTCAGCAATTAGTGCATTTAATTTTACTTAATTTCCCATCATTCATACAATATTTGTGATGGCAATATAAACACATAAGTATATTGTATTCTCCTCATGATGGATGGATATTTGATTTGAGTCAATATTGTAAAAACATTTGAATTGCTAAAAATTTACTTTGATAATAAGGCATTACACTAACAACAATTCAACTACCGATTAAGGTAAATTAGGACGTGGATTTTGAGGCATTTTATGACTATAAAATGTTCAAATACAATGTAAAATTTGTCTGATGTAGACTGTGTGAAAGGTGTGAATTATTTTATTATTATATTATCTAACATGAATGAGTTATGCTGCAACCAGATCTTGAGAATACTGTAAAATAATACAATCATGTAACTTTAGCCATTGAAAACATCTCAGTGGAGTGTGCAGTGTAAAATGTTGTGACTGTAACTCAAGTCAATCCTGGTCGTCCAAACTTCAACCATTTTCTAGTGACGCAAGCATAAACATAATATTGTCAAACCATACTCATATCAGGCTCAGTAGCGACTGTATACTGAGCACCGGGAAGCTGCATGTCAACAGCACAACTTCCTACATTAATATATCACTTAGCTTTGTGGATAATTGTCGACTTAAAATTTCTAGAGGTATCTACAATGTGACAAGAACATGCAATTACTAATATGATCTAGTTCATTTTTAACAGGAGGGATGACCAAATGCAAACACCTAACCCTAACATCTATGGTAAATACTAATCTGTGATCATGTCCCCACAAATAAATTTTTGAACCAAATTGAATTATTTTAAATTTTTGAACCGAGATGGCTTCATCTGATTCATCATAAATGTTCACTTCTTTAGGCTACAGCTACTTTAGGTCACTTTAACTATGCTATTAGGTTATGCTACCTTTGACCGGTTATGTCTTTACCTGCCTATACTTTGTTCTTTGCTGCTATATGTTGTGTTCTATGCTGCTGTAACAAGAGAATTTCCCCCTGCAGGATGAATAAAGTATCTTCTTATCTTATCTTAGCTAACAGGACACAGGATCGGGTCAGTGTTTCTCTGATAAGGCTGGGTCGTCTGTGGCTTGGAGGCCGCTAAGTTGTACTCTGCTCAACAGACTGACAGGGCTGACTCCATTGTAGAATGCTCTACATGTGAGCAGAAAGGCCACGATGTGATCAAAGTAAGATACATATACCGTACATATTTTGGCTTAAGAACTTGATTGAACAAGCATGAAATACTCAGGATCCCCCGCCACAAGTGAATTTCATTGAAGTAAGAAGTTAGAAAGATGTTATTTAAATTGTCTCTGTAAATTATTCCTGCAATTAAACAGCAGGCCCCAGCAAAAAAAAAAAGACCTGAGTGTGTCATGCTATCTGTCATTTTATGTATTAGTTTGTGTCCAAGGACACAGGTGACCCTGCTACTGGAAAAACTCAATTTGTGGTGATGTGGATAAAGCATACCTTCTATCATAGCGGAATAACAGCAGAATGACATAAAAACGTAGTTCAGATGTGGCTTAACATGAAAAAATAAGTCAATTAGAAAATGTGATTGAATTCTGCCCATCGGTGTTTGAGGAGATGTGGATGGATGTGGACAGACTGCTGTTAGTTAAGGACGTACAGACAGACAGTGGTGACTACGTATGCCCACTTTGATGGGGGCATAAAAAGACGACAACAACGTGTACATAAACAAATATATGATAATTGTTAATCAGCATGTTCTCGCTCATAAATATGTTTCAGCACTTATAAATATGTGTATGTGAGTGTTGCTTTGCTTCCTGTTTTGAAGCAGAGTAATGAGCCGTAAAGCGCTAACAGACTGATTCAGCTGATGACAGTCCTGCATGACTTTCACTGAACGTCATTCACAACATTTACGCTAAAATGATTATAGTGATAGTTCGTTTCGGACTTATTTGTCTTAGTCTCACAGAAATTTTACGCAGCAACAGAGCATTTCCGCCTGATCACTCTTGCGCTGCACGTGTTCTGTCTCTCTATGCATGTATTTTCATGGCTAAAATCGTCTTCAAGCTGAATTCTTGGAATTCTTGGACCGTGAGACGAGTGAAAGTGCGCGGAGGACAGAAGCGTTTACTCTTGTGTGGCCTCTGGGAATGGCACCACCCTCCTCCCGGCCACAAACACCTCAGCTATGTTCCGATCATCACCTGCGAAAGAACAGAGACAAAGACAAAGTAAATGACGAGCCGCACACTGGAGTCTGGACAGATGAAATGAAACTGACTCACCCAAATTCAGGAACTTTTCCAGATTATACTGAAATTGAAATGATGATAAATTAGCACCAGACAGACATGATATGTTCTGCTTTTATTAAATTGTGTTCAGATTAAGGCAGGACCCCACAACCAACCTTCGGTCCTTCAGACTGGATCAGATCGATGGGTCCACACGGTGCAGCTACATCCACCCTCAGGGCGTCAAAATCTTTGCCAACTTCAAAGTTGCCAATTTGATCATCCAGCGATAAGGCTGCAGACAAAACATGAAAGATAATGTTAAAGAAAAAGAAGCTGTTGTATTCCCTAACCTCCTGTGAAATTGCAATCAGTCACGATTAAAAATTGCTTTCCCCTAGTTCCTTGCGTAGTGAATCAGGCATCTCTGCTGCAGCACTCTCATGACTTAGAGTAAGCAAAGAGCAAGAAAAAGGGTCTGTTGGTTAGAAAGACTAATGAGACAGAACTCTTGATGTTCTTCTTCTTCTAGGGATGAGAGTTGCAAATTAGCATCTGCTATAAGTACTATGATATGATATTAGATAGCCTTCTCTATGTATAATGTATCTGTCCCTATCAAATAAACCATAAATAGTAACTTCTACACAACATCACCTCTGTTTTGGAGTGACAGATGTTTGGCGTGTCTTACCTTGGCTGCCTCCCAGTGTGGCCAGTCTAAACACCTCCTCAAAGGTGAGTGTTTCATGTTCTGGGTCTTGGATTGTCAAGAACTTGGACGTCTCCAGAGCTGTCCTCACAGCATCCAGCATAGAGGCAGAGTAGCCTCCTGCCACGTCTGACGCAGCATGACAAACACAGATCAGATGGGTGAAATGAATTGAAGCATCCAAAAACAATCACTCTCACATATGCATGTGAGAGAGCAGCATGTTTGTTTAAAATCAGATTCCTGTCATCTCGAGGCATCGAGTTAAAAGATACAAACAATGTGATCAAATGTTGGTCAGCTGTCCTGCAAATCTCTCTGCTGGTTGCACGTGATAATGCAATAAAATGGCAGATTGTTGTAAAAAGGCATGTGGCAGGCCCTACTCAAGTTTCCAAATAGGTGAGAGGTGCTGTGCTCGCACCTGTTCCCAGCCCCAGTTTCACCTTGTGTTTCAGAACGTTGCGAACATTCAGCACTCCGCTGCACAGCCTGGGCGGATGAAGACAGAGAGGAGACTGATGTAATGTAAAGTCTATAATATTTGGCTGCAGCAACCTCACTGATGCGTACATTTGCATTCATCCAT
This sequence comes from Chaunax sp. Z400, assembly GCA_037577475.1. NCBI lineage: Eukaryota > Metazoa > Chordata > Actinopteri > Lophiiformes > Chaunacidae > Chaunax > Chaunax sp. Z400. The sequence continues at coordinate 5,771,063 of CM075187.1, forward strand.
TCTTGTTTTTTTTATTTTTAGCAAAACGCTTTACTAAAACAGAACCAGGTACTTACGCAATGTTGGAATTGGGACAGTGAGACAAAGAAGCTCCTGTCTCTCTGAACAGAGCCAGCTCTTCATCAGTGAGGTAGCAACCGTGCGCCATCACTGTCTGTGAATCATCATCATCATCAGGAATAATATCAGCCATGTTCAGCACTTTCATCAGCATTTTGTATTTTCCCCCAAAATGTCTGTCGGTGTGTGAGGGTCCTCTCACCTTGTTGGTAAGCAGGTTGCGTTTGTAATAAACGTCCGTGTAGGACTTTGATTCAGGGAACATCTCCTTTACGAGCTTCATCTCCTCAACATTTTCACTGATGTGACTCTATAGATAAACATACTAATGTCACACAGATAAGAGAAATCATATGGTATATATATGATAAAAGCAGTAAAAAGAATGAGGTGTGGTGCGTTCAGCTCAGTATGTAGAGCCTGTGCCACATATATCGAGGCTACAGTTCTCTAGCGGCTTGGTGCGGGCTGGATTGGGCCCGTTGCCCCTTGTGTGGCTGTCCCTGCCAATTAAAGGCTAAAATGTCAGACAAAAACAAAACAAACTTGAGGTGTGGCATTGTTATGAAACGGATAATTAATGCATGATGGTGCTCTGCACTTCTTTTGTTGCATTGCTCCCTGGCAGCTTTCTGCCAACACTAAATACTATCTATGGCAACGGGTCCCTGTGGACATAGTCTGGTTTGGTTTCCACGGTGAGCTCACCTGAATGTGCAGGTTGTTATTCTTAGCGATTGCTCCTAGTTGTCCAAGCAAGGCTCCTGTGCAGGATATAGCGAAGCGGGGGGTCACCACTGGCTTCACGAGAGGGTACTACCCCCCCCCCAAAAAAAAGAAAAAAAAAGAGAGAGAGAGAGAGAGAGACAAGGATTGGAGGACTGAGGATCTAAAAATCTTAAAAGATCACAGACCTACCTTGATTTGTTTCTTACATCCTTGATTTGTACAGTTCATTGTTTAGAACCTCACCTTTTTGTTCAAGAGTTCTGCAATGAACCTGAAGGCGACAAAAATATGGTTGTAATTCATTTAGGGCAGCCATATTTACCTATTTTTAAACAGCCCAAAACTTTTACTACAACTAATCTGCAGGGTATTTGGTTGTAAATGTTACAAGTGTTGTAAATGTCTGTGCAGATAGAGTTTCAAGCTTTGTGAGTATACGTAGGCTATGTTGAGTGTATTACCTATGGGTAAATATGAAATATTAAAAAGGAATATAAGGTGTTTCAATCAAAGAAATGTTCGTTGACTAAACAACAGACAACTATAGCCTTATAGCCTCTTTTCTTAAGTGTTAAAGGAGCATGAATAACCCGTATATCCTTTATGACACTCATTAAAATATAGCTGATTTCAACGTCATCTCACTAAATCTACTGTTCAGTGCATAGCTAGAGCCAACCCATGCATTATTAAACAGCTGATACCCACCGACAGGTTTCCTCTTGAGACTCCTGACTGGTCTCTTCGTAATGTTTCACCGAACCGTTCCTGTCCATACACACCTTGCCCACCAGGGCACGCTGCCCAAAGTCATCTGCAAGAAAAGGATGGCTGAGATAAAAGATGGCGGATGATAAAATGTGTACAAGGTCTCAGAGAGGTGTTTGATATAAATGAGTTTGTGCAGGTGTAATTGAGTAGGGAAAGATCATCTAATGTGCACACAGATGCACATACCATGCATGCCTTCATCACATACACTTGCATACACGCACATACGACAAGCACATGAACATATAAAAATGTATCAGAGTGTATTTTAGGCCCTATTTTTTCAGCTCCCCATGATGCCAGGTACATTTCATTGAAGAAAGAAGAAGTGCTCCAGAAATGAAAGGTGACAGACAGATGGACGGACAGGATGGATGGACAGATAGAACCCTTCCTTATATCTGTCTCCTCTCTTTGTTTATTGTTGGTGTGGGATAAGTAATGTGCTGTTTGCACTGCAGACATATAAACATATAAACTTCTCACAGGCGGACTTTATAATAGCAATCAGTTCATTTACATTTAGTGTCCGGGCAACAGTAACCAACACAACAATGGCAGGATTTTCTCTACGTGGAATACGGCAGTCGTTAAAACACCTGTAGTTATTGTGGTATGACATACCAAAATGTCGGTTGTGCAACCAGTCCATTCTTTCTTCATTCTTTCCTTGTAGACATGCTACCCAGCCCAAATATACGTCATCTGGTCTGTAATGGTAAATACTAGTCCTACCAAATGTTTTCTGTGTTAATCTTCTTTTGCTATGTGCATTTGTTTACCAATGGAAGTGTTGTTAATCATGGGGTCCTCAGCTTTTATATGATATATCTGAATTATTCCCCGGTTCAATATTCTCTTATAACACACCAGCTTTCCGGGGTGTAATGGGTAGAGCGTGCACCATATATATCGAGGCTATAGTCCTCTAGCGGTCGGTGCAGGTTCGGTTCCACCTGTGGCCATTTGCCGCATGTCTTTCCCCACACTCTCTCTCCCACGTTTCCTGTCACCTCTTCAGCTGTCTCTATCGTATAAGGCAAAAACACCCAAAAAATAACTTTAAAAAAACAACAACACATCAGCTTTCCTGTTATGTTAAGGTCATAACCGTCTAACCCTTTGGATCTGCATCAAATTGCACACACTCATAGATCCCAACCCTAAATACTGGGAGCTTATATATTTCTACGTCTGTACATAATTTCATAGCGCTTGTATACTATTTATTGCAACTGTCACTTTAACATGTCACTTTAACCTGTTGTGTCTTTACTTGCTATATTCTGTTCTTTGCTGCTTTTTTCTAACCAGTAAGTATTGATGTTGTGTTCTATGCTGCTGTAACAAGAGAATTTCCCCTTGCGGGATGAATAAAGTATCTTCTTATCTTATCTTATCTTATCTTACTAGGCTGTAAACAGGAGTGAGAACACCAGACGAAATGTACCACTGTGTATCATCAGCATATGAATGGAGAGATATATTATGTTTTTTAATGGTAATTCCTATTGGGAGCGTGTAGAATGAAGAACCGTGGCCCAAGGACAAACCCTTGTGGAACTCCAAAGCAAATGTTGTTGTTTTTCTGCAGATATAAAATTACTGATTGAAATATTGAATTGAATTGAAAAATTGAATTGAAAGCTCCTGTGTGTATGTACCCTGCCTCCGAGTAATAGAATTATAGAGGTGTAAGTTGTCCTACCCCAACAGGTGCAACAAATGCTGCCATTGGTCATTTTGATGACCTATACAGTTTTTAATTGTCTTGAATAATGTTGATTGGCCATATTTATAATTATATAATTACATACATATTACATACATATTTTTACTCTTTCCTTTTTTCCTCTTACTTTTCCTTTTTTTCCCTTTATTTAAATAAATTCCAGACTCTGAATAAATTCCACGCCATGTCCTGAAGCACAAGCTATAAAGCTTCAGGTTACTGTGTTTAATCTGGTTACTGTGTTTAATCTGGTCTCACATTGTAGTATTCACCTCAGTCAAACAAGGCATGACATGTCCTGAAGCACAAGCTATAAAGCTTGTGCTTCAGGACATGTCGTGGAATTTATTCAGAGTCTGGAATTTATTTAAATAAAGGATCTGAATCCTTCTTCCAGCTTTGTCAGATAATAAAATTCTGTTTAAACAAGTGTAATGTTACAGATACTGTACATGATCAGTGAGTGACAGAGCTCTATGCTACTGAGACCAAACATTTCTAGTCAAAACAGGCAGAAAATGTATGGAACAACTGCAAAGAGCTGGACAAGGTGAAGGTTCAATGGCCCTGATAACACAAAAGGACTGAGTAAAGCAGCCAAAGCTAGTGCTCAATTCAGTACGACTGGATCACTGTGTGTGTGTGTGTGTGTGTGTGTGTGTGTGTGTGTGTGTGTGTGTGTGTGTGTGTGTGTGTGTGTGTGTGTGTGTGTGTGTACATGCAGGTCTTCAGTATTGCATAAGATCACACCAAGATGATAAGGACAGGGCATAAAGGTGAACAAAATACATGTGTCTGACAGGAAAACAGAGAGTTCTGTCTTTACACAATTAAGAAAAACACATCATAGGATTCAAGTCAATTAATTGAAAGTTACATATTGAAATTACTGTGTTTAATCTGGTCTCACATTGTAGTATTCACCTCAGTCAAACAAGGCATATGGATCCATAATTACATTTTTAGCCACTGCCCTGCTTACCTAACGTCTGTCTGTAAATGCACCACATCGATTAATATAATGTAGCTGTGTTAGCAGACAATTTCCTTACATTTTTAGTCACCTTTTTTGCAATAGCGTTCACATTTATCAGTCTCCTCCAACAACCAGATTTTTCAGCTACGAATACTATGAAAAAAAATCGACAACCTAAAACCACCCACAAGTCCTCTACTGCTCTCAGGTGATTGTTGTTAAGACTTTCAGTAAAATGCAAAAGTGATCCAGTTTCAGACTTCCTTGTATACAATCCATATTACAGATAGAAAACACTGAAGAGGGTCAAGGCTTAAAAATAAATAAATAAATAAGTAATAGGTCAAAATGTGCATGTGTGCGTGTGAATGTAAGACATCTTACTCGTAATTTGGCCCAGCAGGAGAGAGGCGTCTGTATGTAGAGTGGCAAAGTAACATGCAGTGGTTGTTCCGTTTCTCAGGGTCCTTTTCTGTAAAGCACAGATATCATGTTACAGGATTAAAACAGCATTCCAACATTTGCACCTCTCTAAATCATAGCCTGTTTGACGACGGACGACAAATCATCACATGCACACATCAAACATTTACACTTGTACTGTAACTGTGCAGATTTTGATGACCACATATTTCATGATCCAAGCAAACTCACCACTACTTGAGTGTAGACCCTGTGGGCAAAGTCGAGGTCCTTGAAGCGTGACTCCACAGGAAAGGTGTAGGTGATGAGCCACTGTAGTAAGGGCATGTCCATGGATGTGCCGGCGTAGCTGTACTGGGATGCATGGATGTGGGTGTCCACCATTCCTGGCATGAAGAACTCACTGCAGTGCAAAAAGCCATGAAAAGTTTTGTTTATGGGCCATCCAAGAAATGATCCATACTCATGGTTTAGACTTAAGTGATTTATCCACAAGACAGCATCACCAAACAGCGTCACTCTCTGACTTATTGAAGTCAGTTAATATTTATGCCTGTAAAACTACTGCAAAATGCAATATATTCAGTAATTCATCTGTAGATGAACAACTTACTGTTGTGCCAGTTGAGTGATGTCAGGAGGACTGAAACCAAAGGTCTGAACCAAGCTGTCTAGGTCTTCTCCTTTCCCAATGAAGGCAATCTGATGCAAATCAGTTAATAGTTAGAAGAGAAATAACACAAGTAATAATGGTTTTATCCTCAAGACAGTCTGCTTAGGAAGTGGAGATTGCTATTTAACATTTAACTTAAATATTGACCTACAACTAACAAGAATTATGTCTTCTATGTGAGATTCTGTTAGTAGCACCCTTTGTGTACATGTGCACAGTTGTTGCTATACCTCAATATACTTGAGCCACCTCCTCAATATTCAGTCTATGATGTCCACATATTATATTTCCTTGTTGCTTTAAGGATGTCATGTGAATTGCAATCACACTTGTATTTTACTTCAGACTATTACTAAGGGGTAGGGGAGACTCGGTATGGTTGTAACACTTTTTCCTTCTTTTTTTTTAAGATTGAGTGCTTAACATTTATGCCACATGCTGGGGTAAGTTGTAACAAACAGGGAAAAGAAGCAAAAAATAAGGGCCACACCCTGCGTGATGCTTGAGTGTGTGTGTGTGTGTGTGTGTGTAAGCTTCACTCTCTAGAATGATATACGCGCAGCAAAGTCTGTCACTATTCTGGTATTGTAATAAGGAAGGAACAGGTGCCATTTTAAGGATTTTAAATGCTGTAGTTTGACTTTTTTCAGCAAAAAAAGTCACATGTATAGATAATTGTTGTTTACCTTGATGCATGCCTTAATATAATTTGTTTGGTACCCATGCTTGTATTCAATTCTACTCTGGTCCCCACTGGCTAGCCTGTCATAGGTGTGCCTCACATGGAGTCTAGTCATAATACAGATCTGATGCTAAGTGACATAGTAAGCCACCATTTCATCCTGCGCCTCAGAGAAAACTTTGCCGATCCAGTACACTTGGAAGATCACTGTTACCCAGGTCTTTCAGCTTCTGCAGTGATTTACAGTATCTACTCAGTGTTACATGGCAGATCCCATGTGTCTTCGCAACGGATCAGACTAACTTGCCCTTCTTTGTGACTTCATCAGATGCTGTTCTTAAAATGTTTGCAGGCACATCTCTCACTCTGTCTTTTCCACTGCCTAAGCATTCTGTAAAATTATTAAAAAATCAAAAGTGCTCTTAGTTGTATGTAATGGGATGGATGTAACTCTTTGACAGATGTGTTACAATTAATAGCAAATTGGTGGAAAAAAAATGCATCACATATTGCATGAGAAACTACAGTTTAATCTAAGTCATATGATTTTGTCTGCAATAGTATAAACAAAATGTGGTCTTGATCAAAAAAATGTGCTTTCTTGTCTCAAAATCTATTTTTTATGTACAGAATCTGCATGCACCTGTTTCCAGCCTTGAGAGCCTTCATGTGGTATCATGGAGGAAGTTGATAAATATCGAAATTATTTTATTACTAGTTAAATTTCCCTGAATAATGGAATTGGCCCTGTTACAACTCTGGCCATGGTAAAAAACTAAAAAACAAACATAACCTGGTCTCGCCTATCTCAGTTTTAAGACTCATTGTGGGCCAAATTGTGAAACCTGCTGAGCAATAACTAACTGTAAGAGGATATGGGGCATTGTGTTAACTGTGCGCATTAGGTTGGAAGACGACTTGGAGACGAAAATGCCCAAATTTAATTTTGCGCAAGGGTAAGGTTAGAAAAAAAAATTAGTCAAAGAATCGAAATTCCCTGACCAATAACTCATTAGTAAGTATTTGTCAAATCACAAACGACGCCTGTTCCGTACTGTCGTGAGGCAAACAACAACGAGCTATGATTACATTTTCATCAAAACAAATCGTCCTCAGATTTGGACGAATAACTCTCTAGTGCTGCCTGCAGTCCGGTGAGTGCGCACGGATCTATAAATACCAAAACCGGAAATAAATAAATAATAATAATAATAAACATTGTTATGCAGTGCACTCTCACCAACATCATTCCACGCATCAATAAAATACTGTTGATTATACTATTGTAATTCTTTTAATCAAAAGGCCTATTTATCAATTCAAATAAAGTCAAATGCATATATGTTGTTGGCAAAATGCCTCTAATTTTACATAATGTAAAATCTGACAAACCTTTCCTTCAGTATCCACTCCCAGGAGCGCATCTTCTAGGATCTGCAAAGGTGTTTGTTGGGTCGAGTGGATAAATGTTCCCCTGAAGACGTGCCTGATTTCGGTGTTCGGCCTGTAAGTGTTTGCCATCCCGTTGGTGGATCAGTCGGAGTCCCGCAGTGAGATAACTTCGGCCTCAGGAACAGCACACCGGGGTTTTATCCTCGGAGACCTCCGACCACCGAGGCGCACGAATCCACATGACTGGAAAATCTGCAGCCAATGAAAGGGTAGGGTGTGTGCCGATTTGTATGACTAGCTGTTACGGCATAACCATGATCTGGTTCACAGAGTCCGGAAGACTGAGACATACAATATTGAATTTAATTAGAAATATTGAGTTGACCTAACTCAGTTTTTATCAACTTGTTAAAAACACTGATTTTATTTTAGTTACTTTGGCATCAAGAAAACTGTCAAACTCAGTTTACTTGAGTTTGGTTCATTTAAACAAATCAAGTACTGGGAACTTTTGCTTTTTCAGTACTTAGTTACATCCCACAATGTAACTAAGTATATTACTCTTACACTTAAATACCCCACAAATTAGATCTACTTTACTTGAATAGCCTGTTTTCTGTTCATACCACTTTCTACTTGTACTCCACTACTTTTCATGGTAAACACCCCTTTTATGTGAGAAAAGTTGGATAACTGGTTCTTTTGTTTTTGTTTCTTCTACTCAGGTATTTGCTGTCCCAGCTTCTAAAATCTTTAATTCACATTCAAATCTGTTACATGAATGCTCTTAACAGTTGTGACAATATCCCACAACTAGAATAGATTCACATAGACTTATTGTTCTGCAGCTGTCCTGTTCAATATTGGGTAGCTGACATCTTTTGTCCATATGAACATAAATGTTTAATGACAGTTGAAACAACCACTGTGGTTTTGCACAATGGGTAAATAGATACAGTAGCGTGTTGGGGACAGGTGGGTGGAGTTTCCCAGCATACCTTTGGACAATGTGTTTAAGGTCATGAGCCCAAGTAACCTGTTATTAAATGTGTTCTGAATAATTATCAGTTAAGCAGTAATTAGCTCTTTAGAAACACTGTATATCTATAGAAAAGTTATTTAAACAACACCATTAGTTCAGTCTTTAATATGGTTAGTGATGTCCCGCCTGGGTGATACAAGAGGGTGACAATACAAAGCAGAGGGACATAATAACAAGCATATATCAGGTTTTACAAAAATATTGGTCCTGACTGCAGATACCACAGGGGGCAAAGTGCATATCAAAGATTTAATATACAAAACAAAACCCAAGAAAAAGTCCAATCTAAAAAAACAAAACAAAAAAACTCAAAAGGCAGTCTAAAGCAAACAGCAGTAAAGCAAAAGGCAGAAAGAAAATTCAATGAGCAGGCAAAAATCCAAATAACAGAATGTGATCAAACATTGACGACAAACTGGCAACTATCAGAGGGAATCACACAGACTAAATACACTGGGAGCAGGAGGGAATGACAAACAGGTGTTACAGGGAGGAGGAGACAATCAAAAACAGGTGGATACAATCAGACAATCACACACTGGAGGGAAACTGTTAAAGGGGAAGACACAAGGAGGACACAATGATGAACTGACATGAGACAGGGCCTACAAAGACACAGAGAGGGAACAACCCAGAACTGAAAACAGAAGACTAAAACCAAGACAGGGGAAACAAATGTCAAAACAGATCACAAGAAAAGACAACAGGAAGTGTAAAGCAAAAACATATGGCATGGAATAAAGCTAACAAAATAAAACAGGAAACAGTGGCACTAATTCATGACATAAAGAGGAACTAACAGATGGATCAGATCCATGACAGCACTCCGGAGCAAAAAGCAAATCATTTTGTCAAATTCATGCAATAAGACATTTCAGCATGCTACAATACATTTTAGGATATAGTTAGTTTAAGTTATCACAATAACAGTAAGCAAGCTAATTTACGGCCTGCCTGATCTGAACCGGAGTGGTGCTCAGTGATTGGACTGCTGTGCTAGTCATGGTTTGTCCATAACGAACACCATGTTTGAACATAAGGGTGTCCATCAGTGTACTTGGCACCAGGACGCCCTAGGTCGTAGGTCTGCTGATACATAGAACATATTGTTCTGGACACTCGGGTGAAGAGAGGTGCTGAGCTGTCAACTGATCACCACCTGGTGGTGAGTTGGATCTGATGGCAGGGGGAGGATGCCGGACAGGCCTGGTGCACCCAAATGTACAGTGAGGGTGTGCTGGGAGCGTTTGGCAGAGCCCCCTGTCCGGGAGATCTTCAACTCTCACCTCCGGCAGAACTTCGACTGCATTCCTAGGGAGGCTTGGGACATTGAGTCTCAATGGACAATGTTCTGCACCTCCATGGTTGAGGCAGCTGCCTGGAGCTGTGGCCATAATGTTTACTTTATTCATGTAAAGTAGATCTAATTTGTGGGGTACTTAAGTATAAGAGTAATTTACTTAGTTACATTGCAGGATGTAACTAAGTACTGAAAAAACCAAAAGTTCTCAGTACTTGGTTTGTTTAAATGAACCAAACTCAAGTAAACTGAGTTTGACAGTTTTCTTGATGCCAAAGTACAAGTAACTAAAATGAGATGAGTTTATTAACAAGTTGATCAAAACTGATTTTGGTCAACTCAGTATTTCTAATTAAATTAATTCTTACATTTTACAGTGTGGTTAATAAAGACAATTGTCTGCTCTTTTGTTCACTACCCAAGAGCTTGTTCTTCATTTGCATAGCTGCATGTGACCATCTCTAAGAGTGGAGGATCTTGTTTTGTTAATCTTGGCAGTAGATTGCTCAAGTAATAAATGTCATGAAAATATGTTACTCATTTCCTGGTACTGACTTCATAAGGGAGTAGCCACCTTTAGACTAAATGTTTTTTGGCACCTGTAAAATCTCCCAGTCACAACATGTGTTGTCTTTCACTTTGGAGCAGGAGGAGAGAGAATCAAGAAAAAAAGAGAACTTATGCATGAGTGTTTTCTAAAGGAAAATGGCTATACAGCTTTAGCGGCCTGCAGGAAAAATTCACAGCTTTATATTTTTTATTTTAAAAAAAATACTTAGACCTAAATTGAGTTTCAAGTTGTAATTACTTTGCTTTACATTTATTTATTTATTTAAAGTTGAGCATCACTGGCAGAACTGTCCCCCTGGAGTATGTGCATTTAAATGTTAAACTTTTATTTAAACTTTACACATTCCAGCTTAAATTCTAAAAAAGAAAGGTGTTGGGAAGAACCTATTTAAAGATATCAAAACTGCACATTCATAAAACATGAGCCACTGGAGAAAATATCATATTAATCAAAAAAAATTTTTGTATTTTTTATTCTAGAGGGGCAGATAGAAAGTCTATTAAGTGTAAATATGAAATATCTCAAGATATCTATTTCTGTCTTTAGTGCTGCCAACACTTCATGGCCTTTATAAGTTCAAACATCGTGAGAGGAATTGATAGCTTGGACAAATCAATTTAAAATTAATATAGCCTACACAATGTACAGGCTTTTATTACAATACATTCATAGACTGTATCTGTATATCCATTTAGCATTATTTGTGAATTCATACTACATCATACAGCCAATTTCCATTAATTTCCATTATTTAATGAATATTAAAAATGAAACACAACCACCTCAAATCTGCTGTCTTTTGTCTGATCAGCCGCCCCAGTGTTGACATTAATGAATATATAAAGCCAGCAATACTTGTTGATTTGCTTTAATTCATTTGAATATGGTCACACCTTAAACTCATACTGGAATTTTATTGGAAAACATTTGAGTAAATATGTAAAATACAAAAGTGGTTGTGGTTGTCTTTAGTCTTTAACTTTAACTCGAGATACATCTGGTAACACATCAGCTTTGTTTTCTGTTTCCTCTTCAAAATCTTCTCCCTCATCGTCATCGTCTCCAAGGTCACCGAAGTCATCATCATCATCATCATAATCATCACTGTCCAAGTCATCCATGTCCTTCTTCCCTCGTCCACATCCTTTCTTTCTCTCTTCTCCATCTTCTTCTTCTTCTTCTTCTTCTCTCATGTCCACTTGTGAGTTCACTCTGTACAGTGAGACAAGGTAAAGTAAAGTAAAACAAGGCTGTGTTAACTTCTGTCATGTTCAGTTGTAATTGTACCAATGCTGCCACTAAGTGGTGACCAGGGGATGGCACAGCAACCGTGATACGATCACTGGCCCACCCACTGAACTTCCTTTGCGAGTTGCATACGCATGATATGGCTCCAAGAGCGAAGGGGCCCCAGGCAAACGTCAAACATTTATTTGAAAAATAGCAAATAACATCATGCACACATCTGAACTAAAACAAAGGAGGCGCACAATGTAATTATGCTACATTAAACAGCAGCAGCAACATGTAAGTAAGTATGTAACAGTGGGGTTTTTTGGGGGCCCCATTCAAACATTTGCCTGGTTTGACTCTCCTTATGGTGCACCCCTGATCATATGCGTTTAACATTTTTCATTAGGCACTATTCATTGAAAAAAATGTGTATTTTTTATAATAGTACATGTGAAAGAAAATAAATGCATTCTGTCGCCATCTGGCCCTTCTTGCAAAAGCAAAGGGAAAGTTCTTCAGGCATTGTTTTGAATACCATGGATGCCACAATAACTGATTAAAATTATTTGAGTGAAGAGCATTAAATGGAGAAGTCAAGACAGAAGCTAAAATTTTGTCAGTAAGGTGATTAGTGATTTCCGTGACTCGGTTGTAATGTATCTCCTTGTCCTCAAGATGGCAGACTTACCACAGAGTTTACAATATGTGCTTGACTGATGGAAAATACAAAGTTTGACCTCATAAATGGTTTGATCCTGCCTACAGATTAAGAACCCATGTACCACACTTCTCACAATCATTTACCTCATGTGAGGATGTGAAATGATGGCTTATGAGTCACTGATGTAATGTGTGCAAGAAAATACATAAAACAAGCATTAAATAATGAGAGATTCTCTCAACACGAAGCAGAGAGGATGATCATTTATCTATTATGTATTTGTAAATAATAAAGTGCCACTCACGGAATTACGATATCCTCTTTCTTCCCACACTTGCAGCAGATCTCTAGCTGAAGAGAACAGGGCTTACAAATGACGTGATACGCATCCTTCACCGCCTTTTGAGAACACTTAACGCTGAAAGAAAAAAACACGCATGCACAAATGTTATGAGTTTTAACATTGGAACCAAGGACAACAGGAACCTCTCTGGCTTTTGTCCCCCAAATAATTCAAGCAGAAATAACACACCCAAAACACTGCACTTCACAGATACAACAGTGTAACATGCTGATTGAATGAGTCCGACTCATGCTAACAAGACATAAATGGACAATTGCAGGTTGTTAAGAGCTTCCCTGATTGCCAACTAAACTGTGGACTCACACTGAGTCCAGAACACCAAAACAGAAAGTCCCATGCTGTTTGGTAGTCCTGCATTTAACTTGCCAACTGGTTTTCTCATGCTTTGTTGCTTAATCACTAATCAAATCAAAATGAGATTAGAGATTTGTGCATGAGCAGTTGTTGCAGTGCAGACATTTTTCTGTATTTGAAATAGTGTATAGTGAAACTAACTGTACTCACCATTTTCGGGGTTGTGTTAGAGGCTTGTATTTGCGATACTTTACTTTCCACTCGAGAACATCCTTACAGTGTTGACAGAGCCCATCATGGGTCTGTGATTTCGCCTTCTGCAATCAAGATCACATTAACAGATGTAATAACATGACTTTGACAAAACAGTTGTTGAAGTTGGGGGCATAATTTATAGAGGAAGCATTGATATATTTCTAGATGGGTTCTAGACCACTGGAGGCTAATGTTAGGCTACAACAAGGTCCACATACCTTTACTTGTACAGTCGCTCCGTACTTATCGTTTTTGAAGGCAATCTTATTTTGATGCTTCTGCCTTCGCGATCGAGATACATTACCTTTCTGTGAACTCATCTTATTTTCCAATTTGTTTTTTGCCCTCACATGTTGACTGAGCACTAACCCGGAAGAAGTGCGAGCACGTCAGATAACGTCATCGAGGTCAAAATGTGAGCGCTCTCGGTTTTTGAAAGTGATTAAAATAAACCATGGAAATGAGTTATTTGTGGGAATAAAACATGTAAATAAACATCAGCACATCTTACGTTGACAAATAAGCTTTACAAAATATTTAAAAGTCAATGACGTCACCTCGATCGATTCTGATTGGACTTTGTCTCACAATAGTAAGCTCCAGTTGGTTTCTGTAAACGTCAATCAAAACATGAAGTCATCATTCTGAGCCATCGATAGGAACCGCCCATAAATTTAAAGATTGCGTACCATTGGCGGGCTCCTTTCATTAACCTCTTTGCTATTGCTCTATGAAGCTGTCAATCACATCACATCCTTTCAGAGCTAAGATAACAAGCAGAGAAATATTCATAAAGACAGCGGTGATGTTTCGGAAGCGAGAGATGCCACTGCGAACGGTCTAGCCACCAGGACGAGTGAAAAGAATTTAGTTAGTCCTGTTCATTTTCCGGATTGACCCGTATCGCTGCTGAGCTCTGGGGGTTGACTATTTTTAATTAATCGATCTCGTTATCATTCAGGACCATATGTTGAGAAAACCGAGCGGAGGGAAAAGAAAAGACAGATTCGGAGGGTGTTTGGACCGGAGGACGGAGCGGCTAGCTAACTCACAGTTGTGGTGCCAAGAGGATAATCTGGCTGAGGATTGTCTTGTCAATCACCTGGCGTCGTGAAGCAGATAAATTAGTTGGTTTGGTTGAAGATAACACCTGACTACGGCGACATTGGCACCTCAAAATAGAAAGAAAAACCAAACAAGCACCCAGAGCTGTCGTCCAGGTAATGTGACTATTTCCCGTTCTGTGTTTATCAGGAACACACTCACATTTGCATATTCAGTGTTGCTGGCTGATTAGCCCATCACACTTGGCAATAAAGTGTGTTTAGCCACTGAATATGAAACCTCCACAAACCAGAATCATTACAACCTCGCTGAACACATTGCTGCTCGCACCACCATTTTTAAATCGCTACTGGGCTCCATTCTGTCTCCGTAGCTGGATATTATGGGCTATTTTAGGAAATATGGTAAGCAAATTGTCTCCACTATGCATTTTGCTGCTCCTCACCCCTTGTGGATGCCACAGCATCCTGCTAAAGTGGCAATAATAGACTACAAGTGGCTAAGGAATTCAGCTGAATTTAACTCTGGTGCAACCATTTCTTTAAATAAGTGGTCTGCACCTAATTAAGTTGAACTCAAGTCAACTTTGTGGAACCAAAAAGTGTTTATTTTTATTTTTATAATTCACATCTAATTTCTGCTTAAGGCAATTTAGATTATTGAGTGGTGTGAGCAGTTTACTGGCAGGAAGGCCTCCCAGAGGCCTGTAGCAAATCTATAGTTTCTTCAGAGTTGTACAGATCCGATGGGAGGGGGGCATTACGCTGCTGTGATACTTTTCTGCAGCAGGACCTGCAAAGGAGAAGCTACACTGAGAGAGATTAGCAACACGCCAAAAGACAAAGAAAGAATTGCGATTGCATTGTGTATTTGCATAAACTTTGTAGATGCACCTGCAAAGCTACAAAAGCAGGGTGCAATTTATGTTCAGCACCTTTCTGGGAAATACAATCCTCAACATATTGTCATAACCTGACAATGATGTGCTTTGACCTATTCACAAGGGCATGTGTAGTTATGCAGAGTCAAATTACAAAGCCAACCCCATCTCTCGAGCTAGCCTCTGTAATTCAAAAGGAATATCTTAGAGGTAGCCTCTGGTGGGGGTCCAGGTGCAGCGTGAAACAAGAAAGCCTTTTAAGTCAGTATGTCTGACTGCTTGTGGAGCCTCTCAGGGTCAGAGCTTTATTTTTTATGCCCCTGCCAAAGGGGCAATACAGGGTTGCCCTTGGCTGTATGTTTGGACGTAATGGGGAATAGTCTATCCACATCTCCTCAAAAACCACTGGACAGAATTCAATGACATTTCCCATATGCTTTGTAGGGACCCTAAATTTGTGCATCTCATAAGTGGATTCTTTAATATTCTTCTTTTTTTAAATTTTTAGGCACAATTGAGCAAATTAGTTTGCTCACTTGGACACAAATTTTCAAAAAAAAAATTCCGTAAACCTGACTGAAGAGAGCATCGTAGAGGGATATTGTTAGTGTTTTTTTCAAAGAAGGAGTTGCAGCCCTGTCTTAGCCCCCTATCTGGAAACCCCCTGCTTTCCCATGTAACAAAGACATGTATTTATATTCTCTGAGAGACTGTTGTTCTTTAAGACATTTGTTTCACGTGATTTGGGTCTTGTGATGTTTTTAACTTGTGATCAGTTGTTTGAGAGAGCCCAAATGCTTTTGTTTTGGTTTTAGTTCTCAAAGGCTTGCAGTTAATCTACTCTTATAATGTATTTGTTTCTATTTTAACCATTGCCACTCTCCCTCTTTGCAGTGTTTTGAGGATGAACCACTTATCCCTCAGCGAGCTATGTTGCCTGTTCTGCTGTCCACCGTGTCCCAGCAAGATTGCCTCTAAGCTGGCCTTCCTGCCCCCAGAGCCCACCTACAGCCTCATGTGTGATGAGAGTGGCAGCCGGTGGACGCTGCACCTCTCGGAGCGTGCCGACTGGCAGTACTCGTCCCGTGAGAAGGACGCCATTGAGTGTTTCATGACGCGCACCTCGAGAGGGAACCGCATTGCCTGCATGTTTGTGCGCTGCTCACCCAGCGCTCGTTACACACTGTTATTCTCCCATGGAAACGCAGTGGACTTGGGACAGATGAGCAGCTTCTATATAGGTCTGGGTTCACGCATCAACTGCAATGTCTTCTCCTACGACTATTCAGGGTACGGGGCCAGCTCTGGGAAACCTTCAGAGAAGAACCTGTATGCTGATGTAGACGCTGCCTGGCAGACGCTCCGGTCACGGTAAGAAGACATGATGATGAAGCGAGGGAAGATGGGAGCCTGTAGAGAAAGGGTGCAGGATCAATTACAGTAACTGAGTAGCACACAGACCCTAAACTGGCAACGTAGATTAGGTGGTGAGCTGAGCATAATGACCTTTTTAGGGGGTGAATCGAATTTCCACAAATGTATGAACTACTAGATGCACTGCATCATTTTAACTTGCATACACTGAATGGTGCCACACCCCAGCTCTTAAGGGGAAGGGGAAGATGTAAATACTGTAAGCGAAAAAGGAAAGTAAAAACTTCCTGGTACAGTGCATGACTATAGCTCTAGTCTGAGTAGTTCTTGAAACATTTCCTCTATTCATCCCAGCTCATGATTAAGCCGTCAGCTTTGTACACAGCGGGGATAGAAGTATTTATAGCGACTCTCTGCTCATGTCATTCTCATTGACCGCTTTGCATTGGTAGTGAGATGCCATTTGTGAGTCACGGGGTATGCAGCGTTCCATGGTTTTCTCATGCTATGAACATCTACAGCTAATCTAAATGGGCATGACTGAAACTGAAGAAACTGGAGTAGAGTGACGGCAAAATTCATAGAGATATGAAGGGGTAACAAAAAGAGCAGAAGAGTGACGGTCGAAGAGAACTGAAGGAGCGAGGTGGAGGTACGATTAGACTTGGGCCTGACCAAAATCCAGGACGAGATGACGAGGATCGGTTTTGTAGGCATGTCATTATTTTGTTGTAGGTGATAAGGAGCGTATATCTATGATTATGCAGGGCAGCCATATCTGCTGCATCTCTTTGCTGTGTGGGCTATGCATAGAGTGGTATATTTATTGGCTGATATTCGACCTCGTCTGATTTTGAGGTCAGTATCTGTGATTTCACAGCTGATAAAACCTACGCGCTCAGGGATTCTTGTTGAAAATATCTGACATCTAACATAATCATTAAAACCCTCTTCCTGGCTAACACTACCGTTGGATTATTGAAAGACATTTGAGCTTCCCATCCTGAGCGGGCGGCTGCTGCTGCTCTGGAGGTAGTCGTTGTAAGGTCGTTGGTTTGATCCCTGCAGTCTACACGCCGTGTCCTTGTGTTGGATACTGAACCCCAAATTCTTCCCGATGGCTGCTCCATTCGTGTTATTTTGTTATTTACCAAGCGCTGCACGATGCATATGCAAGACTTTAGAAGAGACAAGTGGCGCTATGCCGCCGTTTTTTTTTGTGTAGTGTAAATAAACAAAGTTGGTACAGAGGTAAGGGTCTTTGTTGTGGCAATATTGTGTGATCTCTGTAATAAGCGCTAATGAAAATAGTTGTTAGTTACAGCCCTATACACATAATTTACACATACGAGAATACGAGAGAATAAAAGTTCGTCCAGGAGGCCTGGTTGTTTTTGCATACATCCTCCTGAAGACAAGCAAATGACTCTGTGAGCAGATGGTTGGAAGGTTGGCTGAAGAAAACTAAAAAGGGCGGGAGGAGAAAGCCGTGTAAATCAACCACAGGAACTGAAACTTGGCCTCAAGTGTGGAGTGCTTCTCCTGTGTCAATGCTGATGTGGGTGTGTGCTTAAAATGAGGGTGTTGGCACTGCAGAGATTTAAAAGTGCGGGTGGATAAAACTGTTCCGGTCACATTGAAGAAAATTGGACTATTTTTTTTTTTTTTTTAGTTGCTGGCTTTTGCCGTCAGTCTCTCAGCAGACTCTCCTACAATTTACACCATCCACTGCTTCACAGACTATAATGAGTGGCCTCCTGTAAATAATGTCCTTTTAAATACGGAAGCCGGCAAGTTGAACAGGAAACTACTGATCATAAGGGTTCTGCATACAGGAAATAGGCCGCTGCTGCAGAGGAGAACCTGCTTTTCTGGTGGCTGTATGCGTTGGGATGCTACACAAATAGTTTATTCCAAAGGCTTTAGTCACAATGTCGAATGGCATCGAAAGGGAAACGAAGAAAAGAAGCATTAGAAAAACCTTCTGAACCCCATTCTGTGTTGGTTTTTATACACAGACTGCTTGAAAGAGGAAAAAGTCCTTACTGCCTCTGTGTTCTTCTACTCATGTGTTGTTGTTTTTTTCTTCTTAATTTTATTATTATTTTCTAGCCTACTTACGTATTTTCATTAGTACACCAATTAATCTTCAGCTCCCACACATAATCGTGACCGGCTCAGAAATGAGTTTTGAAATTTGGTTTAATCCGATTGAGGCAGATGCTCCGAAACGTCACTTACAATTACTGACTGTGTGGGTGGGACAGGTGGTGGTAATGGTGTTTCGTGACATAAATGCAAAACCCAACTGTTGGCTCCTCCTTTTATAGTGTGCTTGAATAAATATTTGCATTGGTTTTGTATTTTATTGCACACTGCATGGCCCTGGCGCTGCATTCGCTGTACGTAGAGAAACACGATGTTGAAAATCTTTTACGAGTAACTGGTAATGAATGTGGTCTTTTTCATTGTATTGCAGTAAAACACATGTAGTTTAATAACCCGTACTGTTTGTGTATTTATATGTAGAGGTCTAAAAAGCATTAATACCTTACTTTACGTGTGAATTTTCATCACAGTGTGACGCACAGTGCATCCTGCATGTGATCATATGTGACTCAAGTGGGTAAAATACCAGCTGATTATCTGAATAAGATAATGATTCACCAAATAATAATTTGGACAGTGATGAGACAGGTTGGCTATTTGCCTACTAGCGTTGCTGAATATTATCCGTAACAAGCAAACTATTTCTGTATTTAATCAGCTGTTTTTAATACACAGTATCAATCAC
Organism: Chaunax sp. Z400; assembly: GCA_037577475.1. Lineage (NCBI taxonomy): Eukaryota > Metazoa > Chordata > Actinopteri > Lophiiformes > Chaunacidae > Chaunax > Chaunax sp. Z400. Next base: position 5,790,334 of record CM075187.1, read on the forward strand.
AGACACTGTATCACATGACTTTGTGGGTTAAGCAGGAAAGAAACCTGTTCATGGTCAGCTGAGCTTACAGGAAGAATGGCATTTCTTGATTTTCAAGAAGCCGCAACTTGCATGCCATTAGTCTCGTGGTTTGAAGTTCCGTGGCACAATTAAGAGTTCCGTCCTCAGATGACTGAGTGCTTGCTGGTTTTTCCCCTGCAGTGCTTCCTTATGTACGCAGCCAGCTGCAATTAGGCTGTCTGTCAGGTATAGAAATGCACAGATTCAATCACTAGTGTAGCCCGTACCACACAGACTACTGTTTAAGAAGAGGTTCAGATCCTGAAACAATACAGGGTTTTAGATTTGACACACTATTGCACCACAATGGAGAGATGCTCTACATTAAGTTGAATCCGGTTTTAGTGGCTCATTTCTTATGATACAAGAAAGGAATAATGTTTAACATTAAGATATACCTTTAAAAAAAATCTAAAGTTTTAGGGAGGCTAAAATGAGAACAGTGTTTCCAAAGTTTGTGCATTTTTCCCCTCAGTCGATAGTTGAACACTTTCACCATCAATAATAGATTAGTCATTAATAATTAATACGATTCTAATTCACGTCTTTTTCTCATTTTAGGTTCTATTGAAAACCTCTAGTGGCACATTAGTTATGTGATATGTAGTCCAGGTGCTCAATAAATCCCTCTCCATCCACCATGTTTGTGGACTTCTCATCCTTTTCCTCCATAAAGCTGAAGTTACTGCCTGCAGCCTCATAGCTAACACCAACATGATAGTGTGTTGGGAGGACAGTGTTCCATTTCTGGCGTGCACTTCAACCGTTGGGTGCTGACTCTTCAGGTAGGACAACGGTGACGTATATATTGTCATGTCGGTTAAAACGATGTTTAAATGGTTAAATACTTGGCAGCAATAAATTCATTTATCATTAACGTCTCTCCGGAGAAGGAGTTTGACCGAGAGGCTGTCACAGAGTTTAAAGAAATGGGAGCAGGAGCATTATGTAATGTGCACAAGGCATTTTTGTCATTATGGGGCTGCAGGGGAACAGAGACATCCTGCTCAGGAGGATGTCTTTTTTTTTAGTAAAAATAAATTTGACTATCAAAATAAGTCGTCAGTCAGTTCCCCAAGTATGTTTTGCATGTACTTCATTTGGCTTAATCAAATGACAAGCGTCAAGGTAAAATTTGTTTTTAGGATCCCTTACACCGATCTCCTCTTCCTTTTTTTGCCATGTCTGTTTCAATCTCTCTGACCGTGAGAGCTCTGCTGCTCTCCAGCTCCAGTACAAATGAATCCTTCTTGCTGTCAGGTTTGTCAACACTCACTCACTCACATTGCCACACATCACTTTCTCTGTTACTCTAAGGCAGACACTGAAGTTTTACATTAATCCTGTACAGCAAAAAGAAAGAAATGACAGTTTTCTAAGTATTCGTCAACGCCGTCCAGGCCTAACTGCTACCAAAGCAAGTCTCATTAATGGCCACAAAATTACCAAGAGGTTTTCCTTAACATAAAATATGATGATGGAAGGCAGGGGAATAATTTTCAAAATGTTTCAACATAACCTTTAGTGTAGAATCTTCAAAAGCTAAGTGTAAATGAGTTTCATTATCGGCCTTTTTGATTCAGCTGTTTGTGTCTGATGGTCACAGAAAGGGGGCCCAGCCCAGCCTTTTGACCCTGCCGAACATGAATCGTCTAGATCCTGTTTTATCACATCAAAAGTCCTCTCTTTATGGCCTCTCGTTAGTCAGACGCATACATCCCTGGAGCATGTCTCATGCTAGCTGACCCTGAGTAAGGGTTGACACAAGCATTGGCTGCCTTCAATTTACACCAGTCACATGACCGAGGGCAGTCGCTTTGTTGACAGTCGAAGCACCAAAGTGCTTTGCTGCACCCGTGTTCTTTTGTTCAGCCACGACGGACGAGGCACTCCCTTCTCCCGAACAGGACGTTGGCCAGATGATTCAGTAATTAGATGAGTCACAATGTTGACACACACAGCCAGTGTTATCATAAGTATTAGACATACTAATAAAGGAATGTGTCCAGTGTACTCTCTGCTCCACATTAGAACTCAAGCATGTTTTTTTAATTAAAGACTGACCGAGCTGACGAAATCCATCAGCCTCCTTTCGTCTCCTTCACAGTGTGTTTCTGTGTTTTCCAACATAGAATGGCACTGTAGCAATTTTTTTTTCTCCCTCTGAGATGGGAGGTGGGCCAGTAGTCAATCCTGCTAGTCTAATATTGGGTGGTAGCCTAGCAACTGATCTCCAATAGAGGTCCTTTCCAATCTATAGCCAATGAAAACAACCATGAAAAGCTCACTTCCGAGTCCGTCGTCTTTTATCGATCCAAACCAAGACACTGTTCGCCTTCTCAGATGATCAATAGTGGTGAGAAATTCTCACAGACATGGACACAGAGGGGCAGCCAACCACGTCCATGAATTGCATTATTCCACCATGGACGAAGTGAGGAAGGGTATATAGGAAATTGTCCGGTTCCATCCGTCCCTCTGTCCATCACGCCTTGATTTCAGAGCATAGCTCATTCTCGAAGTGGGTTTTGTTTACGGAGCAGATAGATGAAATACTATTCAATATTTTTTTTGCACAAACCTTTCTGCACACAAAAAACGAGTTCTGAAGTGGTGTCTTTTGCTATTTAGGAACTATTATTATTAGCATTTGTTTTGCTTCTATGGTTACAAGTTGAACTTGGGCTCATTCTGGGAGCGGGATTTGTCACAGATGAGGGTTTCTGGGCCATAACTCAAAATTTTCACAAATCTTTTAAAGCAATTTATTATTAATATTTTTAGTGTGTAAATTGAACTTTTTCTCAGATATGCAATTAACACAGACAGCTTAAATAACCTTTTTCTAACTGTCTTTCTTTGATGAAATGCACCCGTGGTGCAGGTTCCTTAGTATTTCGTGCTTGTTTTCTTTACTACAGTGGCTGTTAGGCTCATGGATCTCATAGACAAAGGCTGCTGTGTCTGTCAAGACAGTTGGGCGGAGTACAATCGCTCACCTGACTGTACGTAGTACAGAGCAACCGGAACAACACTTGCTGATGGCATTTGCGGATTATATACTCACTGTCATCACATCTTTGTTTTTGTTTTTTTCTCTCCTCGTTTGAAGTGTGTGGTCACTGAACCCTAAACCGAGATCTTTACATTCATTTATTTTCAAGACAACGATTCAATGGAAGTAGATTAGTAAAATGGTGCTAAGCATAATAGCAAATCATTGGAGTGCTTCAGAGGAGAATCCCCCTGCTGAGTCGCAGATGGTACACTAATCTGTTAAATATGCCTGTACATATGTTCAGGATATCCTAAAATATCTATTAGTCATAGTAACTGTTGTGGGATAAGAACATGTTTCGGAGGGAGCAAGAGACGGAAGAGGGGAACGAGGGGGGATGTGATGCATACTGGATTGGATCTGTGTCAAGACGCTGAATTGATGAAGGTCTGGGGGAGGGGTGTAACCATGGAGCATGGCTGGAAATGGCTTGGTGAGGCCTATTCAAGCTGAAAAGAAATGGAGTGAATTGTAGGCTATTGTTGGCCGGTCTGGAGGGGGGGTGCATCTTGTGTGGATCTGGGTTGTGCTGTTTTTAATAGCAGTGCAGCTGCAGACCTTTCCTGAATGCGTGAGGAAAAGCCACAGCAGTCCGTCTAACACTGTCAAGACCGTAGGCAGGGTTAGATTGGTTAGAGAGACCTTGTTTTAAGCGGAAGGTCACCGGTTCAAACCTTGAATTATTCATTGTTTATGCGTGTCCTTGAACAAAACCGTCCCACTCGCACAATGTTGGTGTAAGGATGTATGCTGGGGTGTGATAAGTTACAATTTTCAATCATCCACAGTCCCAACAACGGGTGATTGATGGTATTATATTTGTACAGGTGTGTGTGTGTGTATGCGACGAGTGTGTGATGACAAGAACCTGTTATTTGAAATAACCCGCTACCTTCCACCAGCAAAGTGACTCATGAACAACTACATAATCTTTTGTAATGTTTTTTCTTCCACCGAATTAAGACTAGCTTAACTGGAGGTAGCACTGGTTTTCCAAACGCCTAACCCTTATGTAAGCGAAGCATGCTGTGTTAGGTTTGCGGAAGGCCTTGCTGCATTTACTTTGACATATTCTTTCGCCTCGCGATGGTTTCAGTTTACCCTCTGTGTGTTGATATTCCCTAAGCTTCATAATGTAGTGACATCCATATGAGGGGAGTGTTCATGCGTCTGATGATTGGCCAGGCTTTAGTGGCCTGACATCGCAAAGAACCTTAAAAGAGATAAGCATAAACAGGAGATAAGCACAAATAAATGGTAATAACAGATAAAGGTCTATGTGAGGGTTACACTGATAAAACCTCATAACAGCAGACAAATAACAGACTGTTGTGACGATGGTACAGGCATTGCTGTGCACTCTTTGGCAATATGAGATCTAAATAAGCACCCATTAGCAGTAATGATTAATGGAGGTTCACAGCCAAACAAACCCTTGTGTCAAGCAATTTAGCTTCTCCTGGGTGGAGATAATATTGAACTTCTATTGCTTATTCATTCAACAGTGTCATCTTAAGGCCCATATATGCTCCCTCTACGTACATAAATGGATACGTCCATCTATCGACCCGTAAATACATTCGTACATCCGCTATGTCGAAATCGATACAACCCAAGTGGGGCAGTGAAGTTTCAACAAATATGGCGACAGCCACAGTAGGTTGTGATGATGTACCTAGTAAATACAAAGCGGCAAAAGCGGAGGTAACAATGTACTCGGCGCTGGTCTTTGAGGCCATTAGCGACATCGTGACTTGAGCACAGAGTGTTTTTTACACTTTATCGCTTCACTTTTTTTCTTCTTCGTTGTTTCTGTACATATTTGTCGAACCTTGCGTGAATTGTAGCTACACTGCCCTCAACCATTTCCGGTGCTATTGCTCCATGATCTCGTCCATATCCGTAAGCTAAAGGATATTTGGTGGAACCACTGCAAGAATGATTCTATTCAATTTGTAAGATCTGGCCAGACTTTTAGTTTAGTAAAAAAAAAAAAAAATGAACCTTATCAAAAGAATGTGAAGAAACCTCAGTGTTGATGTCATGTCAAAGATTTCTATGTGTTATGTTGCAGAGATATTCACTGAAGGCGACATGCTACCATGCTAACCCCGGCCCGTCCTGTCTCATGAGACCACTTTGCATGTCCAGAGGCAGAAGTCCAATAGCCAACCCCGACCACTGCAAGAACATGCGATGACACTTTTTGTTTTAAAGGTTAAATTCCTTAAGGCCTTTTAAGAATCTGAGAAACGGCCTTTCCACAAACTGGACTGGATCCAAGTGGATTCTCATCAACGCTAATCGTGCTTCTTTTTTAAAAAAAATCTTGGTGACAGATCAATTTTGAACTGAATGTGAAGATGACATTGACTTGCAAACGGTAAAACATAACTGTTTGTTCCAGACTTGTTTCAGCCTCCTCACTATCCTTCATCTCCCTTTAATGGCAACATTATGTCGTATAACGGCGATAAGCTTTCAGTACATGAATTGTGTCTAACAGGGTCAGCCAACCTTGAGAGTTAATGGTGCTGTAAACACCAAAGCACCCAAGACTCATCTGGAGTGAGCCTTTTCTCATGCCACGTCAGTATTTTCACCCCTATTTATACTCAAAGGTTAGCTGACATACTAACGATAAACAGCTTGTTGTGTTCCTGCTAATGACTGTCTGCACATCAGACTGCGTGTGCTTGCTTACATTTTCATGAACTGTCTGAAGTGGATGCTCCTACAATTAGTCTGTTACCGCTTCACAGGAATAGCACCACAGATTTGTCATTTGCAAGGTTGTCCCCAATTATAATCCATTACAGCAGCGTCGAGTGATGTCAGGCTTTGGTGTACTTGTGTTTGGTGCATGTATCCTTCATCGCTATGTATGATAGGAGGGCACTTGAATGTAAGTGTTCCCAATTTCCATATTGGAGTACAGCAGAGAGTTTGCAGGACTGGTTGTGGCTGTTTACTACGCTCTATCCAGCAGTGCAGCAGTAGAGACAGCGATGCACTGTTCTCAGACTAGGTCTCAGGTTGTCAGCTGACTCGCCTGTTTGCTGCTGGAGTGGGTCACATTCTCCATAATCAGCTGTGGAATGTCTTCCATTTTTTTTTCTTCCTCTCCTGTCATTCAGTATTAGTGTCCTTTTAGTCTATTTCTGCTTGTTTTGCTCTCACACTCCCTCCTCCTGTCTCTTATCACAAGACTACGATGGTGGTCCTCTCTGTTCAGCTGCTTTGAAAAGCTACAGAGAGCCACTGAACCCTGGCTGTGCATAATCACTGACTCACTGGCGTGACGTTTCGGCCGATAACAGAGCGTGAGTAAGTCTCGGTTAGCACACAGGTGTGTGTTTGCTTATGGAGCAGCATGTGGGCGGGGGGGAGATGAGAGAATGCCGGGAGACTAAATGGTTGTGTGAATGTATTTATTGTGGGATTGGTAAAAAAAAAATAAAAATATGTAGGAATTGCAAACAGCTTTTGTAATTTACTATGAAAAACACTGTAATCAGCTTTAACACTGATGAGAAAAAGCTAATCTTGTGTTCTGGAAAACGCTGTTTTGTCAGCCAAGCTGCCTTTCCACAATAAACAGAAGGCTTAACTGGGTGCCAAATGTGGCCACTAGCAGTATAAATTTCTTGTTCATGATCAGCAAAAGATGTTCAGATGTTCTCTGTCCTCCTCCTTGCAGGTATGGCATCCGGCCAGAGAATGTGATCGTGTACGGCCAGAGCATTGGCACCGTGCCCTCTGTGGACCTGGCTTCACGCTACGAGAGCGCCGCAGTCATCCTCCACTCGCCACTCACGTCAGGCATGAGAGTGGCCTTCCCCGACACCAAGAAGACCTACTGCTTTGACGCCTTCCCAAAGTGAGTTCCCTGCATGGACGGATGGCATGTGTGAAAATGCAGGCTAAATGCATCACAAACATCCACAGAGAGGCTCCCCCGGCTTCCCTGCGCAGACGTTCAGATAACCACAGAGCACAAACATTTGCACACAGCATTTTAATGAATGAGTTTGCATCAGGAAAACACACCAAAGCTTGCAAACATGGACTTTATTATTGTTTCTCTTATCTGAATGAGTCACAGTGTTTAGCCTCTCAGTAGCACCCTCAGGTGGTCGTATGGCAAACTCCACTTCACTGTAGGTTTCCAGCATTTGTGAATATTTTATGTTTACGATTACAATAACTCCACCTGGGTCTCATATTTCTCTTTGTCTTCCTGTCTACATCCCTACCTCTCCTCTCATTCCAAAGCATCGACAAGATTTCCAAGGTAACGTCACCAGTGCTGGTAATCCACGGTACGGAGGACGAGGTCATCGACTTCTCCCACGGCCTGGCGCTGTATGAACGCTGTCAGCGCCCTGTGGAACCGCTCTGGGTGGAGGGGGCCGGACACAATGACGTGGAGCTCTATGGACAGTACCTGGAGAGACTCAAACAGTTTGTTGCACACGAGCTGGTCAACTTGTAGAGGAGCTGGGGTGGGGGTGGGGGTGGGGGGGGGAAGAGGGATGAAGAGAAGGCCGCAGTGGTTTTTAGGAGAGGCTGGATGATGGATCTTTCCTTTTTTTTTCTTTTTTTTTTAGTCAAGTGATGCAGGTGGAGGTGGTGTTTGTCTGTTGAGTGCTGATGTTTCGATGGCAGGCTTCTCTCATTAAGGAGCACCCCTCCCTCACTTCTAAGCCCGTCAGTACTGTCTGCTCCACATGCTGCAACTGTGAACTTTTACAATTCTGCTTAGCTTTCGGATCATTTTTTATCATTTGAAAATTGCACATTGTGAAAGTGAATGAAAGTGGAAAACTGCACAGACAATATACCGTGTGTATACGTGCGTGTTTGGTGTTTGGATGTCCCATTTTTGCTGCCTTTTGACTTGATTTGTGGTTCCAAATGGAGACCTCTGGTCAGCTCTTGAGGTTCTGAGAAGTGGCCACAGAAGTGGATCAGATTCTCTCTAATCCAACCGATCTCCATCTGACTTGGAGGGCAGGTTTGGTCCCACTCACTGCGATCAAGACTTGTTTTTTCTTTTTGATTACTGTTTGTTCTATTTTTTCCATATTATCCATGATATTTGCACGTATCAGCTGTCACTGAAGAGCTGTACAAGACAAACTCACATTATCTAGCTGTGCCAGTGTTGCCAAATGTTTAGTGTAATATATCGCAGAGACTTAGACACACAAAGAACATTGTACTTCATACAAATAACATCTAGAAACTGATGCAAGATGGGCCTCAGTCAGCAGATCATGTAGCCAGTTAAAAAGCTGGGCCTGTAGATCGTTGACCATTTAAGTGTGGGTAATTTCTTCATTGTCTTTTCAAAATGTTTCCCAAGCTCTTACTTCAGAGTTGACCTCTAAGTATTGTTGCTGTTCACATCAGGAAAATCAAATGTGGGTCAAACAAAAATATCTAATGCCCATTTTCAAAATCACAAGTATTCACCTTGACTGTTATGAAGCCCAGTGTTGACGTTGTTATTTCTGTCTTTAAGTCTAAACATGACACATTATAAATGATTTACATAATTATTGCATACCCACTTATTTCCCTGAATCAGATTTTTCTAGATGTATGTGTGCTCTGATCCAGACTTAAACCACTAATGCCAATCCGGACTGAATGGTGAACATTATCAATTCAGCTGATGTTCAGGCAGTTGTTTGAAATGAGACGTGTTTAGTTTAGTACATTTGAACTGAAAAATGACTCCAACCTCACTCACAATATGTGCACTATAGGACAATGGGTTATGGTAGTTAAATGGCTCAGCATTAAGGCCTCCGTCATGGAAAGAATGTTTTTGTCTTAACTTCATTGCATCATTTCGTCCTGATGGTATTTTACATCCATTGTTGTCTGTTGATTTGCCCTTTAAAGCTGAATGAGGCAACGAAGCGTTAGCAAACCAATGACTCCATTAAGGCACTGTCAGAGCCCGGAACAGCAAATGTCATCGTGCTACGGCATGCCATGAATGGCTAATTTCCTCTTCTGTTTTAGACCTATATAACAAACACAGAAATACAAAAGAAGTCTAAATAAATCATTTTCTTATGACTCTTTTATTTATACGTGTATTGCACTTGAGCCTGTGTTCACAAAAGGGGTCAAATACTGTAGTTAAGTGACAATTAACCTTGAAGTCAAATGGTGCTACTGTAAAAAATTCCAGTCCCATTACTTACTAGCTGAAAGGAAGCAAAGATGGTTTGATTGACCAATATCCAGATGAGAATTGTTAACTGTTTGTCAGGTGATGGTCTGTTATGAAAATTGCTTTCTCTCACAACTTATTTGTCCTACTTGGTTATGCATTCTTTCATTTTCACTTTGTAAATAATATTTGTACTCTACTTTTTTCTTCTTTTTTTTTTACAAGCTTTTGTGATCATCTCTCAACTCTCACGTCTAACTCTTAACTGTTATGAGACCGTGATAAGCCATTATTTTGGCTTTTCAGATGACCTTTGTACCGGTCACTTCGACTAATACCATCTCTTGTTTGATTAGATTAATTTTGTATAGCGTATTTCAGTACAGAAGGAACTTGTATGTTATAATAATAGTGATCTAGTAATTCTAATATGGATAGAGAAAATAAAATGGTATTTGAGACGCAACCCTGTTTGTTTATGCTTAATTTTTGTTCACTATGAGAGAGATTGGTCTCCTGCCTTGACAGCAAGTAATCGTCACATGTGATTAAGACGATAAATAGAGTATAAAGAAGGCTTCCTCCAGAGCCGACAGGGATGTACTGTAATGTGATGGGGTGAGCTCATGCTCTCAGGACAAGGGCGTTTGGTTCCAGAAAAAAAGAGTTGCACTGCAACAAAGCAGGTTGATATTTATTATTAAAAAAGGCACTCTGCCACTCCTTCTGTCAGGATGATTTATCATCACCAAGACATTTTTAATAAGTTTCACAGGATGTGTTTTGGGAATTCATGCTTCTGGAAAACTTCAGGTTTTCATTGCTCTATTGTTTGAGAGGCTAAAAGCAGTCAACACATGATCAAATCTGTACAATTTAATGAAATACACCACAGCAGCCCCCGCATCAAATATTAGCTTCGTGGTTCTGGGGCTAGGTCATATTTCAGGGTTTGTAGTATTACTGCATGTTCATAATAATACATCGTCTTTGTTTGCATAATAAAGTAGAGATAATCATGATCCGCTCGGTCCTGAAGCTCACGGTTTGGTACTCCCCTCAGGTTGAATTGAAGAGATGATATTTCAAGGAAGGCTCCACAGACATGAAGAATTCAATGTAGTGATTTTCTCTGTCCTACCAGCAGATGGCAGTCTGCCCAGGTTTAAGCCACTCCCCTCACCCCATGCTGCTCTAGTGCTCCTGGTGACCCATTCAAAACACCTCGGAAACCCGTAAATCATTTCATTAAGACTTTTCAAGAGGGTTCTATTCCACTTTTTATGCCTCTTATTAGAATTACAATAGAGCTTCTGAACGCTTTTACTGTTTCTGTCACAGTCTTTTCACAGTTAACTATAACTTTAACAGCTTTTTCCTCTTTGCCACTGCCACTATATGAATACTTAATACCACTAGGACTCAGAGCACAAAACTAAAACTGCATCAAAGTCCCTGCATCTTGTGTACAGCTTTCGGTATTTATATGTTAATGATTCAGTGATGCTGGTCCCCCCCACATATACGCCAAACTATATAATTTATGTAAAATAACACATAACAAAAAACAACTTACAATAATAGTAATGACTATAAGTAGGAGCAAGGTGGTTGCCTCACAGCAAGAAGGTTCTGTCAAACAACATGCTATATTGGTAAAGTGGTTACTCATCCAGGTGTGAATGGTTGTTTGTCTCACTACGTGTCAGGCCTTCGATGAACTGGTAACTTGTTCAGGGTGTACCCCTCCTCTCGCCCAATGGTGAGCCTAGACTCTGGGGGCCCCTGGCCCCTGCCATATTAGGATTCATAAATTAAATCCTGGATCCATACAGTCTTCGAGATAATTAGCCTAAAAATCTATCTGATCACCTGTTCCCCTCCCCAGGGCCCACCTTTCCACAAAATTTCATTGAAATCTATTCAAAACTTTTTAAACTTATCTTGCTAACAAACAAATAAACAATCAAATGACCGATCACACAATCTACTCCAACTCTTGTCGGCTGAGATAAATATTAGGCTACATATCCTGTAGCCATTAGCTGGTTCTATGACCTTTACTGATTTTATCCATATGGATGTCTTCAGGCCAGGACTCATATCTCATATATGAAATTTGGGGCAGATAATGATAATTCTCAAAAGAAGAGGTTTGGTCATGTTTGACTGATTTTTGTGACTAGTCTTCTTTTTTTCTTTTCTTTTCTTTTTTTTAGGAAAATAACCATGATGCCTTTATCCAACTAGTCCCAAACATCAACACCATTTTTAAACTAACCTACTCCTATAAATGGCACAAACATTGGTGAGAAAATGACATCTGCAAGAATGCCACGGCTGAGGCAACATAACTGGGATTGTTCCACTGGCATGCTTGAGGCAGTTCTGGAGGTGTGGAACGGCCAGCGATGGACCTGGTCCTAAACTTCATGGAAAACCTATGGGGTTAGTTGAGTAAGCGAGTGTGACAGCGTGAACATCCTCCACAGCATCACCAACGATTGAAAAGTGGGCCACCATTCCACAGGATGGCATCTGGAGGTTGTGCCAGTCCATGAGGAGGAGAAATACTGCTGCAGTCAATGCTGATATGAGACACACTATTGTATAAAATGTTGTATATTCAAATTGTGTCACCCGTATTTTTGGTGTTGTTTTTTTAGAGTGATTATAAATTAAAATATTTATTGAAAGTAAATAAGGAACAAAATATGGTTTGTTATTTTCATTCAGATCTCTGCCTCTTACAAATTTTTAAATCCCTTGAGTGTTCTGGCGCTCGCCTCTGAACTTCATTATGTGCAGTCCGTTATGTGCCTCTCATTTATCGGATAGCATTTGAATGCATCACCACTTCCTCTCCTTCAAGCCGCGCCTGGTTTCTTCTCGGTGGGACAAGGGGCTGACCGACGGACGGACGACAGCCCACCAGCAGAAAAAACACCATGTGAAGAAGACGAAGTATATAAAAGGGACACAGAAAGTATAGTTGTCAGGGTGAGAACGAATCATTCGTCTCACCAACACCGGGTCAGCGTGTTTAAAGGCTCGGCAGGGAGCGAATGGACAGAGCGGGAAAGGAACAGGACAGTCTCACCCACGGTACGAACTCACTGTCCTTCCTACCGTTTACACTGTGTGTGTCTGTCAACTGTTGGGGGTGAGAGAGCATTCACCGGGTGAAATGTAGAGTTGTTTTCGTCTTAAGAGGTTCAGCCACTAAGCTAGCGACTGAGTGATAATTAGCTCGTGCTTCCTGTGTGCGCAAGCTAATGTTTACATAAATTGCATGTTGTGTTTTTTTCTCCATCCGTATATTAGACTGTCAAAGTGGAGAAAATCAAAGCAGTAAATCTGTTTTAATTTGTCTGTAATTTATGCCATATGTTTTCCCCCCTCTGTTCTTTGGTGGGGATAATGTCGGCAGTAGTCTAGTATTTCATTATGGTGTGGAAGGACTCACTTTAGCCAAAATAAGCCCATAAATCATCACGAGTCTTAAAATCCTTCCATTTAAGTCGATATCGCTCACTCATATCAATTTAACACTTACTGCAGGGGCGTTGCTAGACATAAGATCTACAGGGGCTCAGACCCCCATCACTCAAATCCCATTTTTTTTTCTTAAATGCCTGAAATGTGCCATACAACATGCTTTTTGAGCTACCATTGTCTAACCCACTGTTACTGGCACTGCCATACCATCGGCTGCTGAAAATGTAACTAATAGTGATGATAAAATCTTTATGAAAATATTTATGCACATTTTCAAAATGCATTTTTATGGTGTACATTTCATATCCTGCATATGTAAATAATAAGTCAACTTGAATTAAGTTATTATACTTGCAAATTTGTATTCTACTGCATTCCACAATATCACAGTCATCAATATCCTGGGTCACATGATGCTTGTTTTTCAAATGTGCCCTTTGGTTTGTGAGAAAATTTGTTCATATGAACAACACAATGCATCAAGAGCAAATTTAGAATCTAGGGCCATAACTCAGAAACAGATATTTTCCATCTCAATCTACCACAGTACATATTAAATCTCTCCACAAAATTCCATTCTCCTATCTTAAACAGTTTTCAAGGCGCCTATATGCTTCAAGTTCAAATCTTTTAATTTAGGGCCATAACTCATCAAAAAATATCTCATGGGCAGCAATTTTTCCAACTCAATCCACTACAGTACATTTTAAAGCTCTCCAGAAAATTTAATTTTCCTTTCTTTAACCTTTGTTTGAGAAAACTTGTTCAGTTTGTAGTGTGATACACATACTTACCCACACACACGGACCCATTCCAATATCCTCCACCCACTTAATGGCAAGGGATGAAAACTATTTCAGAGGACGCCTGACAACATGACAACATTTGAAATAGCTTAAATTGTGTTGCCTAAACTGTAGTAATGATTAAGAAAAATGAATCGATGCAATTATCTAACTTAATCTTAGCCTAATGTGTGATGTATGTAGCTCTACAGACATGCATATACTTTTGAATATAAATGAATCCACTACTTATTATGGGGTGCTTGAGTGATTTTTTTTTACTGGTACACAGCAGATCAATACTGGGGCAAGTCCCCTAGTAAAATACTGCACCCCTTCACCTCCTATAAGGGTGGTGGTCTCAAGTTATGACAGCGCTGTTTCTGCTTATAGCTTTAAGTTAATATAGGCAACAGACGGCTTAGTATTTGTTAAACTGCTAACATCTATTCCTATAGCAAGGATTATTTTACAGCTTAGGAATGTGTGATGGTCTGCCCCACTTTGACTGCAGTGTTTCCCCCCACATCTGTTTGATATTCAGTAGCTCTGAAATCAGGAAAGTATGAGAGCGAGGGAGGGAATGTGGTCCATGAGATGCAGTGCAGCTTTGTGATGAGTGTGTTTTCCAGAAGTTGAATAGCCCTAAGGTGAGCAAGTCCACAACTACTCTGACAGGTCAGTTAGTACCAGGGGAGCAGGCGCAGCCTGGCCCTTTTATGGCGAGGAATGTGAATAAAAACATAGCCTCAGAAAGGGTTATAAAGACAAATGCCCGGGGGATCACCCATCACAGGCCTCATGCTGTGTCTAATGTAGAGCATTGAGACTATGAGGATCCTAGACAAAGTGTAATCAGCATGCCTCTCTTGATGACATGCCTGTTAAGGTTTAGACAGGGAATTATGAGCTAAATTCGTACTAAGACTGTTTCTGAGACACTGTAATGGGATAATTCAAGTTGAAGTTGATGAGTCAGCTGCTGTTGGACCTATCTTACTGAAATGACTGAGCCATTGTTGAGCAATACTTGACTGCATTGCTTTGTTTATGAGGTGAATACGTTTGTTATGCTCTCGGGTAAAATGATGACTAATTAGCCCGGCAAGACAATATTCAATTGTGTTTGTCTGTGGATTGTTATGTGTGTGTGTGTGTGTGTGTGTGTGTGTGTGTGTGTGTGTGTGTGTGTGTGTGTGTGTGTGTGTGTGTGTGTGTGTGTGTGTGTGTGTGTGTGTGTGTGTGTGTGTGGAGGCACTGCTGGACACTGGGATGATTTAAAGACTGAAGTGATCACTTTCAGGGTGTCTTTGTTTCGCGTGAGGCCGTCTCGAACAGTTGTTGCAGTTTTTCACTTTTAACAACCTCTTTAAAAGACTTGGCCTTTCATCGGGTCACGTGACCAGAATTTGATGTGTGAAAGCTTGAACTTGCTGAACTTTTACGTATAGTAGCAAGCAGTGATGTTATTACGGTGGTACAGGGTGTTTGTGTTGAAGAAAAGTGCCACTGAAGCCTTTTTTTTTTTTGCAGTGTCATTTCCTTTACCCCGGTGTGTTTGTGTGTGCAAGTGTGTGTTCATTTGACATTCATGTGTGTGTGTGTGATCATGACTACAGTTCACTTTGAGCTGCCATCTACATTTGTGTGAATAAACGGAGCACAGAATCACACTGGGGCACTCTCCTCCTTTCCGTACTGTAATTGGTGCCATCTGTTTTGGCTGTGTTAACATAGTCTCAGGAATGTTGCAATCCATTATTCGCGACCTCCTTTGTTATTGTGAATAAGAGCAGCCAATGTCACTCTGCCTGATCCAAACTAACCAGGAGATAAGCTGTTTTGAATAATAGATAATCAGTCCCTTTTAAGGCTGACACGCAGGATCATCACCAGGAGGTCTATGAGTGAGATGCTCAAAAACAGGGATGGGAATCTTCAGTGAATCTGCTGATTTCTTCTTTATTTAAAAAACATTTTTGGCCAAATTGGCAGTGAAACGTTTAAATCCGAGGAGAAAACTTGGAGGGGGCGGGATGGGGGCCAGTATCTTCATTTTATTTATTTTTACTTCATTTTTATTATTTATGCAGTTCCCGCAGCCTGATGGAACAAATGACCAAACAAACTGAAACTATGACTGCAGGAGTAAAATAACCCATTATCTTCTGAAATTACCATTAAGATATCGTTGTAGATGATACATATCGCCCACCCGTACTAAATAATCTCAATAGGAGTCATTCACTATACCAGTATGGTTGCATTAAGTTATTTACACAAAGAAATTATTGGTCATGTTTGTTGTTGACAGATTTTTCTCACAATAATTAAATAGATGTAAGATTTCTCCTGTAATCTTTTGCTCACTAAAATGCATTAAGTCTGCAACAGCTGATTTATTTTTTTGGTGATAACTGATTTGGAGAGAAATACTTCCATAATATTGAAAGTGTTGCTCTGATCTCTTTTCTACAACTTACTGTGCTGGGTACAAATCAGGATGCTCTGCATGCAATGCAACCCAGAAATCATGTAGTGCTGTCAGACTGAACTGAATTTTCATTGCCTCTTTTGTGTGGATATATCTCTTTGACGCTCTCTCATTCAGACACAGGTAGGTGGCATGACTTGGTGGGAGAAAAGGGATAACGAATCCATTCATCTCTGCCGCCTGTTTTGAGGAAGTACTTGCGTAATTGTGCAGCTGGCTCACAGAGGTGCTTCCCAATGTCGCATCACAATGTCTGCAAGTTTCAGTTCGTTTGCACACAGAAAATAATGCGATTATGGGAATACTTTAGTGTCCTTCCTGTTCCAAGTGTTCTTAATCATGCCCTCAGTTTTGTCTCGCACCATTTTCAGTGGTCTTTACAGTAAAATAAAAAAGCTTTAAACTATGTGTGATTTAAAATAATGGCTGACAACAAACCCTCAGTATGTAAAACTTAGTTTTTTAAGTTACCTGTAACACAAAATTGGATGTGACTGACAATGGGAAAGTAATTCTACTTTAAATAGTCAATCTTGCACCTTTTGACAGTGTTTCTAACTTGTAGGAGTACCCCAAAATATCTCAGGGAATCCACCTTGTTAATGTTTTTTTCTCCCCTTTTCCTTGTGTCTTTCCCACTTTCTTATTTTCTCCTCTCAGGTAGCAGACACCATGCCGACAAGTAATGGCTCGAGCCGCTTCCCGGGCTTCGTGGCTCCGCCCCAGGGCAACCACCAAAGGTCTTCAGGCTATGTCCCGGGGCGGGTTGCCCCAGTGCGCTCACCCCCACCGGCCAAAGCTCCACCGCCTCCACCAATTAAGCCTCATGGCCCCCCGCCGGACCGACCACCCACTTTCAGACTATCAGAGGAAAACCAGCGTCGGGAGCGCGCTCGGAGCCTCCAGCAAAGAAAGAACACATTTATCTGTTTTGGGGTGTCGATGGGGGCGCTCCTCCTCACTCTCATCCTCATCCTTAGTCTCAAAAGTGGGGAAGTGTTAGACGGTCAGTATTATGAATTATTTATTCAAATGGTGATACATTTTAAAAATAGTATGTCTCTTTATGTAACTCGTGGCTTTTCGTTCTCTTTCGTCGTCCAATGAGTAGTATGAGGTTCTCTGATTTGTTTATTTTTATTTTTTACTGTTTGCAGAGAATTGTCCAGACCACAACCCATCCCTCAGTAGCTGGAACCCAGGCCACCAACCAGAGAAGGCTGTGGTCGTCAGTAGGGGACAGTTGGTTAGACTGGAATCTTCTGCTACCTTCCATTCACTAACCGTCCGGTCAGGAGGTAAGCGCGTCAAGGTGAATGATTTCTTAGGTGGCATTTGCAGTTGTAAGATTGATTTATGATATGTGAAGTGTAGGGTGGGGCATCGTTTGGATTTTAACGATTCTTTTTCCAATTCCGATTCTGTTTTTTTTTCTTCTTTTTTAGTTTTGGTTCTTAACAATTCTCGATTCTGGTTCTTTGAAGTGCTGGAGTAAAATATGCCACATGCTTATTTTGCAAAAGGAAAGTGTATTAAAAAAAAACCTTTATACCAGCCATTCTGTATAACTCGAAGTACCCATCCAACCTGTGAGGCAGACACTACAGAAGCTGCCTGCTACCACCACAGAAACTGAAACTTAACTTTAGCATGAGTGAAATATATTTAGGAACCAATAAGCAGAATTGGAATTAAAATGTCTTAACGATTCTGATGGAATTGTAGTTATGGAACCGGTTTCAAATTGGAACCAGTTCTTGATGCCCAGCCCTAGTTAAGTGACAGAATTTAACAGATCAAGATCAGTTTGCGTGTGTAACATACAGCACATCAGAGCAAATGTTTGTGACTGCCTTTTTACAGGTCGAGTAGTTTTTGCTGACAATGCTGATGGGTCCAAAGACATAACCTTGAGAACACATCACATCCTTATAGAAGATGGTGCAGCCCTTCACATTGGTGCTCCCAAATGTCGCTACCGCTCTCGTGCCACCATTGCTCTTGTGGGCCGCTCTGACAACAAAGCAGTCCCTGAAGTGCCCGGCCTCGGCCGCAAGTTCATAGGAGTCATGGGCGGTGGGACCCTGGAGCTACATGGTACAGAGCGTGTTTCCTGGTCTCTGCTGACCCAAAGTGTTCCAGCCTCCGGTCTGGCCACAGGAGGTTATGCCTTCCAGCGGAACTTCAGCCGAGGCATCAACCTGCGCGTGGTGGACCAGGACACAGCTGCTGTGCTGTTCTGTGAGCGATACGACACACATGAATCTCGCAATGACAGTCGACGGCTCACCCAGCTGCTGAGGTCCCTACCAGCTGGTCGCATTGTCACACTCGCTATTGGAGACTCGGCTGTCAAAAGTCTTCTGGATGAAACCAAGAAGGCCATTGAAGAGAAGCTCGGCAGCAGCTTTGTCTATGATCTCAAATATAGGTAAGTAGTTTCAATGTATGAGCATCAGGAATGTATGAGAAATTCAATTAAAACACACTTGGATTGAATCTTGATGTTGTCTACCTGTTGTTTAACTTAATGAAAATATGTGCGAGGGAGTTTGTGTCTCAGTTGTTTTGTAGAATGTGCCAGCTCTTGGAGAGTTTGTATTTGATCTCCATGGTGTGTTGTCTCTACACGTCTTAGGATGTGTTTTGTTTATTCTTGGTCTCCAGGGGCTGATAAAGAGGGTTTTTGCATTGTTGTTCGACCATTAAAGACCCGTCACCTTTGACGTCTCAATACTTGAATTTGACAATATATTCCCCCCCCCCACATCCGTCCTCCTTGGAAAAATTAGCTCTTTTATTTTCGTGTGGGATTTTCCATTGAACTGTTCCTAGTTATTCCTCTTCCTGTGCCCCTGTGTTTCCGCTACATCGCGCTCAGCCAGAAAAGGAAGCGCGTACCGGATAGTGGGGTTATGGTCAGAGAGTTTCCAGGATTTGTGCAAAACTTACAGATTCAGGAGATTTTATGTCTATCATGCTTATTCCTGCAAAAGGCCAGTACCTGGAAGTTTGGTATAGAGTCCTGTCTGTGTTTGTGCTAATGCTTTCTCAAAGCTCATTTAGTGAGAGAATTGGATTTTAGCTTTAAGTGACATTAGATCCTCTTTTACTGTCATTCAAACATATGTGTTTCTTTCAATGGAAAGTCTTAAGCATTTCACCCTGAGTTATTTGTAGCTTGGCATGGTTTGGTCCTCGCTTGACTGAAAAGCCAAGTGCTATGCCAGATTCTCCAGTGTCACATTTCGCCTCTGGGGGTGGCTGCCAAGTCAGCACAGAGTCCTCAAACAAACCCCCTCACAGCGGTTTAAATGGGTCAGACAATAGAGGCCCTGCATATGTACAGATGTCCTTGAACCTACGTGTTAAAGAGTGTGTCCTCTATTCTAATGCTCTCACCATTTATAGGAGTATTTATATCTTTATGTGCTTTATGTGGTTTACTTGTGGTGGGAGGAAACGCACGGCTCTAGTTTATGAGCGATCGTGTCGTTTAATGTCTCGTTAAACTCACACTGTGTTAGGCTGAGTGATTTAATGCTGGAAGAGTTGGTGGTATATGACCTATAGCAGTGAGCATAGTGATTAAGTATAGAGCCATTTTTTGAAGTGTCATGATGCATTGCGAAGAAAGTGATGGGAATGTGGCTGGAACATAATCGGAGACCAAATCGTGGTTCTTGTTTTTCAACATTTGTTGTTACTTTTCTGTCAGTGCCGCAACACCGTGCATACCTGGGCACCCTTCAAAATGTTTCATGAACCTCTTTAACCCCCCTCTCTGAACCTTCAACTTATTATTAATTCAAAATAAATGATTACAAACTCTCATATTGCTCAAGTACCTTTAAGTGTCTGTAGGCCACATTGGCTCTTGACCCTCTCGCGCTCTCTCTCTCTAATGTTTTTTCTCTCAGCACACGTAAACACACGTTCATGCCGGTCTCCAGTGAATACAACTCCGGCCGGCCTCCACACATTCGCTATTTCCGGTCAAACAATGACTTTAAAACACAGAACATCAAAATCAGCAATGTGACGAAAAGGAAACAGTGAAAGAACCGCTCACTCTTATTCCCTAATCTCCTTTTGATTTATGAAGTGCACACTCACACAGCATACTCACAGCAACCCCAGGATAGGGGGGGGTCTTCTTTGATTTTTTCCCCAGCAAGAGGACCTGCAGAGAGCCACACACTGGGGCAGCAGATCCCCAGATGAAATCTTTGTCTATCAGTGGGGTGCACGGTGACTTGGTGCAGAGGCTTTTTCATCCACAAGAACATGTGTTTAGGTCATGTTGTGCTTCTGGGATTATTAAGAACAGAGACGGGTATTAACACAGATATTATCACAATCTGCTGCTTTCAGGGAGACATTGTAAGAAATCCTCAACATTGTGAGGTCACTTTTATCGTGTTTAATTCTTTTGCCATCTAATTATTACAAAGATACTTAACCCAAGGTCATTGTGTCCCTTCTGTATGGAGCTCAAACCTGCAGTAAGTTGCAGGCTTTACTGCAGATTCATTACTGTACTAGATGAAACTGAGCAGGAGGGTTAAGTGTAGAGGTGATTGCTCAGGTCAAGGCAGTGACCATTGAAAAAAAGAGACTTGATTCTACAGCTACCGTATGATTCTGTAGGTTCAGAAATAAGCGTCTGAATGGTTAAATTGTGTGCGAAGGTCATGTTGATCAGGATCTGTTTGTGTTGAAGTGTTTAAAAGTCACGCCTTAGTTCAGAACAGTGGTGAATGGTTTTATTTATGTCCATGACTAGCTCATGCTGGGCAACAAACAAAAGCGTAAGTCAATCTTTGGAAGCTAAGAACATGACATCTGTAACATCTAAGCCTGCATGTCCAGCATACTGTCTTGTTTTCGGTCATAGCCTACGCCCTCAAAACGCCCTATCCCTTTCGTCATCCAATACCCTCGAGCTCCTCCACTCAAATGATTCCAGTCGCTGCTCCTTATTTTAATCTCATTTAAAAATAATTTTCCCAACATTCTTGCTTTATAGGATAGTGTCCAATGAAGTGAGAAGGGAGGACTTTGAGCAGAAGCAATAAGTTGGATTTGAATGATGTATTTTGAATGATGTTTTGGATGTAGCAAGTACACCCATTAGTCATTTTAGCCTTATTATGAACGCCCTTCATGAAATCCTCAGTCCTCATATTCAGAATCCCTCGACTTCTCCGATATCTTGGCTTTATTTACATGGCATTTGCTCTGATATTAAGTCACCTGCTCCTCCTATCCTGCTTTGGGCTCATCTCAGGCATTTGCCTGGCTTTCAGGGGAATACACTATTAACTAGTTAAATCTATTATTCAGGCTTATGTGTAAATGACAGGTCATAACCCTGATGCCTGGCCCTCGCACTCAAACACAGAAAAACTTTAGTATGCAGTTAAGGTCTCGCCGTTCGACCTGTGCGATATTACATAAGCCTGATGATAGTGTTGCTGTTGACATTTTCACTCACCTTTTTAGTGGCTTAATATGTTGATTAGGTTCGTCTGTCACAAATAGATGGTCGTGTTAGGTGCAAAGTTAAATTCTAATTAATAGCATGTCACATAAAATAGGCTTTATGTACATCTATGCTATTTGTGTCAACTAGGTAAAAGATGACATAAGTGATGTAGTCCTGAATCATTCGAGTGTTGATAATGAGTTTGAGGCTACCTTCAAGACTCATTTTCATCATCCAAACAAAGTCTATGAATAACTTAGTCCCATAACTTGATCATTCGTTGGTCTTTGACATGCATGTGTGAAACTATAGAATACCGTATGTTATCTCATAGTAGATGATTTTCTCTCCTCTCTCTTTATCCAGACAGGCGTGGGCTTTGGTCTCTGTGGTGAGCGGTGGTAACGTGTCCTGCTCAGAGGACGTCAGGGAGCACGAAAACCACGACACGGGAGGAAGAGCTCTGGCAACACGGAACTTCACCACTGTGGATGGAGTGGGCTTCTCGGTCACTGCCTATAGCGAGTGGAAGAACGGTGAGAAACGGCTTATGATTGACGGTGAAATGGACAGGTCACTGTAGCTTTGAAGAGGTAAAGGTTCCAAGGAAGGTGACAGGGTGAGTGGTGAGGTTTACCACCACTGCCGACTGTTTTAGAGATGAATCATCTGAACATGAAAAGCATTCTAGTGAATGAGTGTTTTGTGGTCCATGATGTTACGACAAAATTCCAGGCCTTAATGCAGATGTATTTGTATGTGGTGGTGTGTGTGGTTTAGCACAGCCGCGGTCTTTATTTATTGCCACTGTGAGTGGCCTCACATTTTGACAATGACTCAGTTTTCGTGTGGAACATCAAATGTGAAATGGAAAGTTTTCCTGAGGTTGTCCAATGTTATCCTTTAAGGCTACTTGCTGTTTTATTTTCTTGCTCCCAATATTTCTTACGAATACGGTGCTACACCCCTCCAGGTTTCCCCATCTCAGGCTTCCAGGTTGATGCTGTGGACCAGGTGGTATTGAACCTGCAGGATGAAGTGCAGCAGACCTGGCGACCCGGGGATCAAATTGTAGTCGCCAGCACAGACTACTCCATGCACCAGGCTGAAGAGTTTACCTTGTTGCCCTGTCCTCACTGCACCAGCAGGCAGGTCAGGATACAAGGTGAGAGACCACAGCGGTGTGTGTGCCAAAACAAGTTTTGTGTGTTTGTCCTCTTAAGGCCACATTCCACTATGATGTGCTTGGCTTGTAGTCAGACTCGACTGGTGTTTGCTTATATAAAAATGTGTTGGACAGAAAAGGGAAGGAAGAGATATGGGAAGCACAGACATATTTCACATGAGAACACTTATGAGACGATTCATGACCTTTGTTGTGCCAGCAGCAGAGGAAGACCTAGACAATTTTCCTAAAATTTTTCATTTTAGTCTCCGAATGTGCCCAGCAGATGTAGTGCAACTGATCCTGTGGTCAGAGATTTTAATTTCCTGTTCAGCTGTTACAGTGAATATTCACTGTAAGGTTTTTTTGGCAGAGCCTAAAAAGCGATTGTCAGCTCACCTTTTGATAGTAATGTTTTATAGTAGCCACAGTGTTCATTCGAAACACACCCAACCCCCCGCACGTCTGCTGCTGCGCCTCTAACACCCTCCTTGAACATTCTGTTTTGTTACCATTTGTCCATTTCTCTATTAGACATATTTCCTGATCTCATTTCTTCTGTTGTCAACAAATGCCAACTCCCTTCCCCGGAGGGAAGGGTGTATTAGTGTGTGTGTGTGTGTGTGTGTGTCAGGTTTTCATGTTGCTGCCTTCAGGATGGGCTGAACTGCTGGAGTACTGCAGCGTGCATTATCATAGGCAGCTGTACCCTGTGGACAAGGCTACTATCTGGATCATCGAAAAGCTGATTATTTTGTATTTCATCTGAATTTGATTATCTTTACTTTTACACGTCTTTTTATTTCGGTTGGTTTGTCTTTGTGGGTCGTATTTGTTTATTTTTCAGTATGTGTTTGACATTTTGAAGCACCATTTTCAGAAATAAAATATCTGAGTTTAGTTTGAATGCCACTCTGTCACTCTGTGTTTGGTTGCAAGTTCGTATTTTAATGAAAAGGTTTGAGTTTGAGGCCAAATTGTGTTGTAATTTTTATTCAGTGTTTGCTTTCAGTTCTCTTTAAATGAGATGCAGTGATTGACATATATTAGACGTAGTAATGGACTTGTTGCTTTTCTAGGTTTTGTCCAGTTGTGCACCAGATTTTTCTTTAACCTCTTCACCTAGTTTTAGCATGTGACCAAGAATTTTCTTGTCTGTCCTGCCCAGGGAAGCCTCAGTACAACCATGTTGGAGAGATCGTAGATGGGGTCGACATGCGTGCTGAAGTGGCTCTGCTGTCTAGGAACATTCTGATCTATGGAGAAATGGAAAACTCGTGTTATGGAAACAACAAGTGCCAGTTTTACAACCATGACACCTATGGAGGCCACGTCACGGTAGTCTTATTCCTAATTTCTAAAGTACAGGACCTTGTTTAAACTACTTTATGTCTGTATTTGCTGATTTATGTGTCTGCATGTGTCAGCATGATTTTACATCCTCATTAAAGGTCACTGTGTCTCCACTAATCTGCGTGACAGCTTCCAGACTGCAGAGCTGAAGTGTTCATACATTCTATATTTACCTGCTGTCCTATATGAGAGGGGGCATTCATGTTCCCCAGTTCATTCTGGAAAGCACTGTTGCACCTCCTAACTCCCCATTCTCTCTCTATTCTCTTATTTGTTTAAACATGTAAAGTTTTTATTTTGAGGACCAACACGTCCTCATCAGAGGATTGACAGTTTGTAAAATCATTAAATTCTGACCTTTTTATAAATGAGGATGGCCATTCTGAGTAATCTCTCTTTTGCAATGGCATCCTGATAAAAAACACATGTACAAACTAAACTTACAATATAAAGAAGGGTGTGCAATGGGTTTCCTCTACGATGATATCTTAAGGGTTGTTTAAACGTTAAGCGAGCTGACGTTATCAAATATGTCACTTGATTTGCAAAAACCAGGTCCGCGCATTCATTTCCTCATGCAGGCAGTTAAAACTGGGAAAAAATTACTGAACAAACAGCATATGGAAACAAAACAGAGACACCACCAGCCTCGTCATCCATGTTGTTAGACTTAGAAGATCATTCTTGCTTGCATGGTGGTGGTTTGGGTTTGAAAACACTTACGTTGCCCAAAAGATGGTCATTGGCAAACTTAATGGGAAAAGGTTGCTATTAAAGACACGACCAACTTCTTTCACCATCTCCAAACAAACCAATACTCATAAGGTGAAGAATATGAAAAGCTTTAGGACAAATTTCTTTCTACAGTTTGACTTTTAGAGGCCATATTTCTATTTTTTTAAAAAGCCAGTTATGCTAATAACTTTGTCAGTCCATTAAAATGTTTTTTTAAACCACAGCTGAGACAGATTTGGGTCATATGAGGCAATAACAGGGGCATCATATCCTCCCTGACCTACATCTCTGTATAAGTTCACTGTAATGTGGTTAATGATGGTAGGATTTCATTCACTTTGGAGGCAAATACACAGTAACATTCCTTTGGCTCTATGTAACTGACCCCCCTTGAGCTAAACAAAATAAATACTTTCCAGTGGGGTTTTTTTCTCCTTTTTTTTAACCACACCAACTGTTTCCAACAAAAATGTAATATTCAGTTAAATCACTTGTTACACATTCGTTAATGTAATATTGGCCTATATAAAGCACTCCTGCACAGGACTTACCATAGCATGTATTTTCTATCCGGTTTTCATGCTACTCCCATGTGGATATAGATGACTTCCTTCTCTCCAGGAAGGGAGTTGGCATGCGTTGACATCAGAAGAAATGAGATCAGGAAATTCGTCCGATAGAGAGATGGACAAATGGGAACAAAACAGACTGTTTGAGGACACTGTTAAAGGAGCAAATACACAGTATTAGTGGTTATATGTGTGTGTGTACGTATATATATATATATATATATGTGTATCTATGTATGTATGTGTATATGTATATATAAAAACTTGTTTGGTATCTGTGTGAATGTGTGTTAAAGTCAGCTGAAAGTATTGACCAATACCCTCTTAACAGGAACCAGACTTGGTGGATTATGCCATACCCACAAAAAGACCTCCTAGGAAGCTGTATTCAGCAATGGATCATTTATTGGCATCCAAGTTAAAACTGTACTTGCTTCCCTGTCCATTTGTGATTTGCATGTGAGCATCCTTAATGTGTGTTAAATTTTTGTTGTTTCAATGTGTGATTCTACTTACTGACATCTTCCATTCATCAAGATGAGGATCAGTGGTTTGACACAGTTTGACTGACTGGAGAATGTTGTCAACAGTACTATAATTCATATCCCAGTGGGATTCTAAACAAATTCCCCCAAAAAATTAAAACTGGAGACCTAAACCTTTAATTGGGCCAGAGAGGGTGCATAGTTTGCCAACTTTTGTTGCATAAAACAAATGTTATGTTACTCCCCACAAGGCCAGTGTAATTTACAGCTCATAGTTTCTGCTTGATCGATTTAAAATGACCATATCTTTTGTGACTAACCTTCCACTCTTGCCATTCTTTGTTCCCCCTCTCCCAACCCCACAGATTTCTGGTAACTTCTCATCAGTGCATCTGTCTCACGTGGAGCTAAAGAACATGGGCCAGCAGGGCGAGAATGGCCGCTACCCACTCCACTTCCACATGTGTGGGGATGTAGACCAGAGCGGAGGCTACTGGGAGCCCACGTATGTGGACGGACTCTCCATACACCACTCCTTCTCCCGCTGCCTCACCATCCACGCCACCAACGGTTTGCTGGTTAGTGAAGTTCGCGTGATGAGCAAGTCTCTGACTTATTTAAGGGCAAATAAAGGACAGCTGGAGACAAAAACCTTAAGATTCATTGGGGGCGATGTTTGAGAGAGCTCTTGGTAATAAGTACCATGTGATGATAGCTGTTGAATAGTCTTCAATTACAGCCTCCATCACCGGGTTACTGTAATGGCTTGTTTCCGCTTTCTTTCTCCTCCTGTTTCCCTCAATCCCTCTCTTCAAACACTCATGTCCCATTACACTCAAATAAAGTGGTCTGTCTAAAAGTCTGTTTGGAAAGAGGTACAGTGGTTTACGACTGGATAATTGGTCTCTTACTTTGGACAAATGCTTTTAAACACTTGCTGAATAAGTGAAATCGTATAACACCAGCATGTTTACCCAAGTATGTCTGTAATCTGCTAAATCTGCTTGTGTGTGGGAGTCTTTGTTTGTGTGTATGGTACTCTTCCTGTTGACGTCAAACGGTGATGGTTACATTTTGTCCTTGAGGCCATAGCGCTGTAAGAATTCATCCTAGCTGCACCGAGTCTTGGATAACATTGTTTGACTCTGCTGTTGTTTTTCTTGTTTCCCTCCTGACACAATGTGAACATTCTCTTGTTGTTAACGCAATTATCTTCATGGCCTCGGATGGGTTTTAATTAAAAATGGTCTTAGTAGGAGATTGTTTCAGGAATTTAAAGATTTAAAGAAGGGGGGTGGGGACATCTAGCAGTTGGAATGGGGTGTATTTTCCTGTGAGCTGTTGATGATTCCAAGATGGACTGACAAATGTTAGTCCTCTTGTTTACCAAGGATTTGCTTTATTTAAATTTTCTTTACTTCCATTAGATAGTAAGTACTTCCGGCTTGAAATTGAAGAAGATTGTCTTCTTTATTTAATCCAGGTGAAGAACACTGTTGGCTATGACACCTTGGGTCACTGTTTCTTCCTTGAGGATGGGATTGAGGAGCGAAACACTTTCTACCATAACCTTGGCCTGCTGACTCGACCTGGGACTCTACTGCCTACCGACCGCAATGAGACCCTCTGCACAAGCATCAAGGACAAAGTCTACAAGGGTTACACTCCTTCGCCCAGCACAGAGTGCAAGTAAGACATTAGAAAAATGTCCTTGTGTGTCTTTATAAGAGACGAGGCCAATTTATGCTCCCTCTACGTCCGCAAATGGATACGTCCTTCCGTATACAGCCGATCCCTCAATGCCTTCAACAACCACTCAAGATAAGAACTTATGTTTTCTTACTTTAAGAAAGTACACAGTTATATCATTGGTGCTATCAAAGTGTCTGTGTAAAAATCAATTATCTACCTGTCACACATGTGTGAGTCTCGACACAAAGAGTTTAAAAAAACAACCATCTTAGGAAAATCAGTGTGGTTTTCCATGATTGTGGACACATCGAGGTCCGTTTTCATTTATAGCACAAAGGCGAAAGATCCAATCTATTAGTACGCTTTTAATATAAAATGCATAATACATTCACCAGCAACAGCTGCAATTCCTCCTGGGGCCTTGTCAAGCACAAGACTGAGGATAATTGTTAGGAAATATATTAGTAGTGACACTGCAAAGGCACTTGCCAAACCCTGTGAGCTCCGAATTATCCAACATCTTGATTCTGAAGTAAGTTCATATTGAGTGAGGGAAATTTAGAGTAGGCCCTGAACAACTACCTTATCTTTGAGAACAGTGGGGCCAAATGCATACATATTTTTTTTGCCACTTATTAGTCCCCACACTGACATTGAAGTCTTTAACTCCTAGTGCCAGGAAACATGGTGAGATAGTTCAGACATATCCTGAGAGAAGCCAGAGCATCCATGTCTATGTGAAAGAGATACTGGTGTTGGTGTTGGTGAGCACGAGAGATATCGTCAGGAAGGTTTTTATCTCTACGGTAACAATCTCTGCTCTCGACGGGATGTTTTTACAGTATGTCAAGAAACAAGAAAAATCCCACTTTGAGAGAAGCAGAAAGGCCTGTTTCCAGGAGTGTGTGTGTGTGTGTGTGTTGGCAGAGCTGTACCGGTCCAGGGTTTATGTTGGAGAGGTGGATTATTAAGGGAATTTTGTGAGATCATATGACTCTTTGATCTCTGTCTTCTCCTTATTACTGATGGTCCTTGTTATACCCAGGTAGTGCCTTTTTAATTTGCTTTTCCTCTGCCTGCATGTCTGTGTGTTCATGTCTCTGTCCTTTTTTTAGGGCAGTCTCAACATTCTGGATCGCCAACCCCAACAACAATCTCATCAGCAATGCAGCTGCTGGTTCTCAGGTAATAAAAGTGGAGTTATATAAGAAAACAACTTCACACGATGATTTTTGCAGGTGATTAATAAAAATGAATTACCGACAAGAAGAGCCCCTTCCTGATATAAGAACCGTGGTAAATTACATGAAGACTTCATGTTCCTTTTAACAATGGAAATTAAAGACTTTCATAACAACTTGATCCATCAATAAAATGGGATTTAGTAGGCTTAATTGTCTGATAGAATAGTGAGTCCCCTAACATAAGAATGTCAAGGATTAGGATCCCTTATCTCGTCTCTTTTTCATTTTGGCGATGTAAAGGTCCTCTAGGGAGGGCCGTGTAGTGTATGAAATATCTAGGTTGTCTGTGAATATCTCTGGAAACATAAACTTTAATGAGCTTTCTCAGCTCATAGGAACTCCTGCATTTGGTTTATTCTTTCTATGGGGTTTGACTTCCTGCCAAGTTGTGCTCATTGGTTTTGTATGTTACTTCAATCCTCCACCTATGGATGATATTTATATGTCCAGATAACAAAATTGCTGCTGTTGAGCAACTAGTGGGCCGTGAACATGATTTGTCTCACCTCATTTCTCTGCTCCTCCTCCTTCCAGGATGCTGGCATATGGTTTGTGTTCCACAGCTCATCCACTGGAGACTCCCATGGCCTGGTACCAGAGACCAAGGCAGAGCTCACTCCCCTGGGGATTTTTTACAACAACCGTGTACACTCCAACTTTAAGGTAGCATCAGTGTTGCTTATTTTTAAGCTTCTTTATTGATGTGATGTTGGTTGAAGTCAGTGCGCGCTTCCCCTCCCACATGCAATACAGTAAACAGTAAAAACTCTGTGTTTTATAGACCTTGTTCAATCTTGGTTTCAAAATGCATCTTGCGATCACATCATAAGTGGACAGCACTAAATACAAGTTAAAAGGACCACCAAGTTGCATTATAATTCAAAACTCAAAACCGTTTGCCAAGCGGTCTGGGATCCATTTGACCGACTATCTTTTGTAGTGTAAACGCTGATGAGTAATGACGTTTCAGAAAATACATCATCCATGCAGGACGTGGAGGTTTGTTTGGTGACAGCGAGCCAACACTCTTGAGCATTGATGTATGTGGACTGCAACCTGATGCCTAATCTAATAATAGTTCTTGGAGCATTTTCATTTTTTAGCCCATGCAAAACAAGTCTGCTGCTTGTCCGGTGTCAGACCAATATAATAACTTTGCACGGGGCTCGTAGGCAGTAACAAAATCTGTGGTCAACTGGGAGCTACCTTGGAGCCACAGGTGCGAACATCGATGCGTTTCGACTGTCCACTTGTGTTCGGATTCAAAAACGTGTAAACACAGTTGTAGAGACAAGAGAAATCCAGCGTTTACAGCGTGTGAAAAAAGGATTATACATAATTCTCAGCTTGCGCACTTGGTTCTTGCCAAAAAAGAGGCATGAACATACACACACGAGCAGGGTCTACAATAGTGCTCTGTTGTGTAGTGACAGGAATGGGGCAGGTGAACTGTGAGCTCTTTGTTTACTCTGACCACAGCAGCCTCTCTTACAGAGGAAGGAGCCCAGAGGTTTAAGACTATACCTTGCTTATACCACAGGATCGACCCGGAGCACAGGTTTCCATCTGCATGAGACAAACAGACACTTTACGTTTGACTTGGATTTATTTTACTATTAATTTTTTAAACATATACTGTGTAATGCACTATATATATACTGTATATATTACATGTTCATACATCATAAATTGTACACAGGAATTCTTTTCACCACTTTTCCTGCTTTCTGCAGTACAGCACTGACTCTATAACTCCCAGCCATGACTTTAAATTTAGTACATTTATCACTGCCTCAAAATACACACTGTAAACTATACTTGTAGTCTGTAGCGCTTGCAGTTCTGTGGCCCATCTAGGACCATAGTTTTTGACAGAATTGTATTCACTGTTACACTCGTCTCCCTAGGCAGGGCTGTTCATTGACAAAGGAGTGAAAACCACCAACGCTAGTGCTGCAGACCCCCGGGAATACCTGTGTCTAGATAACAATGCCAGGTATGTATGTTTGTCTATATAAATCTGCAGTGACTCACAACTGACTACAATACTGCATGTTTCTGCACAAAGTGTACAACTTAACTATTACACGGTCTATGTTGATCTTATGCATCATGGTGTACAGTTACACTACGTAAATATGAATGTATTTGTGGTTTACAAATGTTTAATTTTTCTTGCCACTGTCAATAACTCTTTATGAATCGAGATATTTATAGCTATATCTAGTAGGATATGACCATTGACTGGGATGGATAGATGGCCTTATACTCTGCTACTGCATTTTAGTGGAAAGTCTGTCAGGTTTGTGTTGACAGAGAAAACAAGGTTTCAGAGATAGTTTCCTCTCCATAGCTCCCTACTCAAATACAGCCCTCAACTAGATGGAAAAAATCTTGCGTGTCTACTGAGACTGGTGGCCAAGCTCTGTCTGTGTGTGTGTGTGTGTGGGGGGGGGTTTAAAATGTGTTACAAGTATTACTCTTACAAGAGAGAGAGGGATATCTGTGTTACGTGATTGTAAGAAGCTCTAGAGGTCACAGAATGATTTCTTTATTCTTACTTGATTTAATTTATCCTCTGTACTTTTGTCTCGCGCCACATTCACTTTAATATTTCACCACGACCGACACTCTGGTCCATGATAAGGCATTTTAAAAAACCAAAAACCAAATTTCTGTAAAACTTGTGCATATTTGTGGCATTCAAAACTTAAATACTGGTGTAGAAACTGAACTCTGCACCATTAGGATGAGCCCAATCCATTTTTTCAAGACTGCAACTTATTAATTTTGCTTCCGTGCACAGGATGTTGTGTGAAACCACGAAACCTTTCTAGGTACCTTCACCATATTCTAATTAATGACACGATGTCCTCTTGTGCAAACGTTTGCATTGTGGGAGGCAATGAGTATTAAAGTCTTTAGAGTTCAACAGTGGGGCTTTAGAGTTTTAGTGTAGATATAATAATATCTGCACAGACTTATAGTATTATGACCGTGATGGTTATCAGGTCCATGAGTCACTCATAACACTCCAAAATTAAACTAAGGTTGTGTGTGTGTGTGTGTGTGTGTGTGTGTGTGTGTGTGTGTGTGTGTGTGTG
The DNA here is from genome assembly GCA_037577475.1 of Chaunax sp. Z400. Classification (NCBI taxonomy): domain Eukaryota; kingdom Metazoa; phylum Chordata; class Actinopteri; order Lophiiformes; family Chaunacidae; genus Chaunax; species Chaunax sp. Z400. Next base: position 5,822,254 of record CM075187.1, read on the forward strand.
TGTGTGTGTGTGTGTGTGTGTGTGTGTGTGTGTGTGTGTGTGTGTGTGTGTGTATCTTGGTCTTGTGCATTAACCTAGGACCACATGTGCAGAATAATTAAAAAAGTAGAGTAATTAATGCAGTCAGTGAGAAGTCAGAAGGGTGATAGTAGAAATGAGTATTCACCTGCGTGTTTTTTCAGATTTCGACCACACCAGAATGCCGACCCCAGCCACCCTCGGGTGGCGGCAGTCATCGACACCCTGATCTCCTTCAAGAACAACGACTTAGGAGCGTGGATAAGAGGCGGCGACATCGTCATCCAGAGCTCTGGGTGAGACAGCCCATGACATCTTTCCATGTCTTTTGATGGAAAAATGAGGGTGTCAATAAAAACAGAATGTGATGTTACCATTTGTGCTGGTAGTGTGATGAAATCCCACCACTCCCAGTGATGAGATCATTCACTGTTTGTAACAACTCGTGCGGTTGTTTACTTTAACCATTGGACTGGATGTTATGTTCAAGCATGGACTGATTGTTTTTGAAATGGTTTGAATTGACAAATAATTATTTTTACCAGACATCATTTTGAATATATTATCAGATGCCTCCACTTTATTTGACCATTTATTTGATTTTCTGGAGTTTTGGTTAGATACTCTCACTCCTGACATTTTATGAGACTAACAAAATATCTTCTCTGAACAGCTTTGCAGACAATGGAGTGGGATTATCCTTTGCCAGGTGTGTACATATCTGCTCTGCTCTCAGTCTTATGATGTTATCAGCCATATTTGCCTTTCTTCTCTCTGTGCCAGATGAACTTGCCAAGAACCCCTCACGATTATTAACTGAACCAGAAGCAGCTCCTGTGTGGTCACAAGGATTGCTTTCTTGAATAACATACTTTTTTAATGCTCTTTCAGGCATCATGCTTTAGGGTTGTTCATCCGGCCGTCCCATTATCGTAACACTAATGTCTCTAACGTCCACTTGGACTCAAGGATGAACTGATTAGAATTAGAACGTCACTGTGATACTGCACATTTATGTCCAAACCTAAGAATCCCAAAATTTCACACACATATTTAATACAGTGACTTCCAACCAGGGGTACTTGTGGGTACAAATGCCATTGATAGGGAATACGTGAAGAGATTACAGAGCAACACAAATCATTTTTAAAAATTAAAGTGATCATTTGATTAAAAACTACAAATTTAGTCAGCTATAACAATAATTTGCAGGATTTAAGGTGCAATAAATGTGCAATTAAAAGTGTGAAAATTAGTTTAAAGATCAGATGCGATAAAATAGGAAGCCAAAATTAATGGATAAACAATATTAAATAAATAATAAAAAAGAATTTAAAAAAAAAGACCAGTAAAAGGCATTAATTCTTGTAATTTTTAAATTGCGAGTTGTGTTGTTTCTGTTTGCGGATTGTGTTTTTGTGAATGTTTCTTGTTCTCTCAGTCTGTATGAGACTGCTTGATTTAATAAGGATGAAAAGAAACAGAAATAAATCTCCATTATATCTCATTGTTCTCCAGTGATGGCAGCTACCCTAAGGATGAAGGCTCCAGCCAGGAGGTTATTCAGTCTCTGTTTGTGGGTGAAAGCCGAAACAGAGGGACCAATGGAGGACAGAATAAATACTGGGGCCTCGGAGGAGCTGATGCAAAGATGAGGACACTGCCTAGAAACAGGTGATCAGGAACAAACGGATGGATGAGCCGCATATGTTAGAAAAATATAAAAAATATAAATCATCTTGGGTTTGCAAAAACATGCTGGGGAAACGAGGAGCCAGCAATCAATCAGGATTGGACAGATGAGGCTGTAACAGCTGCCTTAAGCAGTAGGTGGACTTGTGAAAGGAAGTTTCAACAGACTTCTTCCCTGTGATATTTTAGGCAATTTGTTATAAATAGTATTGGCAACACTTGTGCAGATTTTGTTCAGGAATAACTCATTGAAGCGTATGATTTCTTAAGAGCAAGTTATTTTTTTTTATCTCTTTCCAAGATTTCAGGCTTCTTTGACAGAGAGCTCACTTAAATTTCCTGGCTTTGTTTCTGTCATTTTGATCGTCTTTAGAAGGCAACATATGCAGATGCCATCAATAGTGGATTCACTGATGAGGAAACTAGACAGATGCTTTACCAGCTCAAAAGTGTGACGGTCTTGCATTACGTTACGCCTCTCTGACTTAAATAGTAAACCCATGACGAGGACGTTTATAGAGTCTTCTGGCTGTAATACCATGTCCGACTAAGTGGACAGTCCTAATGAGAGCAAAGTTTGAAGTTTTATGTCCCCTCAGGGTCTGCTTCCAGTCCTCTATGCCCTTGTTGCTGTCTTTCTCTCCCTTTATAGAGATTGTAATACAAGAGTAGAGCAACATGAAGAAGTGACTGGCAAATGATTGCCGTCTCTAGTTTCAATAACCGGAGTTTATGTCAGTTTGTGACCAATATGTCACCACTGTATACAACTATATAGACATTTTACAGCTTCCTGACCGCACTGTGACATCTGGCTCTGTTGGTCTGACTGTCGTCACCGTGGTTACTGCCAGAGCTTTATTTGCCAGAGAGAGGAGCTAAACTAAAAGGAATGGATAGTTTTATTCTTTAAACACCAGTTTGTGAATGCCAATTACACAAGACTGCCAATTAAAAATTTTAATATTCTTTGCTATTCCCGCATTATGAAGTAGAGCTGCCACGATTCATCGATTTGTTGATCGCAATAAAATTAGTTGCCAACTATTTTGATAATCACTTAAACCAAAAATGTCAAACATTTCCTGTTTTTTTAGATACAATGATTTGATGCTATTTTGTCATTGGTGACAGTAAATGAAGAGTCTTTGGTTTTTGGACTGTTTGTTGGACAAAATAAACAATTTGAAGACGCCTTGGGCTCTGGGACTAATTACAGTGACACCAGTTTTTGACATTTTATGGACTAAACAAAAAAATAAATCAATTGCAGAAAAAATCATCAGATTATTTGACAATGAAAATGATCATAGTATATAATAGTGATAGCCCTATTATGAAAACACATTAAATCGAGAGTCAAGTAATGAAATTCAGGAAAATAACATTTTTTCCACAAACAAATGTTTAAGTAACACTGACCACTGTCTACTGTCTACTACTTTAACAGACCATTCAGTCTACATTATGTCAACATATTTGGAATTATTTGTAGGGAAGTGTAAAATTGACTTATATGACCAAGATTTATGGAGCCTGTCAGGTCTGAGGCTTTTGATGTCCTGCTCCCTCATGACATCATGGTCAGTCTGAAACATGTTGGAGTTTTCAACAACACATTGTCTCAAACTCTTAAAGCCAGTCCATGACAAACACCTGCAATCTTCCATTTGAATGATGTTTCCTTTATTCTGTCTGCCTCATCTCTATTCTCTCCCGTTTATTTATTGCTGTCAGTTTTCTTACCAAATCATGCCCCCCCCCCCCCCCCCCCCCCCCCCCCCTCTCTCCACTGTAGGACGTTTCCAATCAGAGGTTTCCAGATTTATGATGGTCCAGTGCGGCTTACCCAGAGTACGTTTCGTGGATTCATCCCCACTCCAGAGCGTTATACCAGTGCAGTGGGATTCAGTCTGAAGAACACCTGGCAGCTCACCCCACGAAACAACCTGTCCCAGCTCAGCTTCCAGTCCACTGTGAGAAAGCATCTAGTTTTTCATCTAAGTGAACCTGTCGACACTACAGAGCAGTCTAATACTTCTATGTGACTCTTATTGTCCTGTTCTCAATTTTGTGTTTTGGTCAGTTCTTTCCATTCTCTCTTCCTTCCTTTTTATCCCTCGGTAGCTGTTTCTGGTCTGGCGATTCACTGCTGGTAGGAATGCAATACTTGTGAACAGTCCTTGGACTGATTTTTTTTTTCTTTGTTTATTTTCTTTGCCTTTTCTCTAACTCACTTTATGTGACTGTCGTTTTGGTACACTGCCTCTGACAGTTTCCACTTTGGTTGTTTGATCCAGTTTGTTCTTCTCTGTACACATCCACTCATAATAATCACTTAGCTGGCAAAGTTACAGCTTCGACAGTTGAAAAATGCAACAGTTAAGACTTAAGACAAGAAAGGAAAAGAGGACGCCCAGAGTCAAGTCTGCTCAGAAACCATTATAAATCACTGGTGCCCTCGTGTGGTGGTATAGTACAGTACACTTGCCTAATGGTGAAACTTAAAAACCCAAATTCATACATTCTTACATGCCAGATAATCTAAAAACATTCAGTCAATAGATAGATGAAATGACCTTTGTAAGAGGAGCCCTAGTTTTTTAAATAAAAATTAGGATCCTCCATAAAAAGCCAGTCATCACAGAGCAATGCTGTGATCTTCTTCAGTGCTTCTAAAATCTTTAAAATACTGAATTTTATATTTGTCTCAGAAGAGCAGATTTAGGAAAGCATTGAAAGCATTGAGCTAAATTATACAGCATTAATATCCTGAGTTAATGCAGTGCTGAAATCTATATGATGGCATTCATAAGTCTCTTTGGAAATAATATCACAGGTGGGCCTGCGCACGTTCTTTGGTCGGCCCGGGCAGTGGTTCGAAGATAACGACCTGGATGGTGACAAAAACTCCATCTTTCACGACGTGGACGGGTCAGTGACGGGCTACACAGACACCTATGTTGGCAGACTGGACAATTACCTCATCCAACACCCCGGCTGTGTGAACATGTCCCAGTGGAGTGGAGTGATCTGTAGCGGCCGCTACTCTCAGGTACATCAGGGATCTACACCTTGTTCTTGTGTTCTGTTAAATGTACATTTTTCCTAACCGTTGCATCCTCCTCACCCTCAGGTGTACATCCAGACCCAGGGAGCCCCCAGCCTCAGTTTATCCATCAGCAGAGATGAATATCCTCATGCTCCTCTGGTACTTAGAGGGATTAACAGCCAGGGGGCGCTGTCGCAGCAGTACCAGCCCATCCTGATGATGAGCAAGAGCTACACTCTGCACTGGAGCGGACCTGCACCCAGAGAGGTTGTCCTCTCTCTCATCAACTTTGACAAGTGAGTAACAAGAGTTAGCAGCATGTGTGATGATGATGATTCAATGTTTTTAAATTCCTTTATATTCAAATGAGCAGGATTGTACCAGTATTCACACCATCATTAAATTACATTGTGTTTTTGTGTCATAACATTTTTTATTACTTCTAAATGTTATTGAGGCAAGCTCTGTGTGATGTAATATCTTTCTTTTTTTCTCCCACTCAGAGATGACTGGGTGCTGGTGGGACTCTGCTACCCATCAGACACTACGTTTCAGATAATGGCCGACATCAACGATAGACAAAGCAACACTTTTGATGACATGACAGACTACGGCACTGTGTCATCCCTTGCAGAGCTGGAGAAGAAGCAGTTGGACAGGAAGTACTTCTTTGACCGGACTGTTGGGTGAGAGAACAAAATCCTGCTTTCTTATATATTGTTTCCCTGAGATTCCCTGGTTTCTGAAAGTTTATTAAACTTCTCCTGTTCCCCTCCATCACACCCAGCTTGTTGTGGCTCTACCTTCGGGCACGGCATGGCCGGGACGAGCACAGCTACTGTTCAGTAAAAGGCTGCGAAAGAGTGAAAGTCATGGCCACCACGACCTCCAAAGAGACGTGTAACTGCTCAGCCAAGGCCTACCCCAAGTACTCCAGGACACCCTCTGCAGTGGTGCCTATGCCGGCTCTAAACACACAGCCCTGCAAAGGCTGCGGTGCTAAGCAGGTTTGTGTTGATACATTTATGATGACATCCGCTCAGCCGCATGAAACACAAACTGCCTCTGCAAACAAATGTGCTTCTGTCTCAGCTTGTGTTTTCCAGTGAGCCGTGGACTTCTTACCTCCAGACTCAAATCAAGTCTCTCTGCATCCAGGAACAGCAGAGAGGAGATAACAGCTCCTTTATCACTGTGAGCATTCCCGGCTTCAAGTACAAATCCAAACAAATCTTATCTATACAACTTGCATGTGTGAATCACTGGGTCTGTTTTTACTTATTTTTTTCCTGTCATCTGCAAGGTGAACGAGGTGACCATGCCCTTCTTCCAGCCTGGGTATTTCCTGGTCTCAGTGGATGCGTGCTCTGGGAAAGTCATGAAGAAAACTACGTTTGCCAAGATGGACGCTAAGATGGAACAGTACCTAAAAACTGGAATACCAAAGAGGTGAGGCAAAATGAAAGCCTCTTAAACGTAGTTTTTGTTAAATTATTTTGATATCCTTTCAGATGCCGCTTCTGATTTCCACAAGTTACAAATTCAGCTACATCGAGGAGCATTTTCATCTTGTGCTATTCACACATGCTATGACATTTGAGCGATAGACCACATGTGCATGTACATTTGCATTTCTGATGTGGACATGCAGTAGTATCAAACTCATGAATCATGCACCTTCTTGCCTGATTACAAACGTGTTTTATCAACAGGTCAATAGTGCTCATGGCGACACGAGGTCAACCTGAAGGCCTGGTTGAAGTAGCGCCACATCTGGTCCCCTTTGGTGTGGCCAAAGCTGCTGATCTGCACAGTAAAGGTTAGTGAGATGCTTAAAAATATCTGTAGTTACAATATTTTGGACAGAATTCTCTTACATTCTCATACACTCTTACTGCTGCCTGTCACTGCAGAGAGTCTGGCACTTTGGGGTTTCCAGGGTGGTTCTTCACCCCCTCCGTGGGTCTCACTACAAGCTGGGCAGGGGGATGAGTTCCTGGGGCTGCAGGAGCGGTACTTGCCCCTGAGTTTGGAGGCATACGGCTGTACACCACCTGCTGCTCTAATGCGCAAAGACCTGGAGCTACTCAAAAAAGCCACCGGACAACAATGACCAATGTGAACAACTTACACAACTTAACTACCCAAAACACTCTTGCACACAGATCCAAAAACACACACAAGCAGCTGATGAATGTGAACTGCTGAACCTTTAATTTATTAACAATGGCAAAGATGTTTACCAATTTCCATAGGAGAGAAGGTATTTTATTATGAGCGGGGTGAGTATTTTTATGATTTTTGTGTGTGTGTGTATGTGTAAGTATGCCTTGGGCCTGTTGAGTCAATGCACTTTCCTTTTAAAGACACAACTTGCCTTATCAACCAAAGCAAAATGGAACTTTATAATAACTCAGTTACTTTTCTTGGACAAAAACTAAACCAAAGCAACCTTCAGCATTTAGCCACCAATCCTGATATTTATTATGTAGTAAATCAAAACAGAATGAATTGAATTTAAGTCCGAAAACAGAACACAATGCATTAGATGCACACAGGCAAGAAGGAAATTATGAAAATAAATTGCATTTTCCCTGAAGTGAGACAATGTTCGATTAGAACCAGCGATGAAACAAGATGGATTAGATGTGCTCAGTAATAATGAAAATACATGCCATTGGTTTATTAGTTATTAAGATGATTTGATACAAAACAAAGTCATAGGAGGACATATTCATGTTACATTAAAATGGTTACATTTTAGAAACAAGTTCAAAAGTGTTTCCCTCCTGAGGATGAATCCACAAAAATAGAAATGAAGACGCTACTGCGTGTCTGCCCAGCTACAACAGAAATGAGCTGAGGATGGTGCAAATATGTATGTTGCATTAAAATGAATCTGGTTGTCTTGCCTTTGTCACATACAGGCATGATATTAAGTATATTTCTGCTATATAGGCCTTTACCTTCTTTTCACTCACATTTGAGCTTTTTAGTGGACGTCTGTCACAACTGAACCATTGACTGGAAAACCTCTGATCATCGTGCAGCTGTACAACTGAAGACTTAAAGCACCTTTTTATGGATTCCTACATGGACTTACTGGATCTTTATCCCATATGTTTATTTATCTCTTCACAGTGATGATGTCTCAAGTGCTGGTCACATGTGCAGCACATTATACATATTACTTTTTTTTTTTATTCAAACAGAATTGAATGTGTCATGTGCCTCATTCATTATCTTTTCATGTGCATTAATGCCAAAACTGTGTTTAGATAGTAGTGAGCAGCAAAATGTATACAGATCATATACCAGCTGTAAGGTATAAGGCTTTATGTTGACAAAAAGGGTGTTTGGATGTGAGCAGGGCTCCCCCACTGAGCGATGATAAGTACCTATCTGTGACTGTGTGTGTGTGTGTGTGTGTGTGTGTGTGACTGTGTGACTGTGTGACTGTGTGACTGTGTGACTGACCTTGTGAGACTGAGAGATCCTCTGGAGGACGATTACCTTGTTGCCTTGAACCACTTTACTGTAAAAAAACAAAACAAAAAAAACAGCAAAGGAACAAGAGAAGTGTGTTTCCAACCCTTGCCTTTTGTTCAGTTGATGCTTTGAAAATGCACAGCCAGAGAGTTCTTAATGTTTTAACTAGAAGTGAACTTTGTAAATATGATGTTCAATGTTATAACTCAAACTGTACATTTAATGGAAATGTCAAACTGGCTGTCAATAGTGCTGTGTGCTGTGTTTTTATTATTATTTGAACAAAAAAACTCTGATTTTGTTTCATAGAAACTCAGCATTTGTAGAATTGCCAATTAAATAAACAATTATACTTTGTCATAAAATCATGTTTTATCATTTGCTCACATCAGTGGTTGGAAGAAACTGGCCTCTTCTGAGTTCGAGCTCAGCAGCTTTCGTTTTACAGCAATTTTATAATTTCACCACTTGGGGGCATCCTAGTATTTTTTAGGAATTCCTGCCGTTCTCTTTGGAACAAATCCACATTTACATTCCAAAATGTTTGGATTAATAATAATAAAATTGTTTTCCAACTATGGTCACTTTTAGTACGCTAAAAAAAAAATCACCATCAGAATGTGGCCTGAAAATATTCATCACTTCATTTATTTCACCAACACAGAGGGAAGTGGCCAGGGGGAGGTTGCAGAGTTTTAATAATGGAGAGCAAAGTTAAAACCTATCAAGCATGTAAAGCTATTAGATGTGTAGTAAAATGATATATGGCAAGATGAAGGTGCAGAAGATGGTTGTCCTACCATAAATTATGAATGAGGGATAAGTTACAGAGTTTAATTGATTGATCATCTGCAACAGACAATTTGTTCTAAAGTCAGCAGTTAAAGCTAAAAACAGTAAACGTATGTAAGGTAAATAGATAAAGTTAATAGATTCAGGGACCATGTGACGCACTGCAGCTGCTGATAAATCAATGAGACTGATTGCCTCTGTGTGTGCTAATGCGTGAAAATCTTCGACAAGAATAAGATGTAGCACTGACTAAAGAAATATGTTGCAGTCCCAACATGCCACAGCCCACCATATGGCCTGGATAGTGACTTTACCTGCCCATAAAATGAAGAATAAGTGCTGCCACACACGACACCATTCTGGAAAACGAGCGAGTACATATCGGTGTGACACAGTTTGCATGCAAAATGAGAGACATGAGGGCAGCAGCTCCCTCTGACACCCAGGCATCTTAAGGGAAAAAGCGGATTATTTTTGCAGAACCCTCTGTTCGAGGTAGACCTGTGAATATTTAAGCTTCAACACTGAGACTTAAGAGCAGGCAGGGAGAATATTTTCATCAGATCTGCCATCGTGCAACACATTTTAAAGCTTTCTTTAAATTCTTTGATGATTATGTTTCACTGTCGTATGGATGGACTGAGCCTTCTTTACCGCGGAGTTTTAATTATGTAGCACTCATGCTTTTGAACTGTGCAAATACAATTAGAGAAATGTCAAGGCTAAAAATATGACACTTACACTCCTGCGTGTGCTGGAGTGTGGGCAGTTGCCTTTACCAAAGTTTATATATTTTATATTACTTTATGAGAAGGATATATCTACACAAACTATATACTGTGACAGATCGGTGTTTGCTTTATCATCTCATTTTGTGTTTTTATAGTTTTTAACACTGCCAAGCAGCTACTTCTGTGTTTTTATGTCTGTCCAGGCCTTCTCTTAAAGGTGAAATCAGGAGACCAAAAATCGAGATAAATGCCTTGAAGCAGGCTTGAGATGAAAGTCTTGCAGATTAAAGATTTTGCTCAGATTTGAGGTTACAGATGCCTTTTAATTCATATTGATAAATAGGACATCGAAACGAACGAACTAAAAACAAATCTGTCCAACAAAAGCAGAGTATGAGAGCAGAAAAGCTGAAGTTGAAAAATATGAGGGTTAGAATATAAAGTGTTATATAGCTTTTAGGTTGACTGAGTCAACTGTGTCAGAGGATAGGATGGTAAGCTGGTCTAGTTTTAATTCCACAATGATAATGATTAATATAAATGATTTCGGAGCAACAAACATTTCAAGCAAACGATCATTACATGACTTGAGCCCATGGGTGCATTTTCTAAAAAACATGAAGTTGTCCCCTGATAAATTATTTCATACTAATGTATCTAATTTAAAATGTGTATTAATATAAACAGACACCACCTAATTCACACATGAAAACAGTACATTTGGAAGTTTATATCCCTCTATACGGCAAATTTAAAATAAAAATAAAAATATACCATGTCTACAGTCTGCATCACTTTTTGCACGTCAAACACTAAAAGGCCTCGTTTATAATTTTCTTTACTTCCCCAAAGAGCAAAGGCCAGTAAATGACGTGATCTGTGGCGTCGGGCCATCAATAGACAAGATGAAAATGGTAAACTGTGGGACCTGGCCATGCATATCTGTGGCAAACACTTCATCACGGGTTAGTTAATAATGTTACTGAGTCGATGAGATGTGTACAAATTGAGGCTGTAGATCTGAGCCAACTAGAAAAGAGATTTTACTGGAGCACAGCAGATCAATAATGAAGCACATGCCCCATTAAAACAGGTCTGGTGATGCGGCTGGTATGTGGCTGTGTTTTGAAGCACATCATGCTGTTGTGTTATGTGTTGTAACAACACATTTATCTAGCATGGAAAATATATATACATATATATTAAAACTAAATTTCAACAAGTCAGATTCTGGTCTTACCTGAACTTTGACTAAATGTTCAGTTAACCTACTGCATTTTTTTTTTTTTTGCATGGCAGAAAGCATGTGTATCTATTTAATTGGGCCTCACCTTGGCCACATCTTGTATTTTAAAGTTTGTACTCAAAAGTAATACACACCTGTAGCAAAAACTGACATATAATAAGATAGGAAAAAAAATAGCTTCCTGTCTGCATTAGATTTGTGGGTTACTGTCTACATGTGCATGTTTGCATAGAAATGAGGAGGGTGTGCAGAGGAGCAAATACTCATTAGTTGAGTCTACCCAGGAGCTTTATTACTCAATAGTTTAGTATATTCAAGGTAAGTTCATCTGGATTCCCCAACTCGCCACGTTGTATAATTTTTTAATCTCACCATTCTATCACTTCAGCGGTTCCAGCTGATTCCCCGCTGACGCGCAGTGATGGTGGTCCTGAATAATTAAACAATTTTGACAGCCATGTAGGGGTCTGTTTCCATGACAACCCCTCTCCCAATGTCCTCGCAACCCTGAGGGGTAATGTAAATCTCCTGTCTGCTTAATGTCATAGTAACAGCCGCAAATTGGTACACAAAGACAACCAGTTTGGGTCAGTGGGAGCTTTTGATTATGTGTGGCTGCTCGGTGGCGGAGGAACCTGTGGCCACTCGAGGAAAAGTGGTTTTCAGGGGTCAGAGGAAACAAGATGCAAGGCAATCATGCAGTGCTGATAATACAGTTGGAGGAAGTGAAACGCAGATTTCATTTTGCTTTCTCCGACTGCGTATAGCAAACCTGTCAGTGTGAGAGTTTACCACAAACAGCTTCACAACGTAGCATTGAGTCAGTGGAGAGGTGGGTGGGATCGCTCTAAGGTCACAGGGAGTAGTTTAATGATAACCATAATCTTTTCTGACAGTAAGCTGACACATCCATGCTTCTGAGAGTGATACTCACTCCTCAACACACACACACAACGTCTCCTGACCTCCCCTCACACACACCACCAGACGTATAGTCAATTACCCTTATACATCAAATGGTTCCTCAGTTCTCCAGCTCATTAGACAGTAAATTAACCTTATCTACCTGTAGATGAGGAGGTATGGGTGTGACGCTTATAGTATGTCCCAGTCAGAGCTATTGCATGAAAATATGCCACGTATTTTCCACGCAGCACGATACCGGCTAATCAGGCCCCGAGAACTTCAATAAAAAAAGGATTACGACGCAGTATTTTATCGCCAAAGTGCTTATTCCTCGATTTAATCATTCACTCAAATAATATCTGGCTACATGTTGTGTTTTAGGACTCAAAGGGGCTGGGAGATGTTTAAATACTAGAACCCAGCATGGGATTTTTAAAGCCGAACCTCTACTCTCAAATGATTTGTGCGCCGTGTTTCATGAGTCAGTGGATGATTCAGACGAACAGAAGCTGCTCCATGTAGAGGCTCACTTTGTTTGATGTAATGCTCATTTTGGTGAGATGTAAAGAGACCCTGTGGAGGCTGTTAAGACTCAAGTGTGTCGCTTTCAGCAGAGTTGCAGTGTCACTGCTGAGGACTTATGCTGATGAGGCCACCAAAATGTTTACAGAGGCCATTAGTGTTTGGTAATCATGCAAAGGGTGAAGGAAATTATGGTAGAAATCATGCCAATTGTTGCCGGCCCCAAACTCTAACTAAACTAATTCACGCTGTGAGACCAGTTGTTCCTTGACCAGATTTGAGTCTGCTGTGAATCCTTCCTTCCTAAGGCTCCAGGCTGTCACGGATACATCTGATCCTGCAACCGAGTTAAAAATCAACTTCTGTCAACCCTCAAGGGCCCGCAGGCTCAAACACAGAGGGATCCCCAGGTAAATCCTCAGAGATGTTCACACCGTGTTTAGCCTATTAGCCAGAGGACAGCCTAAAGACACACAGTGAATTACCAGACACCTACGTACTCTGTGTGACTTCTGTCTTGCGGAGGACGAGCCAGCCTGTCTGATTAGATATAGATTTTGCGGCTCCTTATCTGAGACTAAGAAGCCTTAATATTTTCTGCTTTTGCACACTTTTTATTGATTGTCTATGATGCCCTTGCCTCTCAATCACATATGAAACCCTAAACAAGATAAGCTTCTATTAAAACAACATTGATATGGATTGACTTGCCCGCTGAATGTGTGTGTATTGTCACCTATCTAATAATGTGCGAGTTGTTTGTGTACAAGGTATGGAGTGTGGGAATACATGCAATTTTCTGCTATTATGTTAGTAAAAGTCATTTTCTCCACCTGTCAACTAACACTCAATACTTTTGTTTTTTCAATGTAAGATCACTTGAGCTTTTAATGTCTCTTTTGTTCCCTCTTACCGTCCACTCTGTTCATCGTCCTCCTCTTCAGCCTCCTCCTCATCATGCAGCTCCTTTCCCACAGTTCTTTTCTCCTCTTATATGCTCTATGGAGTATTTGTAATAACATGTTTGTTGCAGAGAACCACCCTCTCACCCACTCACTCAGTCACTCAGTCAGGTAACTGATTCCTAATTGCTAGGCTGTAATGTGGACCTATTTTCTAAGATGCTACGTCTCATTTAATTACTTTATCTTGTTCATGCACTCTTTTCTCAGACCTGTCTCTCCCCTCTGATTTTAATATGTTTAAGGTTTACTTAAGAGTATGAAGCTGATGGAGAGCTGATGTTTCCCTGCCTGTTTAAGCAGCAGGTGTGCACAGTTTCATGGTGGTGTTTGTGTGGAAATGAATGGCACCCTAATCAGTACCAGTTTGTACCTGATGTGACAGACCACAATTGGATGAACCCTTTTCACAGTTCCAGCGCTGAATTGGCACAGACAGGCCATGACAGGAGAAGGGACAAACAGGGGAGGAGGAGAGGCGGCGGGGGGAGAAAGCGTGATGGATGAAAAGGCGAAGCACGGCAAAGAGCAGGGAAAAAGATTTTTTTTTTCAAATGACAAAAGAGAGACTGAAGAGTGAAACAAAATGAGCAAAGTGGATATTTTTGTTGATACCAGCGAGCTAAGTGGGACGTCATGTCATGCTCACGTTTCCAGACAACAGAGAGGCATCTCAGGCCCCTAAATTGATCAGCAACCTTGACGGGGGCCCCTCACTGTCGTCCCACAAGACATCTCGTCCCCTCTGTTGCTGTGGCATCCGAGTGATCTCATCACTAATTCATAGCAGAGCGCCAAACTAAATCAGCACTCGTTAGCCTCCTGCTGTTTACTTTTCTTTATTTGCTATCATTAACCCTCATCCCTTCAAACTGTGCAGTCTGCATGTGTGTGTGTGGGGGGGGGGGGGGGGGGGGGGGGGGGGGTTGTCAGGGATTTGGGGTGGGCATCATACCAGCCTCACCTAGCAACCTGCCTCAGGGAGATGCTCAAAGGGTATGGATCACTGGGGGTGACACACACACACACACACACACACACACTCCCACCCTGCAGCCCCTCAGAGTAACTGTGACTCAGGTGTTTTTGTTGATGGCGTTCCATCTGCCAGATTCTAATCAGGCCCAGAGAGCAGCCAGATCTGCAGGAACACGTCTTCCCTGCCCCTCACCTCGGTCTGAAACACAAGGCCTGGCCAGCTTATGACAGGAAACAAGGCGCAGACTGATCAGCCAATGAGGAAGAGCAGAGGGAGACATGCAGCGTCATTGGGGGAAAGGAGACGTCCTTGCTTCATCACCTTGGACATTTATTTAATCTTCATGGCTGCCAGATGAGAGATGATTTGCATACAGGTGAAACATATCTCATTCCTCTATCCGATGCTTCAGGCTCAAACACAGACAAGAAATCACTTTACACACATGATTAAAACATCTGTAAAACCCAATCAGAGGGTGATTAAATTTTAAATTATTGCAATACCTGTGATAATAATTGTTTTGCCTTGTTTTGCTGTCAAGGCTGTAACAAGATGATTGTTGAATATCGAGATGCTTGTTTTCGGCCCAACGTTTGAGCTGGACTTACAGATGTGTGGTTTTTTGGTTTTTTTTTTTTAGACTGACAGTGTCTCTCACACACACACACACACACACACACACACACACACACACACACACACACACACACACACACACACACACACACACACACACACACACACACACACACACGTGCATAGGATGCGTCATGCCCTGTCTTCCAACACGCCTCCACTAAGCAGAGGGATGTCTTGCCCACCTGTGGCTTCTGACTCTGGAAGCCAGCCATCTTCTCTCCTCACTCCATCCAATCATCTGGCTTTTCATCTCCTCCTTCATCTGGTTCTGAAACTGCCCCGTTTTACACCTTCCTGTTTGAACTGTTTTTAAAAAGTAAAGAAGGACTTTTTGCTGAGAAGAGGATTCAGAAGTTCTGGACTCGAGTGAAGTGAGGGTGAGAGGACAGCGATTCCCAAAGGACAGTCAGAGACCTTCAGAGTGGTGAGCCATTTTGAATTTGACTTCTGTTAGAATGTGGTGAAAATGCACAATGATGATGATGATTTTACACATACACAGAAAGTTTGATGAAATCATAGACTGAGGAAAAAGTTGTAGGTGCAAGGGAACAGTGATTTGGCCAACAATCGAGGTGCTACTTGGGAGATCGTTGCTGGAGTCAAGAGTGCAACCTTTATTGGCTGATGATGAAACTTGAATTATGTACAGTACCAGTCAATAGTTTGGACACAGTTTCCCATCCACTGTGTCCAAATTTTTGACTGGTAGTGTAAGTAGATCGGAAGTGGTCGGCTACTGTTGTGCTAAATAAGTGATGGTCGTCTCCCCATATTCCCTCTTTTTCTTGCTTTGCACCTCCATCTGTTGGCCGTAGGATACTGAAGCCAACCATATGCTCTCTGTGCATAAATCATCCACAATAGCCTGCTCCATGTTAGTCTGATAAAATATGCATACAGTGCATTTCTCCATAACAAGCCTTTAAGGGGTTCTCTGCCCCTAAACAATGATGGTCTTTTCATTTTTATCTTTCTTGAAATCTTTAAGGTTTCCTTTGGACTTCGAAAACCAGATTTTTTTTTGTTTTTGTCCCCTGTGACGTTTAGTTTTCTTCTTCTCACCTTTAAAGCATCAGCTACATATAGAATTCCCTGCCACACTGTCAACTGAGGGCCAAACATTTAAGTCTTCCTTTTCCGTTTATCTCTCTGATGCAAAAGTAGCTGATGATAATCAAAGCGGTTCTCAGCAGAGCTGATGCAGAGGCAAGTTGTGTGTGCATGCGTGTGTCTTTATGTGTCAGCGTACACATGCTTTGGATCCCTTCTCCGTGATTCAGTGATTAGTGACCTGTCTCCGAGCAGGTCTATGGCTGTCGTTCAGACACAGATGAGCTGTCCCTCGTTAGTGTGTACGTATGGCTTGGATGGAAAGCCAGCACTAGTGAGTCATTAAAACCCGCGCACACACACACACACACACACACATACACATTCACAAATTACACGATGCATCATTTCAGGAGCATATTGAGGATATCATGGTTTTCTGGCTGTCATTTAGACTGTTGTCAAACAGCTTGGGAGTTGTGTAGGAGTTTCAGCAGCAATATCGACTATTTTGGTGACACTTCTCCACAGGAGGCAGCGTTTGCTGTTGGCTCATCTGCTACTATGGCATGACAGATAGTTGAGTCTTGCAGATGAATGATAGAGAGCTGCAGACAGAAGAAAGAATATGTTTCTAATCTCATCATGTGCCTTTTTCTGCTAGTTTTTTTGTATTTTTGCAGCTGTACTTCCGTTGCAGAATGGTCACAAATGATTACATGCTGTAGCTGCAGTCTTTAGTTTGTGGATCTCTTCCTCTATGGGCCAGTAATGATAATTAAATATGTACCTGATGCACAAAACAGGCGTAGTTGGGAGAAATTCTGGCGAACAAAAACACACATATTTTCTGTGGATGGTGAGTGTGAATTATTGATGGCATCGTCCTACTTAAAAATGCATCCCCAACCTTTCTGTCGCACAGAGAGGAAGCAGTAATTAGCGTTAGGATAGGAGAGGAGACATAGGTTAATTCTAAGTGGGGTAAACACAGTCACCATCCAAATCTTTTTGGATTCACTTTGTTTTATTTGTCCAGCAGATTCTGCAGCTGTAGAAATGATAAACGTGTAGGGAAAGGGTGTGAGGATGAGAGAACGTGAGTGTTTTCTTTTCCTTATTTATAGATGTATAGTAAAGTGGAAGAGAGAGGTGAGAAAGGTCTCTGAATATGACAAGAAAGATGGAGAGTTGGAGGAAAGCCACTTCCAAATTTCCTACACATACATTCATTTGCTCATTTGAGTAAGGTGGGTGGATGGATGGATGGATCTGGATGGATGGATGGATGGATGGATGGTTAAGGGTTTAGTCTCACTCTTTGAATATTGAGTCACATTTAAAAAAAATAAAAATAGACTCTTAAATCCACACTCTGCAGTTTACCTCCTAAAGCCATCTCCCTCAGTCACTGAAAAAAATGTGTTTGGTTTCCCTTGGTAACAGTTTAAATTCCAACCGAGGTTGGAATACTTTCATATCACCTAAACCAAAAACTCCTTAAGAATAGATCATCTAAGGCAATTTGAGGAGAAAAAAATTGTGGGACAAAGTTTGGGATGAGAATTGTTCTACTTTTTTAATCCTGCTAAAGGCTGCATGGTGATGCAGTGGTTATACTGTTGCCTTATGGCAAGAGGCTTCTTATTTCAAATCCAGAGCTGGGGCCTTGTTGGCATGTTCTCCCTGTGTCTGTGTGGGTTCCCTCCTGGTTATCTGGCTTCCTCCCACAGTCCAAAAACATGCAAAACAGGTGAATTGGTGACTCTAAATTTCCCATGGGTGAGAATGTGAAGGTGAGTGGTTGTTTTGGGGATAGGCTCCAGCCTCCCTGCAAAAGCCTAGAAAGGATAAGTGGTTATAGAAAAAGGGTGAATGAAAAAAAATCATGCTACAGAACAACAAAACATCCTCTTTACTTGAAAACATTGAATGCATCAGTTCTTAATGTCATGATCTGGACTTTCATGATGTTAAATGAAACTTTTTTTCTTGAAAAAAGGGGGCCTCAGTAATGGAAGGAAGATGTTAGCGCAGTGTGAACGACTTACACAACCATGTTCAGCGTGAATGTTTTCAACAGATTGCATCACCCTTACAGTAAAGGCTGCAGACTGCTCCTTTGCATAAGAAGCATGTGACGGAACTAATCGATTTCAATTTGGCAAATATTGTATCTAGGTCAGAAAACTGCAAATTTAAAAAATCAGACATAATTTATGATGTCATTTCTATTTTGTTTGTAATGTCACATCTGGAAAATGTGATAATCATGTCAAAGAGTTGAAGTGCAATCGATCGGCTTTCTGATGAGTTGAGTTTATTCACCTTTTCATATCATCCTGAAATATACCAGATATATATATATATATTTTTTAACTTCATCTCTCTCTATCTGATTTTTCCTTTAGAGGAAAAATGACGAGGAAGTCTCACGCTAGAAGAGTTCTGGCCCCGCTGTGCACAGAGATTAAGGTAGGAAACCTGCTTCCTGTTCAGGATTTTCAACCTAATAGAAATGCAATTGATCACAGAATACATGTGTTACTTTTAGGATGAGTAAATAAGTACGTGTGCAGTCGTTGTGTATTCAATTCACATTTTTATGTCTAGAAAAAATAGAAAAGATTAATGATCTGAAATGATTTTGGAAGCAAAGTTGTCTGAACAGCTGCTTTTGCTGCTGCTAATTAATTTCAGAAGATGCCTCATCATTTAATTATCAACATTTCAAGAGGATAAAAGTTTATAGCAGAATTTGTTAATTTCTTAACATAACAGTACTATTGAATTTTAAGTGTAAGTGCATGTTGAGATCTATGATATGTGAATTTTAAAAATCATGATTTTTGATTCCATAGAGTGCATAGAAACAATATAGATAAAATTGAAATTGATGTAATTATTCATGCTCAGTCATATTTGGGTGTTTTCAGGATATCTCAAAGTGGCTTTTTTAATGCTGATAAAAACTTTTCCATAAGGTCAGTTTGTGTGTTTTGAATATGATTGAAATGCTAACAGAGTTTCATATAATGTGTTTTTCTCCGTGATGGTTATAAAATCAACATTTTTTATTGCTTTGGGAAAGAGATGCACTTTGATCTTCAATAAACGTTAAGATCAAAAAGTAATTTCCAATTAAGAAGGGGTGAAAATATTGTGTTTGTGTTAGAGTGTTGAATCCAACTGAGCAATTTTCTCAAGTATTTTGGTATTCCTGTCGTTAACTGCAGCTCATTTTGCAGGGGCATCTCTTTCTTCTCTCTGTAACTTGTTAGAGTCAGAACCTGACACTCTACGCAACCCCAGAAAAGATTATTCAACTAATCAGACAGCCAATTAAAAAGCTGCAAAAAAGTTACTTGTTTCATGAAATTAACTTGAATTAATGGTTTTATTCTTTCATCAGGAATGCAAATGTATTCATTTAATTGGGCCATCTAAAAACTAACTGAACAATGTCCTCTAATGAGTTTTTGCTAGACTGAGTACTGCTTCATCATTTTTGTTATTTCTTTCAGAAATCCTTTTTTTTCCCCCACAGGTGATTGGTTGTGTGTCTGTTGCTTGTGTGAGGGAATGTGTGTTTTCATGGATGTAATGATGTGAAATTGTACATGAGCGTGCACGGTGACACGCGCCAAGAGTTTAATGAAGCACTGATGATGCAACATCTAAGTTTTCAAGCCAGAAACCATGGCAACCGCATGACTCTGTGTGGGTGGATCTTTGATATTATACAAAAGGGATGCCACTGAAAGACAGAAGGAAGTAAGGAGGAAGGCAAATGTCAGCGGGTACAGACCGAGTCCTAACTTTAAACAAAGTACAATCTACACTGCTCTGATTTCCTCTTCTGCTTCTCATAGTTTTCTCTCTATTGTGGGGTTTTTAAACTATTCTGCTCTGTGTCCCTGTTTTCTACCTAAGTTGTCAGTGTTATTGCCTACTGTAATTTAGAATGGCAATTAAAATCAAAATTAAGTTAAATATGATTAAATCGGTATTATCTCCCCTTTTGGAGAAGTTGTAAAAACATTCAAGTAAGTTGTACTGTTGACGTGAGAGTGTGTGTGTTTGAATTTAATTTAACTATCCTGCAGTAAAAAATGTTTTAGACTTTGTCAGCGTGGCAGTAATTCTCAAAACCAACTCATGAATGTCCCACCACAATGCACAACTGGATTGAAATCTGGATCATAATCTACATCATAATCCAGATCTGGGAGATTAAAATTTATATTTGGAGGGGGCCAATATGTGTTGGATCATGTATGGTAATGGAGAGGGGTAGACATATGGCACTGCCGCCAATATGTAGATGTGATGATGCAGATTTATTAAAATTAATTTCATATATCTGTGAAAGACAATAAATTATATTGAGATGAAAAATAGATCTGCTATTATGGGAAATCTTTTTTTTTTTTGTTATTTTGTTTATAACTGATTAACATGAATCCAACCACTAGGAATGGATTCCCAGGGTGAAGGTATTAGGTAGTATTACTGCATTTGTCATTAGGCAGATCCAAGTAAAGCGACATCATCATGACATTACACAGTCTGTGCTTTGTCTTGGCTGCAATGGTGCAACAAATAATTAGTGACAGGTGGTGTTGGTGTAGGTATGCGCTCTCTGAGTGCTTTCTAGTTTTCCCAGTAAACACTGACAGAATGGGCTGCACACCTGGGCATTAATTAGTGGTTTTGCCTTTGGCACCAGGCTTGTGATAAACCAAATTTTTGCTAACCACATGTCCAGAACCGAACAGCAGGTAGAGCCCCTGAAGAAAACCGATCATCTCCTGGCGAGACAGACCATCTTGGATATTTTTCTCAAGTGTTGGTGGAGACCAAACCAGAAAATACGAGCGAATGTTTGTTTTTGGCAAGTAGGTTAACATAGAAGCGTTTTAGCTGAGGTGGGTCTTGGAACATTTTTGACTTTATTTATATGACACCATGTCAGGCAGGAGGCCTGAGCTCAGACAAGGAGGAGACAGAGATGCTAACTTGTCCTTTGGCCTTTATACTGTCAGGTAAGATAATGTCATATTTAAAGTAACTCACTTACACACATTGTAGTTATATTAAGCGATGTATTCATAACAGTTCATCATAATTTAGTAGTTTTGCTAGCTGTGAAGTTGTGCTACGGGCATTAGCGTGCTAGTTCGCTATGCTAAAAACACAACATTAGCGTTAATCACGATTATTACCGACACCTGTCAGTCACAAAACAGAAGATTTCCAATAAACTATTCATCCAGCAAGTTAACCACGTTTGTCATTATTAGGTGTTACTACAACAAAACATATATTCACCATTTAATATAAAGTTACATGCATGTAGCTTTTTAGCTAAAAAGTTGTAATTTGAGTTTATTGCTAACAAGCACTTGTTGCATTTTGTAGGCTAAGTTACTTTTTTTTTTACTATAATAAATCGCATTTACAATTAAATTCTAATTATATATTGTTGACTATTGCATTTTATTTAAGCCAATATTAGTTATCGGAGAAAGATTTGATGTTTTAAGTCGGACAAGCTAAACTATATTCTCTCAGATTACTTCTGTGTAATGCAAACTGGTACTTAAGAAAGACCAATGTCTGCAATACTGTACACAAGTACTACAATTAACAACATCCTAAATTATGTATTAAATAATATGCAGAATATTTAATGCTTGCTGAATAGTCATAATGTAATAAGTATAATTTCCCAGAGTACAGTGGGAAACCTTTGAATGTCTCGCTTTTTCCGAGAAACATTTTCCAACTAAAGCAATGGCAACACTTTGTAGTTTTATTCATTTTAAATTCAGTTATTCTGATGAAATATGTTATAATTGGCAATTCATGTAAGAGTGATTCAATACAGTAGTGGGCAGTAACTTTGAAGTTCCCATGGTGATGTTCTATGTTCGAAAAATTGTGATTATGTATCCTTATTCCCATACCTCGCCTTCTCCCTTCATCTAATCCTTCAGGGGATATCTATCTTGCTTTTTCACTTTACCTGTCTCTTCCCGGCTCAATAATATAATCTCCCTCCCTCACACACACACACACACACACACACACACACACACACACACACACACACACACAACATACACAGATGTATACATAATTACACACAGGAGCTACTCCAGCGCGTATTTGTCTGTGTTTTGCTGAGTGGTTGCTGGGAGCGATGACAACAACGTCCCTGTTGTTCAGACACTGTCACCTCTCCTTACTTTGTCTCCCTTTCTTCATCCTGCCATCTCTCTCCCTCTCTCTCTCACTCTATCTTGCCTTATTGTCCCAGAATATTTTTATGGCCATAATAAATTCAGCAGCCTTTTAGATTGTAATAGAGTAACATGCTCTTTTTTTTTTTCATCACAACTACACCTTCTGCCAACTCCACCGTATGAAATGGCTTTTAGCACAGTTGAAGACTTTGAAGTTGAGAGCAAAAGAAGATGAATAGCAATGCTGCAGAGAAGATTCCAACTACCGGTTTTATTAAGCATCACCCCTTATTCTTCAATTGCAACAGACACAAACTGAGACTCTGCTTAACTCACGAACTGTGAAGCATGTAAATCAAAGACAAAGAAGAAGGGGAAGAGGGAGAGACTTGTACCCTGCACGGAAATGAAGGAGAGGGTGAAATTGTGTAAGCTCGGGGAGCAAGGAGAGGGAGGAGATGCAGGTTTAGTAGCTCTGGGTATTCAAAGCACAGTGTTGACAGTGAGAGAGTGACTTACTGAACAGGGTGTCTGTCTCTGCCTCTCAGTCAGCTTAAAGCAGCTCTGCACAATGCTCAACAGGAACCCTGCACTCCAGAGACTTGCTTGTCTCTTCGTTCTTTTATTCTCTCCACCTGTCTCTCTCTCATATGCTCCTTTTCATGTTATTTCTTTGCCCAATCTCTGAGCTCCTTGTCATTATTTTACCTCTGCCTTGAAGCCCCTTTTACCCGGATCGGAACACCCTCCTCCTCTCCACCTTCCTCCCTCTCTTTTTCCCTCGCATTGTTTCCCCCATTTTTTTCTCTCTCTCTCTCTCTCTCTCTCTCTCTCTCTCTCTCTCTCTCTCTCTCTCTCTCTCTCTCTTTCTCTCTCTTTCTCTTTCTGTGCGGAGGGAAAGCAGCATCAACGGCCGAGCCACAGTAACGGCACATGCAACAGGGTGCAGACAGCACCTTCTGTTTTGCCACCTCTCCTCTCTCACTCTCATCCCTCCAAGGGGAAGGCTACAGGGAAGAAAAGAAGGGCACAAAAGTGCAGCCGAGCAGGCGAAGATCTGTTGTCACACTCATTTTGATCAAGAGATCAGGAGGGAAAAAGTTAACAGGGAAAACGGAGTTTGGAATTTCACCCCTTTTAAGTGAAAAAGAAGACTTAAAGAAAGAGAAGAGACACAAAGACTGAACGAATCAGGGCAGTTCAGTAGGCATCAGAGTTAGTTGAGCAATGAGATGCCACCTGTGGCGCTAGTTTGATTCAAGAGCAGTCTTCTCAACCCAGCTTGGCGTCCTTGCTTCCCACATCTTTTTGACCAAATTTCCAACACCAATGGCTTCTAAGAAGAAGTGGGCTGAGCGGAGGGAATTACGAAGGGACCGGACGTTCTCCACCCGGGATGATTCATCTGTTGCGTCCGGGACATCTGGGCCAGGGCGTCCCACCACCAGGGGGCGTTTCTCCGAGTCGTGGAAGAGACTCAGCTCCAGAGGGGGATCCACCAAGAGGGGGGCGCTCAATTCTCAGCAGCCACCGGTAAGATTCGAAGATGCACAGCCCCCTCTACATGTTCCCCCAAAGATTATTCAGTGACATGGCTGCTGGGAGGGAAATGGGACATGACAAGCTGCTGCAGATAGCACCTTGCCTGAGAGGGAGTTCAGCAGCAGCAGAGGGGATTAGGAGGTAAATAGGGTAGAGGAACTTGTCTAATATCTGGGTTTTTTATACACACTCTATATTGTAAATTTTCCTATATATAAAGCACATTTTGATTTAAAGCTGCTAAATATTCCCATTGTCTAACTTTTGACATAATTCTAGTTAATCAATGCTGATCGCCTATTGGAGGAGCGTAACATGTTTTTTTTTTTAATGATCATGTCCGTGCCCCCTGTGCATTATAAATAAATCAACCTAAGGGCAAGTTTGTTAAAACCCTCAGCACACAGTCAATATTTACTGGAAAAACATCTGTCGTACGCAATAGTGATTGTATGAACACAAAGATTAGATGTTGCTGAGAAGGACGGTGTCCCATTTGCAAGTTTGTCGTCTTTTCAAAGGCATCTGTCTGCTTTACAATCCCATCCATAATGAGCTTGAGTGGCTTAGATATGACCATTTTTATAGACGCTTGGCAGTCGGGTCAAATTCCTCCTTCACAGAATTCATAAAACATGCAGTTGTCTAAATAAAAGGAGGCATGTTTGTTTGTTTGTTTTGTGCCAGCTGGTTTCAGCGGCATCAAGCGACTGGGAACAATGGAATGTGGTGTAACATTAAAACAACAATGGCATAAACCAAGTTGCAGCCAATATAAAGAAATATTGGATTCTTGAGGATTATTAGAAATAATATTACCTGCTGGTAAGGGATAATTAAAGCTTATAATTGAATATCAACATGACAACTGACGACTGGAGGATTTTAATTTCTCCAGTGAAGACGTTACACATTATGTAACACTGCATTTGTACTGGTGTTATAGTGAAATATCAGTTTGAGGACAACTTAAAGACTGGAAGAGAAACAGTGCACCTGAAAAACATGTGAATGATACACCTGAAGACACACTGCAGCTGTTAATATTTGTTTAATTACGTTCCAAGCTCTGCTGTCAAGACATTTGGAGGCATTGAGTTGTGAAAGAGGAACGTCTGGACTATTTTGGAAACTGGCAGCACACATGCACTCACAGTCTGTCTTGCTCTGTGTTTCTCTTCTTTGTTGTTATTTCAATCCATTTTCATCTTTTTTTTGCTTGGTTCTTGCACCTGCTTCAAGGCACTGAGATGATTGCAGTGCTTCAAATTTGGTGTATATGGGTTTTTTTGGGGGGGGGCAGCATCTGTCAGGCAAGTGTGAGAAATGTCTCCATAATCATTGAGGCGATGATGGAATTTCTGTATGAAGTTGATCTCATGGATCTGGGGTCCCATCCACTCTATTTTTGAAATGTAGAACGTCACTGATGTTTGTGGATCAAGGTCAGAATAACTAAAGCTGGCTGCTAGCTGGTGCTCATGGACTGTCACACTTAGCCAATCTGCAGAGTGATATTTGGCAGCAGAATCTGAGCTGGGAGATGTGTGGGAGACAGAGATATGCACGGTTGTGGTTTTTCAGTTATATCCCAGTAACCATTATTATTTTGTATTGCACACACATTCTGATACAAACATCTAACTGGAAATGTGGTTTTAAAGCAAAATATACTTTTATATATACTTTACTTTATACTTAATATGTGAAAAATTGTGTGTGTGCTCCTGTCTCTTCTCTAGCAACATTTGTGTGTGTCTTTGTGCACAAAGAGAAGCTAAGCTTGGTCTTTTGGGATTTGTGTTGCTTAGCTATGACCCACAGAGTGATTCCACCACAACACCACTGCTACTCTCAAATCTCAAATTAGGCACTTTGGATCATTAGTCACTTGTAATGGCCAGGTGTATTTCGTTACGTCTGTTTGATCATGTTTGTTACTCAGCGAACAATCCCCTCTATGTCTGACTCAGCGAGACGCACAGTTGGAGATGGAAATTGGAAGAGAATGTGAATGAGAGATGGAGAATTACTTCACCGGCTGCTTTGAGAGCCTAATACTCGCTGATAATGCAGAATGGGTGAAAGATGAGGAGAATTAAAGGCCGAGACAGAGAGACAGAACGAGGGAGAACAGCTTTGAGATAATTCAGCACCGTGGATTTACGTTGGTCTCTTTAAATCCTCAGTGGAAGTTTAAATTTAACTGTTGGTGTGTGAATCTTTTCCTCCCAAAAATTCAAAATGCTAATTTAAAGTCAAAGAATTAATAAAATGAGACAAAGAAATGTGGATTCTGTGATTCAAAACTGATTAATTTGTAAATTGGGTTTTGACTTGCAGTAGTTTTAATAAGAAATTATCAAAACTTTGGGAGAGTCAGTAATTAATGTAAATGGCTTTCAGGTTTGGCTCATTAAACCTCTGCACATGTGCTTTTTGGGTGGAGCCATTTATTCTATAGTGCAGCAAAGGTGACAGAATAGTCAGGGACATCTTGGTCAGATGTACCTTTGTCTGTGCGCCTGTGAATCAACGGTAAAAATCTGCTTTTTCATGCCGACTTATTGACTGGTCAAATCAAATAATACCCTTAATTCTGGCTCAGGTACATGACTTTCTCAGTAACAGCCTGAACAAAGTGTAGCTGCTAATTAATACTAGTGAATTCACCCGTGTGTGTCCTGCTGTGACATGTTGAAATGTCTGCAGTGAAAAATGTCAATGAGCAGGAATACAGAGAGCAGTCTCCACAGAAGCAGACTGGCTTTGTGTACTTCACTTCCAGGGTCAGTGTCCTCCATAATGACCTTTCAAATAAAGCTAACTGCTCCACTTCTTCCTTTAACCCTTGATTGTTTAGCGGCCATGAAGTTCTTCTTTTGGAATAAGTTAAATGTTGGAACATTTTTACTGAGGCTTTCTAAAATGAATGTCCAGTGTGGTGGTGCCACGTTACTTGCAAACGTTTAACAAACTGTCAGTCAGGGTGTCAGGGTGTGTTTTTAGAAAGTCTAAAATACAATCATCTGAATTTTAGAATCTAGGCAGGTCTTAAAAAATGATTGTAATATGAATGAAATTTAAACTGATGGTTGAGACTTTATCATGCTTTCACAAACAAAAAACAAACATTGCTCAGAGATGCCAGGTTCCCCTATTACTAAAGCTGTTATTACTATTATTCTATTATTGTTGTTGCGATGCATCTCTGTTTCTGTGTCGTCTCCCCTCCCCTCCCCTCCCTTTTGTCCTCTCTCTCAAACCAACGAGTCCAAGCAGATGGCCGCCCACCTAGAGCTCGGGTCTGCACCGAGGTTTCTGTGTTTGCCCATGGGGGAATATTGGATCTCTGTGAATTAAAGAGCATGGTGTAGACATGCTTCATTTGGAAAATGAGATCAGTTTGTTGTGGCTTGGCGCTTCATAGATAAAAACTGACTTTGCAGAGCAGTCTGGTCAGAATTTATTGCAGCTCACTAAGCAGTACATTAATCTAATTTGGGTAAATGCAAGCCTGATGAGATCTGGTTAGCCTATTTAGTGCTGGGTTGAAGCCTGTTGAAAGTAAAGAATTTGAAGCCCCGCTTTACTTTGTGCAAGAAAATGCTCACATTAGGAAAAGTCAGAAAAATATAAAGCTCACATAAAAAGTTACCAGCAAATGCCTGCAGATTTTCCCTCATATCAGTGATACATTTTTTCTTTTGACAGTATGGTGGTGAAACGGGTTTTAATTCATGTACATAATGGTCTTTAAAAGTCTTAGATTTAGCTGTAACCTGCAGAAACCCGGGTTTATTGAGATTTCTCTCATTGTTTTTGTGTAATCCAAAGATTGGAAGAACTTTGAATATAAGTCTGGCTGGTATATTGTTTAAATTGTTGTGTTTTTACTGTATTGGATTTGTTGTAAATGACTCAAAGTAAGAATTGTAAGTAATGGAAGACATGGCAAGAGATCTCTCTCTCTCTCTCTCTCTCTCTCTTTCTCTCTCTCTCTTTCTCTCTCTCTCTTTCTCTCTCTCTCTTTCTCTCTCTCTCTCTTTCTCTCTCTCTCTCTTTCTCTCTCTCTTTCTCTCTCTCTCTTCCTCTCTCTCTCTCTCTACCACAACAAACAGACATTGTTGTTACTTAATATTTTGGCCAATTTTGACAAATTTCACACCAAATTTGTACTGGACCTGTGGTTTTGGATCAGTGTATGGAAATATCTAACGCTTGTTATTTTCAGCTTTAGTAATTTACAAACCTACAGTATGGTATTTCAGACTCGCTGGACCTTCATATCTTTGCATGCTTGTGAGAGTTTATGGAAATCAAATGTGTGATAAAGCATGCCTTTCCGTTTGTTTCATCCGTCTTTCTTTATTGCCATGTGAATGCCCTGCAGTTCCTCAGGCCATCTGTAGATCAGAGTCCTTCTGCTCAGTACACCCAGAGAAATCCCCCGTCCCTTTTACAGCCACATGGAAATGTTTTTCATGTTTAAACTGAGTGTGAAGTGTTTTTGTTTTTGCTGGTTTGATGTGCTTTTTTTGTGGACAAGGATGCCATGAGGACTCTCTCTTGGACAATATGGCAATTTTAGATCAGATGGTGATGCAAAAGACTTGCAGTTCACACCATCACCCTGATGCTTCTGGCTGTAATGGGCCTTGTTTCATGTCATAGTGGGACCACAATAGTCTTGGAAACAGACATTTTGCCCACTGTGATCACCTAGAGCATGACTTGAAAAGCTCCCACAGTACATTTATTCCCTTTGCTTTAGTTGCTCTGATCAGGCTCATTGGTCTTTACTACGTTTCTTCAGATTTCTTTCATGTTAAGAAAAAGAAAACACTTCAGGATACAACAAACTGCATACATTTTTTAAACTGAATTGGTCACATTGGTCACACAGAAACTTGGTCACATTAAAACATTAAAAGAACAGTTACCTAGCTATAAAAAAAGCTTGATGACTGTGCTCTAATATCACAAGAGAGCATGCCACAATCGGTGTCATTATCAGTAACACATTGAAATAGTATTTATGTACTACACATTTATTATCCTTTGATCTAACTGAACAGCAAAGATCTTTCCTAAAAATGCTAGGTTTGATATGGACCTTTTATTTATTATTACTGAGGCACATTAGACTTCTTCAGAAGCTGTTTAATAACAGCAATCTTCAGGGTGCCTGGACAAAGACTGACTGAAGGGAAATGTTGACTGTAGTACATCTGGTGCCAAGCAGTAAAAACATTTTTAAAAAAAGCTAGCAGGCAGAGAGTCAAGGCTGCAGCTAGTTGGCCCAAGGTGTTGAGCAATTTCTGTCAAAGGAGTATAAACTAGGAGGCGGAAATGTTCAAATTGACAGGAGTTTATGGAGGCTTAGGCGTCATCACCAGTTTGCCCGAGATAGAGTTAGAGACTGTTTGACATATCATCAGAATTTTATCTGTGAAAAAAGATGCAATCATTGCACGACTCGGTGGATAACAGTTCAGGAGGGACTGATGCTGAGGGATCTGTCAGTTTGTCAACAATATTAAATATGGTGTAACATTATTGTTGTTTTTTTTAATTAATAATGGCAGAGATAAAGGACTGCATTTCATGTTTTCAATTCAGTTTACAACTTGTTCCCACTTCGCCTGAGACCCCAGAGAAACTGCAGGTTTACTGATCATAATGTAGTTTATTGCTGCCCCATTTCCATTATACATCTCCCTTAAACAACATCTCACCACATCATATCTCATATCTATCTATCTAGATATCTAGATATCTAGAGATCTAGAGATCTCTAGATATCTAGATATCTCTAGATATCTAGATATCTCTATATATCTATATCTAGATATCTCTAGATATCTAGATATCTCTAGATATCTAGATCTAGATATCTCTAGATATCTATATCTAGATATCTCTAGATATCTCTAGATCTAGATATCTCTATATATATATATCTCTAGATATCTCTCTATATATATATCTCTAGATATCTCTAGATATATCTCTAGATATCTCTAGATATCTCTAGATATATCTCTAGATATATCTAGATATTATAATTCTATATTTTTTTTGAATATAACATAAACGTATAACAAGCTCTCCATACACAATGAAGATTAGTACACTTACATAACAATTATATTATATATATTATGTTATATAAGTACAATGATTTTTCATTGCAGGAGAAAAGTGATGGTTTGGTTTTGCAATTGAAAAATTCAATTAGTTCTTTTTGGATATGCTGTACCCAGGGGAAACCAAACCAAAAACGTGTGAAAGCTCATATTAGATGCTCATTATAATAGACCCAACTGTGATATTCCTTCATGAGGCAGAGTTCAGAAAGAAGTATTTTGTTGGTTTCCATGGAAACAATGCATGGCTCAGTGATATGTGTCATCTGTAAAAAGGGATGATTTGGGGGCAGAAGACCAGTGGTGTGCAAACTTAACAGTGTTTTCTGTATAAATCTGGCATTCTCTCTTTTGCTGCTTAGTAGTGTGATCAGACAAGACAACTTTTCAACCCATTTAGTAATAATAATAATATGCCCTGTCCTGTTGAGTGCCTGGAAACAATTTCACACACCATTTGATCGTGGCAGTGACATACAGGTATTTTCAAAATTAGAGTCATGTTTATTTTTATGCTCGCTCAAACATATAGAGGCAAAATCAGAGCTACAGTCACTGGTGGAAAGTGAGCGAAATGGAAAGAGCACACCTTCCTGAGGTTTCCCACAACCTCATACTGGTTCCTGTCTGTCAACAAGTTGGCAATTCATTGATTAGTGATGTCAGACAGTGTCTTCCAACAAAGGATTTAACTGAAAAAGACGCAGTCACAAACACTCATGTTATTAAATTAATTCTTTAACACATAAGAAGATGGGATAGGATTTTTTTTTAATTTGTAAAAATAAAAACTGCTATTATTATACACTATTTCTGTAAATCTGTTACCAAAAAAAGAGATGCCATTTAATAGAGTTCAGATTTTTCCATTTTTCCTTAACGCAGTTTAATTTCATGCAAACTAGAGCCATGTGGCTAGTTAGCAGGAGCCCACTGGAGCTTTTTAAGTAGCTATGACAAAGAACAGGCCCTGCCATCTCTTTCCCATATTCAGTATTCACTGATACTGCATTCAGTTCACAGTAAGTGAACATGAATAATGTCCATTATGTGTAAGTGAGCGGATGAAAAAAAAGAGAAATCTTTGAATGCTTTCCCAACCGGTATCTACTTCACATACTCAACATGTTTTTCTTCTCTGCCAAACCAAATATATACAGCGGTAAAGTTTCAGCTGCATCTTTGCTTTCATCCAATTTAATGCTAAATATGTTCTGTCTGTCACCTGCTCCAACAATGAAATTGGAAAGTGGTACTTTACCAATTGTTTCTCTGCAGCCTCATCATGCTGACTTCTCTGGGATGTGTGTTAGGCAACACGCAGAATATGACAGAATGGTTCCTTTGCAAAGACAGTATGATATGAGGATGAAAAACAGGCCTGCAGGGCTCCTGTTGCTGCCTGAATGCAGTTAAGAGACTCTGTAGGTGAGGTTAGGTCTCTGCCCTGAAGCAATGCTTTTTCTCTGCAGTGGTTAAGTTACACTTGATGCAAAGTAGCTGGATTCATACAGGTGAATCTGAATTTCACAGCTCAGTCATGATCCTTCCTCTTTTCATTAATATTTGCTTTTTTCCAATATATTATCTATGTTAGGGTAAAATGAGCTGAGGCCACCTGATCATTTCCCTCCAGCATAAAAGCATGAAGGTCATAGAAATACATTATAGAAGTTAATTTAACACGTTTTTGCTGCCATGCTGATTCTAGTGACTCCACTGTGAAATCAAAGCATTTGGGAGGCCAATGAGGCCACAGTTATGTGTCTAACATGAACATGGAATTGTGTTAGATCTCAGCTTTATTAGCAAGGGAGACTAACAATGACCATTTTCCTGACATATGTGGGTGGTGTGGCTAGCTACCCAAGGAAGTGCTAAAACCAAGTGTGAAGAAAGACTTACTGTACAGATGGTCTGGTAATGGTTTGCTTGAAGACTACTAACAATGTTATTGTCTCAGCAAAACTTCTTTTTTTTCTTGTTTTCGATAAAGTTCTTTTTTCTAGGGCTGCTAGCACTCATTGTGGTGAAATTAATGAAACCATCTAATGATGGTCGAGCCGTACTGTACATTTTTTACATTCTTTTTAATAAACTTTTAGAGGACTTCATGGGAGAATTGACTTTAAAATATTAAATTGCAGACTCCTCTGGGGTAGTATTAAAAACTTATTTTGTTATTGTCTGTTATTAATCTGTTCATCTGGTTGCCCTTATTCTGCTTTGAAATTAAATTTGCCTTTAGCGCCACCGAGTTTGTATCTCATGAGATGCTTAACTTTTTGATGAGCATCTGTTAACGTGAACATCATCGATCATTTAGTGGCAAAGCCAAACATCACAGCACCGCTGGGAACACATTTAGGTTTTTAAACCAAATGAAGAAGGAGATCACAATAACTTGGAGGAGGCAATTTGTCAAATTTGCAGCCAAAAAAGTACAGTTCAGAACCAGTAATACCACAAATGTAAAAACAACAACAAAATAACTGTGGATCCACGACCCCACATAATATGCAGCCACATGTCAATCCAGGCAATTGGTTATTACTGAAGCTTTCAGATGAGAATCTGAATATAAATGCTATCAAACTTGCAGTCATTATTTAATGATGATTTATGAATCCAATATTTTGTATGGACAACTAGCGCTTTGTCTGTTAGCTAGGCACATAATAGGATAACCACCGTGATATATGAACCTAATAAATAATCCATTTTACTTCACATGCTTAACATTGAGCAACATGTTTGCTCATATTTTCTCTGCTCGTGGAAACTAAATAATAGCTGCTGACTTAAGTGCTAACTCATTAGTAGTCGATAGTCTGCTACTACCCTGACCCAGCTACAGGGTCCTCAAAGGATCAAAACACTCAAAACTCAAATGCCAAATTGATTTGAAATTATAGCCATACAATTCTAGCCAAAATAAAGATTATTTATTCTTATATTTTCTGTTTTATTTATTATTCATTTGACAATCCATAAGCAATCCAGCTATACACTACTGGTAGTTTGGCTAGATTTTGACCCTATACTATTTAAAAGTTGTACTATGTTTGCATTTTGTTTATTTATTTATTCATTTTTCTAAATGCACACATTTTATAATAGAGGCATCCATCATAGTAGTACAAAGTCAGAACAGGGGTGTGGGAGGATAGGACCCACATCTTATTCGTAAATAAGTCTATCGTAATACACCTCATACTAATTAAGGAGAAATTAAGTAGCAATGGGAAAGGAAGCGGAAAGATAACAGAGCCATCTGGAGAAAAGGTAGTGGGTGGAAGACAGAAAGAGACAGATGTGTGGAAATGTGAACACATCAATCCCCTCACCGCCCTGAAACCACAGCACCAAATAAAACGGGGAGTGCGTGCAAGAAAACAGCAATTTTTGCCTTTGAAAGTTACAGGAGTGCATTTAGTGTGCGTGATATGAAATATAATAAACTTCCATCTAATGTCCAAGGGCTTCTGGAGAAAAAAACATTTTTCAGCAGCTGGGGGAAAGTCTATTAAGCATATGGGGGATTTCTTTTGTGTGTCAGATTATTATTATTAATTCCTGGGTTGAGAACTTGATGTCTGCAGATAGTGTTAAATTGATTATACAGTGTCCAGTAGGGTTGGGCCGGAGTGAAGACTTCCAAACTGCTTTGAGTCAAACACTGGACTTGTTACACTTGACTCAGCAGCCACTCCCATTAAGCCCATGAATGGAAGTGCAGCGGTGATACATGGTGTTTTTATTTCCACAGAAACCATTCAGCCATTAAAATAATAACTAAGATAAGACTGAAGCCTAATGCAACCTTATAAAAGATGGCAGTGCTATTTTTCCAGTGTGTATGGAAACCTTGCAAGTCAGTGAGTTTTCCACAAAATGTTAGCATCACAACAAAATGCAGGAGGGGACCGCCATGTGGCGCTGAGCTAATCGACCATCCTGGGGCACCTGTTAACTTGTTGCATGCTGCTAGCTCTCTCCACCCACACTTTATGCCGATTCGATTCTTTTGGATTGTGTAAAATTAAACTGTTTTAAGCTTGGACCAGCAAAACCGGAAAACCAACCACCCCTAATACACAGACTTTAAAGCTAGAAGCATTAACTGGTGTTAAATTTTAATTGCAAGTGCTTATCGCAGAATCTTCTCGTCTGTGGTTGTACAGAAATACAACTAACGCTAGCTGGTTAAGATTCTTCATCTCCTGCTTGCTACCACTTGCATCGTTTCATCTGTTGGTCCTGTTCGCTTACAGTAGCTCCGCTTCTGACATCATGTTGTGTTGGGTTCTTTATATAAGTTTGACGATTGCTGCGAGTGACTTCCTGCCGAACAGCACTAAGCCATACCTTATTTTGAGATAAAGAGCTATGTCACAATTTTACCAGCGTCCCCAAGTGCTCCCAAACCTGCATTTTAGTGTCACGTTTGAACAAATACACATGTAGGCCACACCAGACCTGTAAAGGCAGTACATCCGATTTTCACACCAACAGAGGAAAACAATCCATTCCATCACTAAACCCTTGTAGTAATTGTTCTCTCTCAGCCATGCCACACTTTTGACTTTCATTTCTCTCTCAGTGGGTCTGAGTCATGACAACACCTTAGCCTGGCATGCCACTAAATCCTCAACATTTTAATCTGCTTTACACACATTTCACTGGCAGATTGGTTGTACAAAGAAGCCGGTTATTTGATTGTAGTGATGGTGGGAGTTTATGCGTGTGTGTGTGTGTGTGTGTGTGTATACGTGTGTGGGGGCTGTTAATTGACATCCTGAGCAACAGTAACCTGGAAACTGCCAGAAGTATCATGTGGAGTTTGCTTAAGGAGTGGATGCAGTAAGAGGTGTTGGATAGGGGGAGTGTGTGTGTGTGTGTGTGTGTGTGTGTGTGTGTGTGTGTGTGTGTGTGTGTGTGTGTGTGTGTGTGTGTGTGTGTGTGTGTGTGTGTGTGTGTGTGTGTGTGTGTGTGTGTGTGTGTGTGTGTGTGTGTGTGTGTGAGAGACAGAGGAGGAGAGAGAGTGTGGAGCTGTGTGAGAGGGTTGAGTGGGCATGGTAATTTTCATACATCTAAGGGTGTTAGGTCTTACAAATTAAAGTAGAACATTTTCTCCCTCTCTCTTTCACACACAACCACTTTTACTTGCTGAAGCATAACTAAGGAGATCTTCTCTCTAGATAACTTTCTGAGCGATGGCGTGGGTGTGAACTTTTCGGGCTGTGGAAAAGAAAGCACCAAATGAACTCTGGTCGTGAAAAGGCAGGGAGAAGGGTAGAAAGAGGGCAGGGTTTGATAAGGTGGAATGGCTAACTTTTGTACCTGTGGCAATGACTCTTCAATTTGCCTTTGCTGAAGTAATGACCACTGTTGACCTGACAGACGTTCTCTGTGAGTGTGTGTAATGGAAACCTGATGGAAGGCATTTTCTGACCTTAAACACATCATCGCTGCAGTTTGACTCCAGTCTGCTCTCTGTGAGAGAGCCTGCCAAGTTCCCCTGAACTAATAGTGAGTTTACCTACACTGTCTGCCTCTTCCTTCCTTATTGAAAATAACAGAAAAGGGAAGCTGACAGATTTCCGAAGACGAACTATTACATCCTACATCCACCAAGAGCGCCTCTTTTTTTTTCTTCTTGTCTTGAAAATGCCATATCGACAAAAACACATGCATTGGTGTCAAAAACTATGTGATCAAGCCTCATCAAAATTCTAGATTTAATTGGGCTTTTACTTATCAACTCTTCTCACCAATCTGCAGATCTAGTCACCCCCCCTTCTTCTTCTCTTTGTGATTAATGGGAGGGTAAGGTATTATGACAGCTCTATAATCCGTTCTCTTTGCAAGGCTTTTGGATCATTTGTTGGAATGAACTGTAGGAGACCACTGTCAGAGGCTAATGAATTAAACCCAGACTCTTTTCCCATTATATCAAACTGACTGAAGTGTATTTTTGTACTTAAGTTAACCTCGTCTACACTTTGTGCTCCTTGCCCTCCAGGCCAGTGCACTAATTCTAAGTGGCAGGGATATAGATGTGAAATCACTTGTTTGTTCACATTTTTGTGCCAAAGTGAAAGCCTCTGTGAAATCCGCTCTACCTGGAGAGGAGGATTAAAAACTAGTGTCTCCCTGGATTTTTCTTATCGACTGTTGTCACACAGAGAAACTTGAACATGTAGAGGACACCAAATCACAAGTCGGTGAACATGTCTAATTTTCTAAGACTCTTAAATAGCTAAAATAATTAATTCGACACACTCCTATCCTTCATCACCAGGGCAGGATGGAATAAACACACAACATGGTAACTTGTCAGAGCAATATATAGCCTCTTACAAAGGAATTTGATTTGAATTGCTTCCCTCATAGATTTGTCAGATTACTGGCATGACTACTGATCATATTGTTTTATTTTAAACCATCTCCTCCAAGCAGCCTTCCTCTGAATTCCTTCTGCTAATATATCCTCACTCAGACAGAGGAGGAGAGGAACAGAGGTGGAGGAAGAGAGACAGACCGAAACGTTTCAGAGATGCTCAGTCATGCCCCAACCGAAACGGCTTCCATTAGAGATTTCACATTAGATTACAGCTTGTTTGAATGCTTAAAAGAAATCCTTAGTTATGCTTTTACAGATTCCTCATTCCTCTCAGAAATGACCGTAGCTTTGTTTGACTGATTTTGGCGCTGTGTGTTGGAGGTGGTGAATTCTACTCCTATATGTCACAAATACATTGATGGACAACATGATGCTACTGATACAAACCCTGTCTGGAGTTAGTTCTTCTTACACTAGCAGAGGAACTCTATTTCAGGTGAAGCAGCCTGCGTCCACTCTAGTATGCTGTGGGGAACCCTGCTCTTTTTAGTGTGCCAAAATTAACAGTATTTTATGAGTTGAAAGCAATCTGTTGTCGTCCAGTCTGTACTAATGTGGCCAAACCTAGAGTTTGGAAACACTATCATAGGGTGTTTTGTATTTTTATGTATGTAAATGCAGAATTTCTTATTTATGTAAATGTGAACATCTTTGAATAGGGATCTATTGATCTGAAACCTCTCTTTGAACACTATAGCTTTGAAGCTCTTCTGTCTGAAGACATGAGCTCTGTGCTTTGAGGCTAAGCATATCCTCCTCTGTGTTTCCTGGTGCAGCGGTGTGGCAATAATGATTGCCATAAAAGCCATTACTAGGGGCCCCAGGGCCACTGGGCTTTGGGTCTAGCTTTATTACACCCACCCGCAAGATTGTTATTACACTATATGTTGCTAGGGCAACATGAACGTTCTCAACAGCTAGTGCAAAATTTATGTCAGGGGGGAGTTTGGAATTTGTCTCCATACACAGTATTGCAGGCAGGCAGTCAGTTTTTTTGTGTGTTTGTGTGGGTGCATCAGTTTTTGTAGCTGTGCATTTTTGTGCCGCCTTCTCAACAGAGGCTAAAAGATGGAGGGAGAGATTGGAGGAGGTTGACCCCTTAGTTAAACAATCTACTTCACCTGACTGGTTCCGACCACTAAGCTGAGCACTGAGGCCTGGTTTTCAATACAACCTAGAAACACTCCTATGCACACACTATGTCTAACACTCAGTAACCAGGAGCTGTCAGATGCAACTCGCCTGAACTGGACTGATCCAAGCTTTGCCTTCTTTGGCAGTGCGACATTAACTCATCAAAACCACACTAGCCTTATGGCTTGTACTAGTCTTACATAAACTAATATTGACGTGTTTGAGATTACTTTATTAAATTGGGCCTTTTCTCTAGGTAGAAATGTCATGAATAAAATTATGGTATTCTTTACCAAAGCGTCTGAAAATTTTTCACTTTGTTCAGCTTTGTTTCATTTCACAGGTCTCTACTTCATCACAGGCTGAGTTAATTAATCAAAAGTTACACACTGTGCTGAAGAATGAGACTTTAGGCTTAAAGACGGCAGTCTACTCTGCATTATTGGGGTGGAATGAGTGGCTGTTCATTATAGTGGCTTCTGACAACTGAGCCATGTCTGCATTGCTCTGTTGACTCTGAAGATTAGATCGGTAAGTACTAAAGCTAATCTGGCATTTATAGATTTGTGTGTGTATGTATGTGTGTATCTCCACATTGAGCAGTCGACTGACAGGGTCTTCGGGGCTAAGTATTACCAGATGTGCACTGCACTGATCTCCTGTTTTTAGAAGGACAGTGTCATTTTAAAGAGAATGAGGTACCTCCACATTACAGTTTGCATAAAGTAACTTTGCAGGTGGATCAATCTCTTCTCAGACTTAAACAGAATTTAATCCGTAAATGTTATATCTGCTCGTGTTGTGTGCATTTTTGTATTTGATAAGTAGCTGAAGTAGTGATGAACTATAGCTAAAATGATGTCTTCAGCATCATATCCAAATGCTCTAGCTTTGGTTTTCTGCATCACCTCCAGTAAGTGGCAGCTTTGCATCGTGTGAATCCTCAAGTTAAGATCAGCTTATGACACAGTTGACAGAAGTATTCCAGCAGTGAGTCAGCACATTTCAATCCGGAGAGACAAGTGAATGAAGTGAAGATTAGTGTTCATTACAGCAGATATGTGATAATGAGTCCATTGGAATGGCTGGCACTTCAGGGAGATTGTGATAGAAGGGCATCTGCCAGGAGCAGCAGAGAGACAAATCCCCCCCTATGGAGTACAGCTACTGATGGTGGCGGTGGCTGATGACTCTGCTGAGACTGATGAGGTTGAAGAGGCTGATGACATTATGAAGACATTATGAAGTCATCTGTGATGACTGGGGGTACTGCAGGTTGAGGCTATGCATAACAAAGATGATAGGCTATTGTGCTATTGGATAGATGTAACCAGCTAATTAGAGCAGCTGATATCTCATTTGACAATGACCGCAAGACTGAGCATGTGTGAGAGGTGAGATTGACAGGATTTTATGAGAAATAAACTATGGCCTACGTGGGCAAAGTAATCTCCCTGACTGAGCTTCAGTTGACACTGTTTCTTAATGGCTTCCTTTCTTCATGGCAAGAATTCCATCGCACCTGGCAATATTTTCTCCACCATAGCTCTTAAAGCATAAATCTCTGGAGTGCTGGAGGTTTCAACATTTGGGCCAATCTTATTTTTCCCCTGAGGCACATCATATGTAGACATTGCATTATCTTCTATTATAGAGCAGTCAATATTCCCTGCCAAGCCCAGAGACTTCAGTCACCTGTCTTTGTTTGTTAAATCTCCAGTACTGTAGATGTGACAGTACTGAAGACTAAATGTCTATTTATTTTGTCCAATTATTAGCAATGTGGCATCTTAGTTTTTACAGCTGGCTTTCCCATGATGTGAGTGCTAATGGCTCTAAAGTTTCATAGAAACTTAATCACATGCATTTTTACCTTTTAATAGCAGCTTGATTAATTGATTTATGCAAATGTCGGGACCAGAGTTGCCAGGGACAGTGCAGTGAAATTTGGGAAATGATGTAAACATGAATACATTATTAGTAGGGGTAATACATCTTTAGCAGGTTGAGCAGGCTTCAGTAACAACCAATGTGCCATCCCCACTTAAAAGCAGCAGGCACATATAACACCACAAATACCCAGCTACGTCCTAGGACTGTCGTTTTTTCAGGATATATGCTCATTCCTTAGTGTAATGGTGCCCACAAAGGTATGTTAAAAATCACTAATATCAGTGTTAAACTATACATCATACTGGTACTACTGTATATACATTGAGAAAATTATATGGACATTTACATGATTGTATAAAATGGTCACTCCCTAATTTTTCCCCTGAGATATCATGATCACAGGTTTCTTTGCACTTTGTGACAAGATGTGATCATGCAATTACCCATAATTGCTGGGGGATCTCTGTTTTACATTTCTGCATCTAAAAGGCTTAGTGACAGGCACTGGATATCAAGTTTGATTGGTTTTTAAAATATCAATACATTTGCATATATTCTAAATTGCGCTGGTAGAAAGTTAAAGTTGTGAAACACGAATAAAACACAATCTCTTTTTCTGCTTCATTTCCGTTTAGAGATTCAGATGGAAAACTTAACGTCAGCGTTTGAATCACTTCAGCTGCTTTAATGCAATCCACATTCTGCAAAAGAACAATGCAATGAACTGAGCAAACCGCAATTTACGTTGCATGGTTGTTTCCTTTTATTTCTCTCTGCCATTCCTTTGTTTCTCTATAATATTGTCCTCATTTGATTCCCCCCATCTTCGCCTTCATGCTCGTCATTATCAGACTGGTGCGTGTCGCCGGGTCTGCAGGGATGTGCTCTTGCTATGGTTCTTAGTCACACGTCTGTGCTTCATCAGACAGAAAATGGAAACACAAAACTCTTCCCTAAATGTACTTCTTGAACTTGAACCTTAAGACCAGACAGATTAGACATGGACCATTTATCAGGTCGAGTAATAAGAGATATTCTGTACACTGAGGATTTTTCTTATATAATACATCAGAGACTGAAAGGTAATTTCAATAAAACTGGTATATTACAAGTAACTAAATAAAAACAATACTGGCATCAAGTGTTTAACTGATTTTGAGCACAAATGCTTTTAGTAGCTTTTATGAGAACATCAGTACTATATCAATTAATTGGATTTCTGATGTACACTACATTTGTGAAGATAAGGATTACTGAGTAACAGCATAATAATCAGGTTGTTACAGCACAGTCAGAGGACATGTTTGCTCTGAACCTCTTCTACTCATTAAGTGATGTTAAACGCAAGTTCAGTTCAGATCACTGACATGATTCTCACTGCAAAGAGTAAAAACAATTGTGTCTCAGGGCACTAACCACTAACAACTGAAATACTTTATGGCCAGTATCAGTCAAAGCAGTTTTATTTGAATATATATATATATAGTTCACAAGCTTTAGTGGCATATTAATACAAAATGATTCCTCCTGACAGTAGTCCTTGTGCATTATTAATTTCCAATTAGGGACAGAGCTCCAATAACTGCACAATTCGCCTTCCTTAGTTCTGGTATTTTAAAGATGCCTTTCTGCTTGGTCTGGAGAGACCGATACACACACACACATTCATAAAAGTAGGCTTCCAGGCCATTTACATGCACACAGATTGTACATACCATGCACTTTTACTCTAAATGCCTAATCTCTTGTAAACACAGTTTTGACCTTCACACATTTGAAATAGTTGCATTGCTAAAAAAGGTTAGCTTGCTCCCTTTTGGTGTAAGATTTGCTTTTAAATACAGAGCAGGGCATCTGAGTGGATGGTGTCACCCTTTTCCTCATAGTTTACATTTGGAGTAGACAGATTATATTATCACTTCTGATGTATCAAGCATCTGTAGCAGTGTTTTTTTTTAATGTCTGATTGCCAAAAATATAAATAATGTGCCCTGCTTTGGCTCTGATGCAGTATCCTCCCTCTGTCTGTAGTCACTAATATGTGGTATGTGTGTGTGTGTTCGGTGTGGATCTGATTAGTTATACATCAGAAATAAAAACACCCACATCACTATCCGATTGGTTACATGCCAGAAATAAAAACAAGTAATGATCAACACTGAATTATCTAAATCTGCAACTAGTAACTTAAGTTATCAAAAAATGTAGTGGAGTAAAAAGTACAATATATGTACCTCAACATTGTACTTTAGTACAGGTATGGAGTAAATTGTATTCAGTGATATTCTATCATTGTTTACTTTAAATTTTGACACTTAGCATTTTCAGATTTTTCTTTTAAATGTACATTAGATCTAAATATTGGTTATTGGTCTCCTTGATTACTAATTATCAGTGTTTTGTTTACTCTGTAAAAGCCATATTGATCAATCCCTGGTTTTTAATAGCATTGAATTTAATATGTATTCATCTGTTGATCTGATGTCTGTCATGTTGTAAGACCAGACAAAGATATGACACACAGCTAAATTTACAAAGTTTAATCTCAACCACTGGAACAAATGTCTTAAAGTCAGGGAGATGAAAATTAAGAGGTGTATTTGATGTGGTTTGGGTGATTGTAATATCCAGTACCTCAACAAACAATAAACATAATGGTGCTTGTTAGACTGCAATGATGTAGTCTTGAGATATTTGTGGTTTTACTACTTTTTATTGCGGGGAATGCCAAATGCCACATAAATAATTTGTACTGCAGAGAAAAGAGGATCGACTCTTGCTGTTCCTTTGTCAGACCACCTCACAGCATGAAATGTTATGTGCTTAACTCAAAGGTTGAATTTATCTGGAGAGAGGATGGCCCGCCACAAAATCAACATTGCCTTCCACATCTTAATTTTCTATTTTTGGAGCTGTGTCCCCCTCCTCACAAAGACATGGTGTGTTAGAATAATGGAGAGAAAAGCAAGGTGACCAGAATGAAGCAGTTAGTGAGTAAACATTGAATTTTTATCCCCCTCATGTTATTTGAAGCGATATATGATTGGCTCGTCCGTCTGTCCATCTAACTAAAAGAAACAAACAGTATATTTAAATGAAACTATATACACACATCTCCCATGTACTGTAGAGGAGCCAGTTCAAATTTTTGGATTAAAAAAAAAATTTAATTATAATTTAAAAAAACTTTAACTCTGTCTCAGATGAAGGAAGTATTCCTTTCATGGGGAACTTATCTCAAAAAGCTTTCAAATGTTTTTTTCTTCAAACCTTGCACACATATCACCCATGTACAAAGTACTAAACATAAACATTCAGTACAGTTCAACTAAACTTTATTATACACATATCACCCATGTACAAAGTACTAAAGATATGCCTTTCCACTTTCTGAAAATTAAAAAAAAATCATCTTTTTTCCAAATAGGTTGAAACAGTTGATGATGTCGTCAGTCAAACTTTTGTCTCAACTAAACTTTATTATACACATATCACCCATGTACTAAAGATGTATCTTTTCCCATTTCTTGTTTTTGTTACATTGTGTGTATTTTCATGTATTTAGATTTTTATAGATAGACAATAGATGACGTTGTTCTGCTCAGAGTTTTACGACAAATGTATTTATAAATT
The DNA here is from genome assembly GCA_037577475.1 of Chaunax sp. Z400. Lineage (NCBI taxonomy): Eukaryota > Metazoa > Chordata > Actinopteri > Lophiiformes > Chaunacidae > Chaunax > Chaunax sp. Z400. The sequence goes on from CM075187.1 coordinate 5,865,343, forward strand.
CACTTATGGGAGGAAACCAGTTTGCTACCACGACTGTTCCTTTTACCAATTTGTGGGGGCCGGGGGCATGTATGCAATCTGATGGCTCTTGTTAAAATGAGAAATAACCTATTTACTAGAAATAGTACTAATTAATGTACTCTTTCAAGTATTTTTTAGAGACTAACTGTACTATTTTCTCAGCTCAACATTGTTGATGCACAGTAGCTAATATTGCAATGCAAATCTCTTTAGAATGCTGCACAGTATTTTAAATTGGATATGTACTGTCCTGTCGTATTATAGAACACGTTATTTATGACAAATTCAACTTTAAATTTAAATACGAGATAACATGTTTTTTCATCAGATAAATTTAATGTGGCAGGTAAATTCTTTTGTGTCTTGAGGCTAATGGTTCTAAATAGTACACTGAAACTTAACTGGTCTGAAACAACATTTTATTAAGCACTGATTGCTTTAAGTGACAGTCAGGATGTACCCTGAGGGTCATTATTTTTAATTAGTGCCATCTTCTGAGCCTGTTACCTCTGACTCTGCTGATAATACTGCTGTTTGGCAACACTTGTTTGCACATGCCGATAAATGTTTAGCAATGCTGCAAGAGGCCTAATTGTCAGAGCTGAAAAATGTGGACCTGATTTTAGGGATGTGCAGACGGACATTCTGACAACTTGTGGGACAAGTTACAAAATTAAGTTTATTATGGTAAATGCTAGAAAGTTTGAAACTGCCATAGGGTATTGGCAAATCAACACATATAATAGAACGCACAACTGAGTTGCCGATAATGAATGATGTTAGGAGCAAAAGAAAAAACAAAACACAATTTAAGAGTTTGTGTGTGTCTGTGTGTGTGTGTGTGTGTGTGGCTCCATCCCGCAGGTTTATAATCATTGCCTCTCTCCAGATGGAAGAGTGTTCCCGACTCAGCAGAGGTCTTCCTGCTTCCTCAGGGCAAGAAACGTAGGGGGGTAGTAGGGTGTGTGTGTGTGTGTGTGTGTGTGTGTGTGTGTGTTTGTGTGTGTTTGTGTGTGTGTGTTTGAGTGCATACTGAGGGAGCTATTGAACTGTCACTTATTGAGAATCCTCCAGGGGATGAACAGTCACACAGGGAAGAGGTAGAGGAAGCCAAATTAGATAGACTTTTGCTGTCATCAATCTACAAGTGACAACTTTGTTTTCACATACCTTCAGCCACTTGTTTTACAGAAAACAACTGACAGTATTGTTGTCTTAACATTGTGTAAGTGTGTGTCAGGTGGGTGGATGCAGTTTACGGTAGCTCCTCAAGGTGAACCCCTTATCACGGCACCAAAGATTCCTGCGACAACAAGAAGATGAAGTAGAAGTGGATGTTATTCCTAGAGAAAGTGCTGGTACAGATAGTGTACTTTAAATGTTGCAGCAAATGGGAACTGAATCAGCAGGAAACTCTATATTAACTAAATCACAGCTTTCTAAGGGGAATTTAATGGTGGCCTTTCTGACATGCAGCAGCTTCAGTTCAATCAAAACTTACTGAGAAACAATATTGAGCCTCTTTGCACGCAAATTATTCAGGAAAGATTTTCCAGGCAATCTTGTGTTAATAGATCCAGACACGTAGAAGAGTTTCAAGCCACCTGAGCTGCAATGTTCTTTACCTAATATTTATATTTTCCATTTCGCCCGTTTCATGGTTTTTCATTTGTCCATCCATCCAATATCTATGAACTATTATCTTTTGCAGGGCCACGAGGGAGCTGGAGCCAATCCATTAAATGTGTTTAGATGGATTGTTAATGGTTTCATATTTTTAAAGGAACAAAAGAGATCTTTGAGAAATGTCAGAAATGCACCTTTTTGTCTCAGCTGGCTGGAGGAACTACAAATAATTGTCATACAGCACGTTATTGGTGTTATTGAAGACTAGGGACCACTCCCATATCTAACTGGATGACATTTAACTTAAATTAAAATTTCAGGTATGTTTACCTGCTCTTTATACCACGGTCTGTTTGAATACTCTTTTCTGGCTGCAGGCTGTAGATGAATTCTTGATAATGGACACCTACTATTTCCAATGAAACCGTATGTTCGCTGTTCTAAATTAATGTGCTGGCTGTGGACACTTTAACATTAGATGAATTCAAAAAATATGATAGCAAAGCTGGATGAAGTCCTTCAGTGCCTCGCCCTCATCACAGGATGTTAAATGTTGCAGGCAGCTTACAGTGCCTGCATGTCTAAATTTCTGAGTGACCATCTCACAGCCCATTTGCTATTCAACTCGCTTTTGGCTGCAGCTAACTATCCACGTGGCCCATCATTTGTTTGTGAAATCTTTATATTGATTTGGAGACAATGACCTGGTTGGTTAGCTAGCTAGTCTTATCTACCACACTTCTGGCCTCTGCATTCTCCATTAATTTCTGTTAATGGACACTTTGTCTAGCATTATCCTTTATTTACAGCGCTGCAGCCTAGCAGCTGATAAGCTAGCCTCCAAACTGACATTAGCAGTGCATGTTTCCAAAGTGAATTTTTCTTTGGTGATATGTTCAACAAGCTAATGTCCAGGAAAAGGTGCATGTTCTTGTTTGCATGTTGGATAAGAAGGAGATTTTAGCAGGAAAGCTGTGTGGTTCTGTAGCAAAGTGCTCTCCGGCTCGCTGTGACCATCTTTCCTCCTTGTGACAGAATGCTGATGTTTTATGCAAGATAAGCTGTACCAAAATAAGGTCTCCATATATGTTGATGGATATTTTATCAAATAAATGCATCACTAAGGGATGCCATCTGGAAGCAAAAAATGTAACTTAAATTTGTCTGCTATGGCTTCTATCAAAAAATAACACAGGAAAACTGGCTTTCAGATAAGTACGAGGCAGCAAAAAAGGTTATTTAATTTAGATTGGACTTGATTGGCACTTGTTGTGTTCGATCATGGTTGGACCACACCACCCTGTCTTGCTTCCCTTTGCACAATTTAGTTCAAATTCTTCATTTCAATTCAGGACATTATTACCTCCGCTAAGTAGGGTAGGATTACGCAGAAACTATTGCATGGATTTACATGACCCTTGATGAGAGGATGGGTCTTGGAACAGAATAGACCCCATTAAATATTGATGTGGATCCAGATAAAAGGATGGATCCTGGATTTTTTTATTTTTTTTGCAGCGTTTTTCGACAGGGCTATGAGTTTATTTTTTGATAAGGCTTGATTGAATTAAAGATGACTTTTTGGCCTTGGTGGAGGTATGTGCTCTACTTAGTGCCATTCTAGTTTGACAATATTGTCAGGACAATGAAGGACATAAAATCTAACAATAATATTCCATGAATCTATTTCCATGAATCCATCTCTTTCACCCAGAAAGACACTCACTGTCTTTTTTTTAATTTTTTTTTACATAAATAGCAACAGAGAGGATTCACATTTTGAACGAGAGAGCAGCTTCTCAGGAGCTCTGGCTTTGCTTGAATGACAGGTGGAAATGAGCTTCTTTCTCACTTCTGTCACAGTGCAGATGTCAGAGTTCACCTTCAGCAGAGAGCAAATACTCAGTTTGATAACAGTGTGATTTCACATTAATGTGTTCTGACACACACCCACTTGTACAATAGATAATGAAATGTAGATTCCACATGACTCCTTGGGGGTCGTTAGTAAGTTATTCAGACATTGACCGATGTACATTTACACATTCTTACATTCACATAACAGCACATAAATCTCTATAGGCAAAGTAACTTTTGTTTTGAACAAAAATCAGAGAGTACAGAGCACGATCTGTTCAAGTCAACAGTATGTATGCCATCCACTTTAATCTCCACTTGCTCTAAAATAAATTAACACTCATTTTCCCACTACATCTGAGTTAAAAAAAAAAAAAAATCATTTTTGCCATTTCTTGTTTTGCCTTCACCATCTGATACACGCTCTCCAGTGTTGAAGCACTTTAGTAATTCAGAGTAAATTGCGTCCCTCATCTGCCACGTTAAGCTTCCATGGGGAGAGATGAATCACTGTGAGAGAATTATATCTCATCTTGTCTGGTCTTGTTCTCTGCCAGTGCTTTAATACCTTTTAACGTTGTGATAATTAGTGTAGCCAAGAAGAGTGAGAGGAGAAATCACAAAAGAGACTCTCTTTCCTCAGCAGGCGTGTTGAACTTGTGCCCCCTGGTGGTTGAAGCTTGTCTGTTGTTTTTCTTGGCTGTGGGATAATGCAGATATGGCTTTGCCTACTTGCAACCCTGATGCATTAAATAAAAAAAATGCATCTGCTTCTATTGAAATAAAGCAACCACTCATTTGATGGTTCAGAATTGTTCTTATAGCATTGCATAGGGGTCAGGTTTAAATGATGGGGTCCAGGCTGTGACTGGTATTGTGCATTAGAAGGCTGCCATCTAGAGTCAGGATGCCAACAGTGCAGAGTGGTGCACTAGAGTTAGGTGTCATGAATGGTATGAGATGGAGAAGTGAGAGGGTTTTGAGGGGGGACGACGGACTCCCTTCCTAACACACCCCCTCCTCCCTCACATACACTCACACACACACCTCATCTCCGCAGTGACTGTCTGTGCGTTTGACAGACATTTTCCCAGAAGTCTTGGAGGTCCCTAGGGGGGAGCCGGTGGTCACTGTGGTGGATATTCTTAATGTCATGTCTGTCAGACTAAAACCCTTTTCTTCCTGTGAGGTGGTGACTTTAGAGGACAGTTAGTACATTTGATGAAGATCCTCTCTATAATATCAGTGATGAATTAGATGCCAGTAAGATGCCAAAATGGATCATTCGCATTTCATCATATTGTGTTGCTTTGCAGCAAATATTGATTTAGACTTAATTTAAAGGAGGAAAATACTCAGTTTATTATGCATTAATCTCTTTTTCCACAATGACTGACAACCTGTCTTGCTTCACAGATGAGAGGTTAATAAAATTTTTGCTTTATTTCCCCTTTTATAATAACTTAAATATAAGACACTGCTCCTTTAGTATTCTCTGGCCATATAATGAGCTTTCCATCTATTTGCACAGATTTAATGCCTCAGCAACGTTAAAGCATGAGTTACACGCACATAATCGGGTAATTTTATTTTTTATCATAGTGGCATTGTTTTTTTCTCCAGTGACAGTACATCTAATAAGAGGCATCATGAGCTGTCATCAACACCTCTGAACCTTTAGTGTTTTTATCTCTACACCAGAGAATCATATCACACTGATCACTCCACAGCCAGTCCAAACATGCCAAATCTATAACAAACAGAGTTGTTGATTTGTGTTGTTCCAATCATTTGTTCTGACAAGCGTTTGGCATTCGACTACTTCGAATCAGTAACTCGCTGGAGACAGACAGTCTGAGCGACTAGAAATAGAAATAAAGGCAGGCCAAATTCAGAACACCAACAAAGATGAAGCAAAAATAGCAGGATCGTTTTACCTTTTGTTGTGTCAATGTTTCATAATCAAGCATTCAAGTCTTTGCGAGCTGTACCACACTGATAAGTTTGACATTGTTCATACACTCTTGGTTCTTACAGCTATGTGGATGATTGTGGCGTGAGAAAACTACAAAACTCAATTCTCCTTTTGCCCTGAGACAGTGAGAATAATGACTTATCCTTTAATCAAACCTGGTAATCTCAGGCTTGTGTAGAAATAGAAATATTATAAATACACTTGCAAATTTTATGTTACATGTAGTTAAATCACTGCAGGCATTTGTTCCTGGCGTGCTGCAAGGAGCAGCTGAAAATATTTGCTCCTAACAGTTATTAAAAAAAGGTGTTTGTTGTGAAGAGCCTGCTTACATAGTGTAAAATTTAGATTCTAGATGCGCACATTTTTCTACTGTTAAACACCTGATTTTAATGACAAGTTAAATAAAAAAGTCTCTAATCGAACAATTAATTGATTAATGTTGATTGATGTTGAATCATATATGATTACACCTGAAATGCACTGAAAAAGTTCTCAGAAAAGGTGAACATTAATTGTTATATCTATTAATTTTCTTTTGTTATATTTACAGTCTTACATTTATGCCAATACAGCCAACTAAATTGCATATAAGAGGGAGAGATAGAGACGCTTAGATGCATTAAGAATGAGTTTATGCAATATGAAAGTCACATCAGCACCGCTGTATTTTATTGTTCTTGTTTAACCACTTTAAAGCTTTTTATGCATAATGTCGAACACGTGCAAATCAGTAAGTAGGTCGTACTGCTCCCTGCTGCCACAGCACCAAGTTGTTTCATGTGCTTCCATCTTCAAGCTCCAACTGAATCCACTCTATCAGACAGAATGCTGACTCCACTTCACCCCATTTCCCTTTGGACCTCCATACACTGCCTCATCATATCTCTTCCCATTCTCTCCATCTTGCCCTCTCTCTCTCTCTCTCTCTCTCTCTCTCTCTCTCTCTCTCTCTCTCTCTCTCTCCCTCTCCCTCTTTTTTTCTTACGCACAAGCAACCCTTTTCCCTTGCATCCTATCCACATAGTTTCAATTTGAGGCCGTTCATCCATTGTGTTGGATCTTATTTTATGTCTCACCATTCACTCTTTCTCTCCATCTCTCCTGTTCCATTCTCATTCTCTCTCTCTCTTTCTCTCATCTTGGAGACAGTAGTGTGCATGCAGCCTCAAATCTAAGCTGCTGCCTGTCAGGTTGCTCCGTTTATGCGCTCTGCGCTACTCTCCTTTCCTCTCCTCTCCCTAATGCGCTATACTGCACTGCACTGCACTGCTCGTCTCTCCTCTCCTCACATCTCCATCTCTCCTCCTCTCTTCTTTCTTCTTCTCTACCTGCATCCCTCTCACTCTACACTCTATCATCTCTGTTGTGCATTGCTGCGCTCTGCTCCATTGTTTGGGAAAATACTGTTCACTCTGGGTTTTTCCGTGCCAAAGCTGAGTACGCTCCAGCTACTGGTACAAGAGGATTCAGATGCTCCTGGCGCTCCAGGTTTGGCTTTCCTCGCACTCTTTGGATCTGAAGAAGAGTGCAGAGAGGAAGGTGAGAGTGAACAGAAAGCTGCCCAGGTGAGGGCTTCATCTGCTTGGGGAAGTAAAGGCTTCAAGGTGGTGGCAGAAGTAGCTGATGGTTTTCCGTCGAGGGCCATGCCCTGGGACTTGTGTGCTTTTTGGCAGTTGGAGTTGGAGACCCTCTCCCATTTTTGCCCCCTTAGTGGGGCAGCGTTAATCCTGGTGCCGGGAAAAGCTGCCGGGCACCAGTGGCTCCACCGTGAAGAGTGGGCACCATGAACCAGCTGGATGCACCACGGCCACTCAACTGGACCATCAGAAAACTGTGCCATGCAGCCTTTCTGCCATCTGTACGCCTGCTCAAGGTAAAAGAACACGGGAAGGGGAGAGAAAACTAAATGCACTGGAAGATGTGTTGTAAAATATGTCAGGCAGCCCTTCTGCTGTCCTGCTACTTTACAAAAGAACATAAGTAGAAAGAGGTGTTATGATAGAAATGAATGCTGGAAAAGCTGCTCTTCCATATCTCTCAATGTACTTAGTGCATGTAAGGCTGTTACTAAGAAGGGGAAGAGGAATGGATGTTGTTGGAAATGGTGACAAGTGTGGCAAAACTGCCAGGCACCAAGGTTTGTAAGTATGGGGATGCACAAAGAGGATAAAAAAATGGAGACAGAGGAAAAAGAGGAGCTTGTTGGAGAGATGCACACACAGAGTGAGATGGAGAAAGGGAAGAAGTAGCGATAAAGAAAGTGTGTTAAGAGGAAAAGCAAATATGTATAAATGATTGAAAGCACAAAAAAATAGAGGGAGATGACAAGACTCTGAGAAGAAACCAGAGGGTGAGAGTGGATGACAGTGGTCCAGTGTTGGAAATAGCAAGAGGATTGGTGAGGGTGAAGAAACCAAGTGAAAGGAATGAGTGGAGGGGAAGGGAAAGGGAAGTAGATGTGAAAGAAAGAGGCAGGATATAAAAGTAAAGAGGATTTTGTAAGGATGGGTGAGCAGAAACGTTGAATTGGAGGCGACAGCAAGGACTGAGGAGGTTTAGGAAAGAGGTGAATATGCAATTCCAAATCCCAGTGGACAGGTGTTTAAAAGAATTCAACAATGCACCTCAGTGTAGAGCCTCATGGTGGACTGTGTGTGTTGTGAGTTTATTAGCTTTACATTTGGGCAAATCAGACCTTTTTTCACATCATCACCTGAGCAGAGTTGTGTAATGTGTGTAAATGAGTCCATATTAATCTGTGTATCATTAGCATGTGTGGGTGTGTTTGGAGCCTCTGCAAATAAAATCTGATCTTTATTATTCATCTGCTTTTATACAGCAGTTCCAGGCACTCCTCTTTCTGTTCCCCTCTCTCTCCAGTGTCTCACTGAACAGTGTTGCTGTGATTTTGAACCTCACAACCAGAGTGCCTTGACTCACATGGCAGGCATTTGCATTTGTATAAGGTGCTTAAATGAATATCATTGTAATCCTTGATTGAATGTGCATAGAGTATGTGTGTGTGTGTGTGTGCGTGTGTGTGTGGGTGTGTGTGTGTGTGGCTGTTAACACTTATTCTGCTGTGGAACACCTCATTGCTGTGGAACTAATGCAATAGATTATATTCCTTTTAGAAATAGCGTTAAATTACAGTGAACATTTTTAATCATAAGTGATCTTATTCACAGAAATAAAAAAAAGAAAAGTAAAGCCATGTAAAAATCCGCTCTAAACATTCAAATGCAAATTTACACAAATTACATTCTAATGATTTTTTTTTTCACCCTAAGGAGAGCGAGACTTTCGTGAGACATTTGGATGGAGTGCTTTGACACATATTTAGTGATTACCTCTGTGGGTATTTGAATTTAGGAGTCCTGGGTGTGAAACCGAAAATATTCCCATCCCATATTAGATCTTTGCATCCAGCATTAATTTACAATTAGCTCCAGAATTAGCAACATCATTACCTCAGTGTTGTTTTTGCTGTTTTGCTCAGGAGATACCAGTCCAAATTAATTAAATATTATTTGTAAAATATTATATAAATGATGATTTTCAAGCTGACTTAAAGTTAAAGTCTTATATAGTGCCAGTAGCAGCAGCTGAACCTGTAGAAATGACAAAGAATTATGGTCCCTGAAACTATGTTTACCGCATGTGAATCCTGCTAAGGAGACATCAGTGTGAAATTAATATAGGCTTGTCATTATCATTGGAAATATTCGCTCAACAAGCGCTTTCCTCCCATATCTCTCTAACTTATTACCTGCCTGTTTCTGCCAAGTGCATACTTATGCTTGTATGTGTGAGAGGGTGACTACAATTCATAGGCTGTTGGAGAAATGTCCTGTCTTCTTCCGGCAAGAAAATATGTCTGACAGATTGTGTTCGCATGTTTGTGCGTAGGAGTGGGCTTGTGTCTGTGGACATACTTGTCTCTGAGTGTGTGCATTTATAATGCAGTGCTACAGGCAAGTATGTACTCCTCAACTGATGACGTGTGAGGTATATGTGGTCTGCACAGAGTGGGAGAAACGGTTTCAAAAAGTACACTGAAAAAGAACATAAACCTTTATGATTAATAAGAAATTGATAATGCAAATATGGGTTGCACACTACATCATAGAAGTTCTGCTATAGAGGGTAGCACGTGATGTCACAGTAGGCGGAAGTGGCGGTGTGTGATTGACTGTGCAAATAGATTGAACAAGACATCTGAGATATCTTAGAGTGCTGAAAGCTACAGAAAAGAGAAACAGGTGGATCAGGCACTGAAACATGGATCTGATCTCTCTCTCTCTGATCAACAAATCCTCAAAGACCTTATCACATTTGTAAGAATTTCATTGTAGATCAACCCATTGCTCTAATGGTGGAGGATGGTAATAAGGTGTCATCGTTCATCCTCATACCGGACGTACAGTATAGCCTCAAACATCAATGCTGCTATGCGTGAACACGTCTCTCCAAGTTGTGATCGAACAATATTTGCACAAACTTGTCCACATACAACCAGAGTATCCATTGGTGTCTTTGTCATTTTATATTCACCAACAAATCCCACCTTGAAGCATGGTCAAGCATCAAGGCTTTGGTATGCCCTCAGGCTTTATTTGCTGTAAATAAAGATAAATGTAAATGTCTGGAAATCTAATTCCTGGCCAGGAATCACTATCGAGTCCAACTGCCTCTAATCTAAGGAGATAATTTCCCCTAATAAAGCTGGTCATGTTGCAGGATGTTTTGCCACTTGGCTGATGGAGTGTGTCCCAGTGGGAACAGTGCATCCCCTCTGTAGCTGTCTCCTCCAAGATAACCAGTAATGCAATCTGATGACACATGACCAACCTAACCTGCTGATAAACCCTCATCCAGTGATATGATTTGATGCGGTTAATTTAAAAGAAACCAAGAAACACATAACGAGTGGAAGTGTGTGTACATGTGTGCGCGCATGAGACAGAGCTGCTCAGATATTGATCATTTGAAGATATAATTTTCACAGTGATGGGAGCCAGAAGCTCACAGCATTGAGCTGATACATTAGAGAATTGTGGTAGAATTGTGTGCAAACGTAGAGTTTTTTATTTCTCGTGTTCTTCTGTTTATAGGTTTGTACCTGTGTTCCAAAGATACTTTTTTTAAGGTCTGTGTCCGTGTGAACGGACTTTAGTCTTTAAGATATCCCTAAAAATGTTTGCAGAAGCAGCAGCAGCACAGCATCTAACTCACTTTTATTAATGATCCCAAACTGACAAGAAATGAAGCTTATACTGTCATGAGCATTAAACAGGTAATTGAACTCATTACAACAGCTTCCTATTGACCTTTGAAATGGCAAGCAATTGGTCAAGTGTCTCTTTAGAGAAGAGTAATGCCCCTGCAGTATTAGACAATAGGTGTGTGTTGGGGCTGAACACCTGGGGTTTTACTCTTGTTCATGTGCTCTCATCCAGAAACAGACAACTCATACAGTTTGTAGTTCACTGTCCCTTTGAAACCTCGTGCCCTTTTATCCTTTTACCCTACCTCTTTTTTTCTTTTTTTTAAAAAAGCTTTTTAAGGTGAAGTATGTCTTATATTCCACATTTAATTGTTTGCTTTTTTATATCTTAGTTTTGATCATCATGCTACAATAATTCTTCTCATTCAGTCAGAGTCAGAGAGTTTGATTTCACATCTCCTCACCCTGACAGTGTTAATACCTCTCTCGTGCTGTGCAGTAATCGTGCAAATAAAATGCTCCATACAGTGAATACAGTAATAATCCTTTCGCTGTTTATCTTATCTTTACGTTCTCTTTTTGTTTGTCTACTCCTTCCTCTCTTTTCGTCTCTTCCTTCTCATAAGCATACATAACACCCTATCTTATGCAAAATACATGGGGGTGGGTGGGATGTAGCGGCTAAATAAAGAAATATATCTCTCTAATGCTAAAAATAAAATTGTGTTATGTAACGAGATACTCTCTTGCAGTGCTTTGTCATCTAGTTTAGTTGTGAAGACTAAATGTGTTTGGGAGGTCATCTTACACAGAAATCTGATATGAAAATGTATATTCAGACGCCCACAATATCCCACAATATACAGTACAACCAAGGAGCAAAGTACAATTTGTCACCCATAGATGGCACCACTCATTTTTGTATCTACAGTAGTTACAGTGAGGCACACAGATACAGTAAATCCTAGTACACAAATTGTTGTGAAACTAACTCATCTTAACAGCCAGATATAGATGAAGGTTCCTTGTAGTACTCTGTACTGTACATATTATATTTTAAAGTAACTTGCATGAGAACAGAGTCTTCCACATGCAGCAGAACCAATCTGTATTTCCTGTCTGTATGTGATCCATATAAGGGAGTGGGGGTTGGGTCTTTTAAGGGATACAGATGTTGTACTGGTGCAGTACTGTTGACTGCTGCACTGGTGTAGAGCTGCTGCACTAACGGCTGGAGTACATCAACTGGTTTGATAAGAGGTGTCTGTTTTACATCAGTTTGATATGTTGTCATGCATTTAATACCTTCTTATCTTTTTCAACTGAAAATTATATGTCATTGATTTTTTTCCCCCTCTGTCTTTGAATTAGATCCCCTCTGTACAACTAATTCTGCGCTTCATTTACACCACCCTAATAAATCATTGTGATTGTGACAGCAGGGATTGTTCCAATCATCAAGCTCTCGGAAACCACCGCTTATTTAATCACATGTGCTAGATAATGATATACTAATGTAGATGTTACCGTTGGATCTTGTTGTGCATTTTGTTGTTGTTGGGTTAATTTAACAACACATAACACAAATCCAAGAAATGACACATGATGTGATAATAATAATAGCTACTATTATATACTGTTTGCAGATAACTGTAGTTAGATAACATTACATTAATCAAAAAAGGCCTTAAATGAAACAACTCAGCGTGTGTGTGGTGTGTGTACAAAGACGATTATAGCTGTGCTGTGTGTGTTTTGCAGTAACATGGAGATTGGTGATGATTCCTCAAAATACCCCATAATCTCTTTCTATTTCTTCATGAGGTTTCTTCCATTTTTTCCCCTCTGAAAAGTTGTTGTTTTTTTGGCAGTTTTTTCCCTCTCTTGTGTCGTGGGTCTAAGGTTTCGAACACCATGCAGATTGTAAATACCACTGAGGAATTGTGATGTGTGATTTTGGGCTATATGAATTAAATTTACTTGACTTGACTTGACAGACTCATCCCAACACGTTGAGAGAGCAAATGCCATGTGAGTGTTGAATGAAATGGCAGGATACTGTCGTCACACACAAGCCTAAGGGAGGGTTCTTCCCATTTCTCTTACTCATCCTTTTTTTTCCTCCTTTGGTGTGTTAATAGGCCTCAGAGTCACAGGATGTCCCAACGATTGCTTGTTGATGTCCTCATTAAACAGCAAACACTGCTTTTGTTGGATTTCAATTAAAATGGTATTTCACTAATGAGCTATAAACATAGAGAGCATAAGCTGCCAATTAACACCTAATTCCTTTATTCTGGCAGACAAAGATGTTATATTTCCTATTTGGCACACTTCCACACAACATCATGGGAAGTATTTCAAGCTGTTTGCACGTTTGTCTTTCATGCTTTCTAAAATATCTGGAGCATTAAACCAGAAGCCAGCTCGAGGAAACAATGTGATGTCATTCTAATTCATTTGTTAATACAGCAGATACTACAGAGAGACTGTACCTACCAGTCAGCTGCTGAATCATTTATGAGAATCGATGCTGAAAGAACCTGTAGTTTCAGAATAAATGTATAATCTGCAAACACTTCTAGCTTTTCACTGTACACACGCGCACACACACACATGCACACACACACACACACACACACACACACACACACACGAACACACATGCAAATCCATTCATCCACCCACAGCTCCCAACTTGTAGTCAGTGCCGCAGCATCCAGGAGTTATGAACCCAGAACACTGACCTTTGACCTGTAAACTGTCATAGGGAATTGTATGCTGGTGATGGAGGCCTATTTAATTATGTATAAGGACAGAAAGTCATGAATCCTCTTGATACTCTTCATGAACATCACATATTGATGGAGAGTGTCATTGGTATCAGGAGAATAGTGTGCATTTCTCTCTGTTGCTTGGGTTTTCTTGTAGCTTGTAGCTGGATATTATGTGCAGCTTTATGCTATTGCATTTTTTTCCCATTTACTTTGAGTGCAGTCTTGCAGAACCTAACCTTTGAAGTATTTCACTATCACCCAAAGCCGGCCCAAAGCTGTATGGGGCCCCCAGCAATACAATACTATTGACTATTTCAATTCTTGATCATTAGCACAGTGTAAATCCAACACACCCATTATCAATTTTATTAGTTTTATCTGTCTTGCTTACAGCCTCTATGGTTTTTAATCATAGAGTAATTAATTTGCCCTAAATTATTCAATGTTATACATCACTATGTGGCATATAGAATATAGTATACTACAAAGTAATAAAATAAACGAGTAGACAATGCATTTACCGTGAACAAGTTAACCACTTTGATTGCTTTTTTTAATTGCTTTGGCTCAAAAAATGTGAAATGCGCAAAAGTGCAGAACAACTTTGAACTACAGATAAAGTCAAATAACTTAAACAGCATCTCCTTATATAGAGAATAAATGTCAGCTGGGATAGGCTCCAGCCCCCCCGCAACCTTGCACAGGATAAGCAGTGACAGAAAATGGATGGATGGAACCAGCACAGGATGACGAAACCATTAAATACAAATAAGCTTAATTGAAAATATGCTAAATAATCTTCTTGCCAAGATGAAGATGAAAGGATCAATACCACTCTCATTTCTGTCAGTTCAATATGATGCTGGAGCAGCCTGGCTCAGTCCAAATCTATAGTACGTACACTTCAGTAAATCTTAAATGCAACATGTCAAGCTTAATCTGAAATTTAAAAGTCTTACATTAAAAAAATCTGTATGCAAATCAAAGCGTACAAGTGGTGTAGATGCAGGACCAACGTTTTCACTTCATTACTTTAATTGATTAAATTACTGTGGTGGTATGGGACCACCCAGAATCTATAGTGAGGCTATTTCATATAGGATGTTGGACTGTGTGTATCAGGATTGATCGTGGGGTGGCTGCCTTTAGTTCATTATGGTATATTCATATGTGCAATGATCCTTGGGCGTTGATTTACAGTACACCTAATTAATAGGTCCACAAGAATTCTATAAAGCCACTAATCAATACATTTCCATTCCATTTCACTCTGATACATCAAAAGTGACTTGATGGAGTAGCAAGACGACGGGCCGTAGCAGACCGTATAGTGGACATGATGGGGTGTATGGTATCCATGTTTTCAATAGAAGGGGCCTGGTCCTTCCACAGCACAATGTGCAAGTACCAGTGTCTTAAATTAGATTCATGCAGCCGCCAGTGGCTTCGGCATGGTGCGGAGGAGTGGTGTGATGTGGGAGAACTTGAAGAACAGGTTGACGGCTGTATTCTGGTTGAGGTGACATATGCAAGCACACCAGCCAGGAGTGAGATTTTGTTCTATATGTGTGATAACAAGAGTCTGGACCAGAACCAAGAATATATATATTTGTTAAGGCTGTTAAGATAATGAAAAGGCATGCTGATGCTAGAGGTGAGGATGGGGAATGTGTTGACATTGCATCCTGAGGTCAGGAGACTAAAACAGAGGCTCTCTAATCGTCTGAGAGCAGATGCCATAATGTTACTGAACGTGTTTAATCAATCAAGCTATTGGTCCTGTTTGAACTGAAGCCAGCCAAGCAGTATGACTGACAATGTGGAAAATTGTTGCACACATCCCAAAAGGTAGTCTTCAAGGCTTTCTTCTGGAAAGGTGTTTGCAACACGGGTTTAACTTTAACCCAAAACCAAGATGGTTTCTTCTGAGTGTAACCAAGTATTTTAGTGCCTTACCCTAGCCAAGTTGTTTTGTCACCTAAACCCAACCAGTAATTTTACTCCTAAACCAAACCAAGTAGTTTTAGTGCCTAAATGTAAACAAACCTCAAGTGAAGAGTTAAAACATTCCAGAAAAAAAAAGCTCATCACGGGACACAAACTCCAGTCTCCTGAGTGAAAGCTCTGTGTATGACCCACTCACCCACAGCACCATGCTGTTCTTCCCTGGCTTTGTCACTGTTTACACTAGTTTCTGGCAGAAACCCTGAAAAATAACTTTCCCCATGTGCAAACGAGGCCAGATCAGTGTGAGTTTCACAACCAGCACCATGGACAGCGACTGCACAGCATCTCAGTCTCAAAGTTTGCACGGTAAAGACGCAGTGATAGCTCAAATCCCATTACTGATGAATGAAGCAGTTATTTTCTCTTCTAAAGGTTTTTATCTATAAAATGTTGGAAAATAGTGAAAAACTTACCAGAGCTGTAATCACATACATATATTTATTCAGATGTTGTTGTTTTTCTGTCCAAGCAGCAATCAATAACTTAAAGAGAATCAGTTTATCATCATATAAGACAATTAAAAAATGCAAAAGCTGTCTCGTCTGTCAGCTGACTAATTAATTGACTAATCATTTATTTACTTCTGGATTGTGCGCTTTGCCTTTGATATTGAAATAGCTTCATAATATGTCATCATATGATGGAAATAGTACCACAGCATTTCATTAATTTATAACGTTGATTATTTTATATGCCAGCACTTCCCAAGATGTACATGATGTACATGATGTGCTTGATGTGCTTGACGATCTAATACGGAACGTGATTCTGAAAGTTAGTGTCGGGGAATTCCTTTTGTCTAGTTCCTATTGACTCATCCCGCTCCTTCACACCGACCCGAACATAGATGTGCAAAGTATTTTTTTCATTACTGAGCTGTAGACTGTGTCTTTTTAAATAAATAAGAAATTACATATGTGGCCTTATTGCAGTCTTATAGAGTGCCACCTGTTTAAACCTCAGACAAACTCCTGGGAATGGATGCTTAGGCATGCTGTCTGAACATGTGGTAGTCCGTAAATAATTGATATGCTCTTGGTAATTGTGGTTGAGGCTGAGTCATAATGTAACTTCTCCAGAATCTAACATATTATAAACGCTATAAGCCTCTGATTAACTGTGGTTTATTAATCTGCACTGTTTGTTGACCTATAGCTCAAAGCCCAACCTGCCCGGTTGATGAATTTGAGGTGCCTTTTAAAAAGAACGCAGACTTAAACAAATGAAAATGATTGTTTTTGCTCTTTGCATACTGCTGATTTAATAATTTTCTGCAGCACTGAAGGAGACCAAATATTTGGAACTGCACACAGCGATATCTTTTGACTAAACAGTTAAAGTAATTTGGCCTTTATCATTTTAAGGAATCAAATAAAAACACAAAGTCGTTGTTTTTTTTATTAGCCTTTATTCCTTCATTTTAGGGTTCCCTGCACATAAGGTTGTTTGTGCCTCTCAGATTTGCTGAGTATACATTAATCATTGTTAGGAATTTTATTGAATTTTAACAGTAGAGTGAAAAAAAATCAAAAGTTTCTTTGCAGAAAGACACGTAGTGAGTTCTGTGGTTTATTGCTTAGGATTTATCGTCCGTGCACCTTATCGTTTGTGTCAGGGGGCTTGTGCTGCACTGTTACAGCCAAATGGAAAGGAGTGAATGAAATATTTGTTTAATATGAACAGTGTTGAAAGAGAATATGATTCTTGATGGCAGGAAAAGAGTGCTCTCTCACTGTGTCTGTCCTGCCTTATGTAATGTCTCATCTCATCAGTCTCTTCTATCTGTCCCTCTGTGTTTTCCCCCCTGCTTCATCATCCATGACTATCAATGTCACTCTGATAAGTTCACTCTGCAGCTCTGTCTTGTGTTCCCTCGATTGATTAAGACAAACTAGCCATCAGAATAGGATCTTGATAGAGGAGTTGATAGAAATGTACGTCGGTAATGATGATAGGTTTTGGAGAGCTTTTCCTTAATGTGGATCGAACTAACAGCCTCTCTGCTCCCTGTGTTGCTGCTTTATGGCACAGGGGGTTGGGAATGTGCTCACACAGACAAATGACTGCATTTTAAGAGCAGAGCCCACAGCGGAGCCCACAGCAGAGGTAATGAAAAGGACTTCAGGATATCTTTTACTGGAGTCCATGATGATGATGCTTACAAATGCAACAAAAGGGAGACGGTAAGCTAATTTATCAAACAGCTCCTGAACAAGTAAAACACAAAGTCTCAGAAATGCAGTAACTTGTTACACCCTGTTAATATTCACTTGTTTTGTTTGACACAGTCATACGGAACTTGTAATGCTGAAGTCCTGAAAATGAATGTGCGTTTTCTCAGATGATATTGAAGTTGTTGGCAGAGATGATTACACAACCTCATTTAATGGAAGTGGTTTGAATATTTAAGTGATCAGTGATTAAAGAGCCTTTCAGACTCTCAGTCTGTTAAAGATGCATTCAGTTGATGCCAACCAAGACAGGAAACACAAAAAACTTACAGGCAAGCTTACTTATAATGTTTTATTCAGACAAAAGAAGCATATTTGCAGTAAAATATATAAATTTAACAGTTAATGTTACAATATGTTGTCTAGATTTTTATGGTGATCTATTAAGATAAAAAAAATGAGCCCTCTGCTTTCTCCAGACTCTTAAAACTAGCAGCAAATTATATATTGTGATAAATGTGGATCGATTAAATATGTGAAAAAATGAATTATTGTATCAAATTTTCATATATCAGTTTTGCCATATCGTCTAATGACTATGTATATGAAATACAAAATCCCACATTGACATTATTATGTTCTTATTCATGGTGGTTTGTTCAGGCATCTATATGTATGAGAGCAGTCACCATATTTAAGGAATAGTTTTACATTGGGGAAAATACACTGATCTGCCTTCTGAGCAAGTGTTAGATGAGGAGAGCGATACCAACCCCAATGTCTCTTAATCACTATATAAAGCAAGAACCAGATTAGCTTTGCATGATTACAAGTCTCCACTGGTTGCCTGGCAATCTCACAGCAATGAAAAACTCCAGCAATTATTTGCAGCCAGCCGCTGGTTGCCAACAAATAGTTCCAGAACATATTAATCCCCTGCAAAACCACAACATTTCTGTTTGTGTTAAACAGTCACAGAGACCTTCCTCCAGTCCGTATGCTATAAGATAAACTAATCAAAAACAAAGCAAATAGGCATATTTCTCAAACTGTCACACTATTCTTTTAACATTGTTCTAGTATTAAAAAAAAAGAAGGAGCAAATGAGCTGATCACTCAGCCCAGAAAATTTTGCATGCCTCAGATGTTTTATCTAATTTTGATTCTGGCACTTACTGTGCTCTGATGATGTTCTGTTGTCCAACTGCCCAGCAATCTGCTGCACTGTGCAATTATTGAAGTGGGTCATCAACGCACAAACACACATTTTCATTAATACCATAATGATATCCCCTGTCTCCATGGACACTTTTTTTATTTAAGGCCTTTAACACTTGATATTGACAACCTGATAATCAATAGGACTTTCCTTTCAGCCATTCAAAAGTGCGTTTTCCCCCACCCTGATCTTTTTTTTTTTTACTGCTATGATCTCTGCTCAGGAGGTAATCACACCTGGCTGCTGCTGATCCCTCTTTATGAAAAGTTTCTGCCATCACTTCCCTCTGTCTATATAAAGTAATACGTATCTCTTTTCCCCTCTGTTGTTTGTCAGCATCTGTCTCTCACTCTTTACCCATTCTCCCTACCAAGACTGTTTTCTACAGCTCACACAGTTTGTTGTTTAGTCATAGTGATCTCATTCAGGTCATTAGCTGTGAGTCGTGGCATCTTAAATCATGCTGGGACAGCTTTAGGTCTCCCGAATGCCTCCTCCCAACCGTTTCTCTGTGCCAAAAACAAAAACACAAAATCTGCCAAATACCAATCACACAGATGCAGTACACTCTCATTTGCACACAGATAATTCTCATAACAGGTGAATTAGAGAGACATTGATGACGTTCTATTGCACATGTATGATTGACCTCCTCCCTCTTTGGCTTGGAGTTGTAATGATACCTTTAATAGAAGTATATTCCCTGTCCAGCATAAGGATAAGGAGTCTGTACCCAGTGGAGACATTCAGGATTTTTCTGCAGCTGAAATAAGACATGCACACACAGTCATGTCAAGAACATGAAGGATCTTTGAAGATCAGCTGTAACATTAAGCCCCACTTTTTAAATCCTGTGTGACTCTATGGGCCTCACATGAATTAAGACGTCATGTATGAAAATGGTCCATTTCTGTTTCCTTGTCTACCTTTGCCTCTTTTTTTTTACTCCGCATCTCCTCATAACCTCTTACCATCCATCACTCCAACTTTTGTCCCCTTTAAATACAATGAAAATCTCATGGCTCAGCTATAGGACAGCACCCAGTGGAGCTTTACCAGTTTCAGTCAGTGTGTATGCATCTCTCTGTGTGTGTGCATGTACATTTGTAGGCACAAGTGATGTGTTTTCAATATATATTTATCCCCAAATGCATGGCTGGCTGCAATTTATGATGGAAACACACAAGATGAAGGTGGGAACAGGACTGTAAAAAAACAGTGAGTTCCTTGCAGGTGTTTTTCTAGAAGAACTGAGTATGGGGCGGTGGTGCGGAGATTTTGACAATTTGAGGAGGAAATGGAGCATTCTTAAGCTACCTGAGGAGGGAAATTATTATCTCCTCAGTCCTTGGTTTTCTTCTGCTTTATGCTGCAGCTTAAAGCTCATAAAAACCCCAGAATCTCCTTCTAAGTCAGCTGATCCTGTATATAAGCTTCATGAAATCTCGCGAGAACATTTTGTATGTGAACAAGATGGCGCCGCCCGGCGATGAAGACTAATAGGACATCAGAGCTGCTCGAAATCAAAGCAGTTTAAAGCCATCACGGTTTTGATATTTTGGAGTAATTATACCTCTTTTTTTTTAATGAACAGACATGTTATTAACTGGCATTACTTTAATATTTCAATGAAAAAAGATAATTTTATGTTGTGTAATAGCATAATGTATGGCATCTAAGGCTAAATTTGGTATTTTGGTAAGAGGGTGCAGCTGGTTAGCTGGTTTAGAAAACCCTTGAGGTGTAAAAGAATCTGAGGCTAGATCAGTTTTATCATGAAGGCAGATGCGATTGCGTGTGTGCGTGTGTGTGTGTGTGTGTGCTCTGATATGTGCATTTGTGCGAGTATAATTTGGGGAGATGTTGAGTGTGTGAGATGCATTAGAGGGAGATGTGTGAGAATGTGTGCATACTGTATGTGTCTGCATGTGTGCCTGTAAATTGGATATAGGGACATGGAAAATGAAAGTGAACAGCATGGCCACACAGGGCTATTTTTGTCCCTTCATTCGTCTCTCAGTCGTTCTCACGCTCAGTCCTGGATTCCTCTCCCCCCCACCCCCCTTCTCCCCAACTTTCTTCCTCCCTTTTTTTCTCTCCCTGTCATCTCTCCCTTTCTCCTCCTATCCAATGTATCTGATACATCTGTTGCCGTATCATCACAGTCAAACAGGTCCACCCTCTCGATAACAATATCTGTTATAGAGCAGCCACACTTCCTTCTGAGAGTGTGGTTACAACCCCCCTACCCTGAAGGGATGACTGTCATTTTACATCTAAGAGGTTATTATAGCAGTGCTCTACTTTGGCTTCCACAGCACAGTTTTTGCAACAGGCAGTCTAAAATTATCATGGAATTCTGTCATGAATCATTTATACCCTTTTAAATATCCCACACAATTCTGCATCCAGAAGTCAGATTGTTGTCTTCATCATATATATTGCATAATATTAAGTTATGTAGCATTTTTTAAACATTTTTCAATCCCATGGCATGTGATGCAGGAGGATATTTTAATGAAATGTAATGTGTGATTATTATTATAATTATTTTCAGATCTTATAATTTGTGCATGTTTGAGATTCGAGAACATCTGTGGAGATTCTCATTAAGTGTGTGATGAAACCCAATTTCAAAAAATGAGCCTGGCGTCAGACGGGTTGTGGGTTATAGTATGACATTATTAATGCGTTAGACTGAACATGTCTGATGCTCTGCTGCTGTCTCTGTTTTGCTCACGTAACGCTGGTGTATTAATTCTTTGGTTAACTAGACTTTATCATTACAGTGCCCACCTTTAAAACTCGCAGAGGCACAACTTTTAAAATGTGAGAAGTTCATAATGGGTTAATGCAATTTAACAGTCTTAAGCATTTGTGAACTAAGCAAGTCCTCTTTGAGATTATTGTATCCAGAGTAACAACAACATCGTCTGCAGCTTCACCAGTCGACTGTCCCACACAGACAACTTCACAAACATCACTCGATGATGAAGCACAAGTAAAACTCCATGAAGAGAGCAGGAAAATGTCCTCTGTCAGTCTCTATTACTCCCATATGTTGCCCTTTGTGGTTATCTTAATGATTTAATGTCGGACAGAGTTTGATTCCGCCAGTACACCAACTGAGTCTTTAGTTTAGCATAAGCTTATAGCAGGAGCAGCCCACGGTGAGGAGAGAAAACAAACATAAGCCGTTGTAGAAAAGGCATTTAGCTTGGTAATCTTCAGCAAAACTTTAGCCTCTGTAAAATTAGCAGTATGTAAAACTGCTGCCCTTTGTGTAACTTGGTCCACCTCGATGTTCATTTCAACAGCATGTCTCTATGTTACATCACACACTCTGCCAGGTTTACTGAGAGAATTGGAACAACTTCCAATAAACCTGAGAAAAATGTTAGCTTGTTCTAAATGCAATAAAGTCAAAATTAGTTCATTTCAAACATTGATTGGGTATTATCGTCTGATTAATCATCTGGCAGCTTTTTCCTGCTCAAAATTATTGTAATTATATCAGCCTTTAAAAAGCCATTATTGGTAGACCACTAGTTCTAACGCTGCCTCCCTCCACAGCGGGCAACAACAGTGGCAGAACATCAAGAGGATTATACGCTCCATCCCTAGCCTGATCCCTAAAGGAGGAAGTAGGATGCATCACTTTCCCAGAAAGACAGAGATTGAAAGAGAGAGGGAGACAGAGTTGAAGGGATTGGCAGAAAAATAAAAAACAGACAATAATAAAGGGAAAAGAAAGTGGCTAAGTTAGAAAGAATTAATGAATGAGCAGACAGGAAGAGGTGCAGAAAATAGCATGCAGGAAGTGTTCATAATGATGAATGTGTGCCCGCTGCTCTGTGGGATTGTTGGCAGGTACTCTGCTGCTGAGCACCAGTTCAGTTCCTGCCAGCAACCTTATGTAATGCAGCTTTATCCCTGTCAATCCATGAGGGTGAGAGGTACAGAGGCACATTCACTAAAATCTGTTTAAGTGCCATAAAGAAATGTTGAGCTGAAGATCATTAATGGAGAACAGAAATGGGACTTAATCAGCTCATTTTTTGTTCTTAATAGATTTTATCTTGTGCTGTGACAATCAATCTTGTTAAAATGGGTTCACTTAAGAAAAAGCTTGTTCAAATGTGACATCGGTCTCATTCATTTGACATAAAAGATTGTTACCGTTTCAGCTGCAATTAAATCAGATGCTGAATAATTAAAATGCTAATCAGTCAACTATTGTCCAAGATGGTTATTTGAAATTTTGAATATATTTTTGATTGTAAAAATTCAGTAAAAACTGTAAAAATGTACGAAACAGAAATTATATTCTAGCAGATAAATTTGTTGTTGATCTGAGCTAACAGTACTGATTAAATATAAAGTTAATGAGACAATGATTTTGTGTTTAGTGTTCTGGAAAGAGTGAAATGCTCTTTTAAGCTCAACACTCTCCCTTCATACATGCACATTGTGTCCAACCATGTGTAAATGATCTGGGTAAAGTTGCATTTAAATATCTTATCTCAGGATTTCTGCCTGCTCTCTCTTTGTTGCCACGTTTGTTGCTTTGTCGTCCTCCTTTCCTTTCCAGTAACACCCCCATTTGTACACATATTTTCGCAGTTCTAATGCAGGTCAAAGACACAGGGTCAGGAGGACAGGCAAACATTGCATGGTTGGGTGGAACTAGGTTGAAACAGAAAAAGCAACCCTTGTTTGCACTTTTCGATCAGGAGAGGTCACATTTAGTTCAGCAGTGTGTAACGCACACTGAGGCGTGTGGAACGCCTGTAATGCAGGTCCATTTCCTGCCATCCCTTCTGACATTTCACACTTTTACGTTTGACTTCTCTTCGTCCCATTAGAACATATCCATGAGTATGTTTTCAGAACATGGGTTCAAACCATGACCTTGACTGTTTTCATGTCATACAGTTCTCAGGTTCACAAGCTCTGCAGAACCAGCTTTCTTGTCGTATGACATATTTGTATATATGTGTGTGAGTGTGCGTCTGACAAAGAGGGTCAGGTACTTCACAGTAGCTAATGCCAAGGGAGGCAGACAAAGAAAGCCTAGACCACAGAGAGGTTTGAAATGAGAGTAGCTATTTGGGGAAACCTCACACACTCCCCTGCTCTGCACCACAGGTGCAGGGAGAGGCACATGAGCCATTTCATTGGCAGACACCAGCTCAAGAGTACGGATAAGGATGCAAAGTACACATCCACTGGGACATAGGCATACATTAGTGTGTGTGTGTGTGTGTGTGATAGAGAGAGAGAGAGAAAGATAGTACATGTAAGATTAAAATATAAAATTTGTACACACACGCACACAATCCTTATCGCTCCCATATTTGCATGTTTGTATAGAGGCATTTCCCCCACTGGAATTGAATAGATTGATAGAACGGGACAGGTGAGTGAGGCGGGAATAGGGGAAAGAAAAGCAATTAAATTGGCAGGCAAATGGTAGCAATGCAGCAGAGCATCGGATAGAGTCAGTCCCTGGCTTAATTACGCTGAGCCCTCACGACTAGATGTGTCATCACGACACATACCAGAAGAGCCAGAAACATGTAGTTGGGCTTCATGTTAATGTGCAAGCTGACTCCTCTGTTAACCATTTGGAATTGTAAGGAAGGGGGGGGAAAACTGCCAGGATTTTAAATGTTTGGTGTGACTAAGCCGTGGAATGAGAGGAGACTAAAAACAGACACTGTGAGGTGCTGACTAACAGACATTGGGAAGAACAGCTGGCTCACAGATAATAAATTCAACAGCTGATAATTGTTGTAGTCTGGGGCATGCTGGTGCATCCATTATTTTTTAGTTATTCTAATCACCTCCTTTGGACTTATTTTTTTGTACATATTAGATAGAGGCAGGGGAAATAATTGATAATTAGATACATAGTGATTCCGTGTTGAACATTTGTGCGTTGATGTGTAAATTTAATATGTTCCCCAGGCACAAGCTGTAAGTTAAATGACAACTCCACTACCTCACCAATGAACTTTACAGTACAGTATGCATTGCATACTGTATTGTAAATTTGTTAAAACACAATGCTTTTAAATGGCAAAAAATGCACTAGAATCACACACTAAATTGAAAATGGCTGACCTCCTCTTGAATTTAGGTCATTGCACCAGGAGAATGTCTTATCTTACATATGCTTTCCCTACTGTATTTATTGGTGAAACACACTGAGTTTCATGGCCTGCTCGTTCAACGAAAACTCAAAGGTTGTTCAACTTTTAATTGTTCCTATTCCATGAAAACTCAAAAGCTTCATTATTTAGCATCACAAAGACCTTTAGATTGCATTAACCGAATTTGAAGTCAACCATGTCAAACCTCTAGGAGGAGTTAGTTATAGTACTGTACAATGCCTGGATATGGTTGACTTCCTGTTGAGTTCAATTCATGGCACCAAGACATTTTACAGTAAGTCCTGGGATGGTACATTTACAGGCTGAATTTCGTGTTAGTGAAACGTGGTATGTCTCAAGATACATAAAATCCAAAAGTTTTCACCACTTTTGACAAGTGTGCAAAATTTTCAGTGAGTTTTCAAGCCCCTTAAAAATTGATTTATTTGGAAGAAGAAGAAGAAAAAGAAGCAGAAGAAGAATTCCTGTCATTATAATCGGTCCTCTCACCGGTTGTTGCTCGTACCCTTATAATGAAAACTTAAAAAAAATAGAACTACAGGTAGCTTGGGTTCATGGTGGATGTTAGAGTTATGGATCATATAGATACGCATGAATTAAAGGTTTGGATACAGCATCAAATGAGCACATTTTAGCACCCCAAATTGAGATGAATGGTGAGTTTCCCAGAGATTTCCATTCTTGGTTCATGCCATCCATTCCAATCAACTGCCACCACCCCCAAGTCCTCCATATTCCTCACTTGTCCTTACCTCTCAGCGTTTTTCTTACAGGAGCATGTCTGTGGGCTGACAACCTGACAGCTAGAAAGGAGTGGAGAAAGAAAGCCAAACAAAGGGAGAGGAAGAAGTTGAGAGCTGGGAGGTGATGAAGTGTTTCAACAGAGGAAAGGGGGGGGAAAAAAATCCCATTTTCAGTGAGGAAGAGAAATAGAGAGAAGTCGAGGGTTGAAGGCGGTAATGAGTTGCTGAGACAGTGAGACAATAAGGGAGGAGGAGGTAAGGAGAGGTTCAAAATAAAGCAAAGAGAAAACAGGACTGGAATAGCGGAACAGTGTGATTAGTAACAGAGCCTGAGAGAAGGATAGGGCAGGAAATAAGAGAGGGGGCATACGAGAAACGGAGAGTAAAAACCTGGTAGTGAATGAGGATGTGAAGGAGACAGGTTTTGAAAAAGAGAGGGAAAGAGAAAGGTTTCATTCGCCTGATCCTCAGCCAGCTCGTTTTGCCTTATCAGGCTAACCCAGACATGAGAGAAAAACATGTACCCACGATGCACTGGGGCTCTTGCCCATCCTCTTGGAATGAACTCCTAACCCTATCCTATCAGCTCAGAGGTCGGTTGCCAGTGCCAGTGGCTCTTCATCTCTGGATTCAGGGAGAGATTTGTATCCAGAGCTCAAACACACACATGCACACACACATACACACACACTCGTGCATGTCCCAGACTAAGCCATCAGCATTCACAAGTTGAGCCCAGGTTACATCACAGTCTTTGTCCAAACTGGCAGTTTGAACCTCAGACAAATATATGTACAAATGAATAAACACCACAGAAATACAGACCTGCAAACATGCATGTCAACATGATACATGTCACATCCAAACATGAAGATGATGTTTTGCTGCGCAGACCCGGGCCCTCTCTGTTTCTTCCCACAGTCCAAAGAGATGCAGTACAGGTGAATTGGTGACATACGTGTGAATGTTTGTTTTGTTTTTCTCTGCATGTATTGGCTCTGTGATGAATGGGTGACCTGTCCAGGGTGTACCCCAGCTCTTGCCCTTGGCCAGCTGGGATAAGCTCCAGCTTGAATAGACTCCTCCTGCAATGGATGAGCAACTAAAGGAAACAGATAGATGTATGTGAATTCATTGATAAATGAGTTTCCTCCATGTTTCACGGTAATAATTGTTAGGGATGCACAATTACGGATTTGTTTCTCATGGCTGATGCCAATTTGATAATTTAAAAAGAAGTTCATGACTTTTAGTTTATGCACACCTGAGATTAAGAAAGATTTAGTTTCTCTGAAAGTATAAAAAAAGCTTTCTAGTCCACATTGCATGGCTCTACCCATGTGACGTCATGATCGCAGCAGCATCAATCGGTGCTTCATCTCCTTTTTCTTCTTCCTTGTGTTCATTGACAGATTGCAAACCAACCTTAAAGTTGTATCCCAAGACCTGCATTAGTGTGAAGATGCTGCGGTTGTTAGTCAATGAAAGACATTTGGCCTCATTTAATTGCCTCCATTTATCAGCTATAATTAAATAATCAGAAGATAATATAAATCTTAGCGTTATTCGTTTGATACTTTATTGGTCCGATGTATAATCCATAATAATAAAACACATCTGCTGCAATTAGTGGGGAAGAGCAATCAGCTGCTTTTAGCTACAACCCCTTGCAACATTGAAGGACGTTCATAAGTACGCTGTCTAAATGCACACACCACTTAGTGCCGCTACATTGGCTTGTTTAGTGACACGCAATTTCCAATAAAATGTTCACACTTATCTTACCTGCATCCGACTAGTCATATGTGTAGTTTCCACTTTCAGTCATTTCTGGGGGCCATTCAGTGTGTGTGTGCATATATTTACCCTGATGTTTCGCAAAGCCTGTTTCTGTGTGATCGAGGCAGGTATTAGTAAGTGTGGCTGTCACTGATAGACATTGATGAGGCAGCTGATGAGTTTATGAAGCCATTTCCGTAGCTCAGAGGTGAAAGCCAGCGGACCATGTGGTGCCATTTCAACTTGACACAGGCGTGAAAAATCAACATCAGAGCCTTTTGAATCATTCTCCATTCCATTTGAAATTACACATTGTGCACGGTACGAGAGTGAGAAACAGACTGAGAGTGAGACGGGGGGGAGATACTCACTTGTGTGTGCAATGGTCTGAATTCAGCATCTTTAAACTCCCTGTGGAAATTACATAGAAATGAGATGAGATTCTCAATCTGCAACACCTAAAAGAATGTGACTCTTTGCTTCTGCATTACCATTAACCATCATTATCGTAAATTGTTTTACCCCTCATATCATCATATTTGATAGATCTTAACCAAGTGTTTGCTCAGGGTGACATTATGTGTCTTCTTTTGGCCAGTGTGTTTCCAAATACCTGTTGTTTGTGTCCATCTGTTGCACATTAACCTCATATCCCAGTGTGTCCCCAAGGTGCTGACCGAAGCACACCTGTTTGATACATCGCAACATGACAAATGGAGACCATCTAACATAAAAAGCAAAGGTTAAATCATGGAGAAACAGTGGAGAAATGAGATGGAGAAATCATTTTCATTCATTGGCTGGTGAATCATCACTTCTGACACATTATGTGAGACTGACACATTACTTTTAATTAGAAATGTTTCGTATATCTTTATCTAAATCTGTATCTGTGGTGACCTAATAGGATCTTCTGTGAAGTTGCAGAGGTAACATATGACTAGTTCGATTTAAATGCATAAAGCTTAGACTAATTTGACAAGGGAAATTGCATGAATGGTTACCGCTCCTGATGAGCAGGTCGTGCCTTGCATGGTAGCCTCTGCCACCGCTGCATGAATGCTTGTGTGAATGCTGGCTTGTGTTTTGTTGTGTCTTACTATTTACCCTTTACGACATGGCAAAATGCCAATCCCTTTGGGGCAGGGACTAAATGGTGGCAGTGATGATTTGATAATTTGATTATGGATGATTATAGCAGGTTTTGGATTGTTTTTCTCTACACTTAAAGTATCCTAACCTTTCCGTATGATACTACAAGTCTTACAAATTCAATCTGTAAAATTGTATCTACATAATATTAACGGAATACATCTTCTGTATCTTTGGGCCTTAAAATGGAACAAGGAGAATTGCAATTCTTTTTCATTAGTTTTTTTTTTTTTTATTGTACAGGGCCACACAGCTTGTAAAAGAGAGGTCAGTCTCAACATTGCCTCTGGGTGGGACGTCATGACTGGGTGTAACTGGGTTTG
This sequence comes from Chaunax sp. Z400, assembly GCA_037577475.1. NCBI lineage: Eukaryota > Metazoa > Chordata > Actinopteri > Lophiiformes > Chaunacidae > Chaunax > Chaunax sp. Z400. The sequence continues at coordinate 5,894,399 of CM075187.1, forward strand.
TCTTGAAAAAGAGCCAGATTATCTAAAAAGAAAGCTGCTGTCAGTGAAATATGTTGGGATGAATCTCTATTTGCCTGGATGTAAATGTGTTTATGTGCCATGGCGAGTGGTGCCCTGTAGCTCAGCTGACTGACTGGTAAACTCTACTGATAATTAGCTTCCACTGTGAGTGTGAGCACTTCAGTAATTATGGATTTGCTGACCTGAAATGTAAAGCAAAGTCATTTATTGTGAAATGTGTGACATGCACCTGCTTTTTGACACAGAGTAGGTGACATCCAATGGAAAGCAAGAGAAAGAGAGAAAGGGAGCATGTACAATAACACCCCTACTGCCCTGATTGCTATGCTGAGAGTGTGGTGTGCGTGATTGGGGGGTAGTGCTGATTGGCTCATTATGTACGTGATTGTGTGTCCTTTGACACCCAACTGGCCTGACGGTCCATTCTGCTGGACAAAATTAACCCGACACCATTAATCTCAGCAAATGAACACTTGCGTACTGCATGAAATACTTAATGCTGATAAATGAATGCTTCTTTTTTGCCTGCATTTTAGCCCATAATGCTTTCCTAATCCTTTCTGACATTCAGTTCAATTGAAAACAGTCCACAGATAATATATCCAAAGTTGTACCACGTCAACTTCATGATCTTTGTAAATATGTGTTTATTTTTTAATTTAATGCCAGCGACACACATGAAAAAAGTTGGGACAGGAGCAACAAAAGACTGGAAAAGTTGTGGAATGCTCAAAAACACCTGATCTGATCAATCCACAGGTGAAGAGGTTCATTGGTAACAGGTGATAGGATCATAATTGAGTATGAAGGAGCCATCCTCAAAAGGCTTAGTCATTCACAACCCAAAGAGGTTCACCACTTTGTGAAGATCTGCGTTTAAATAGTCCAACTTGCACAATAGCAAGGAATTGGAGGATTTCCCCATCATAGTCTTTTTTTCTACATCTGCTGGGCACAAAAAGGATCTAATCCAGGAATTGATAGAAGTTTGGATACCACTGTGTTATTGAGTATTGAGTACTTACACCCAGCCTTAGCCTGTCCCATCTCTCTCTCTCTCTCGATCTCTTGCTGCCTCTCCATCTTGGCTCACTAATTCATATCCATTTGTTTGTTTTCATGGCCGTAGCTTTCTCTTGCAGAAATAATGACATATAAATACAGGCCATTTACTGTACCACCCACTTCCTCTTTGTCCAATCAGGGGACATGGCACAAATCCCTCCTGAGCAATGGCAAATAGTGATTAAATGGGTAATTATCCACGAAACAGGCAAGATGCTGCTGGCTGAGACGTCATGATTGTATGAAGAAGACTGAGATAAGCCTGGACAACAGATGTGAAAACGATAGACCTGCATGACGCATGTGCAGGAATGTATATCATTATGTGTCGCAGCCAAGGTCATTCTGTGTCATTATCATCTTGTCCTGTCTGTGGTTAAACAAACCGTTGCCCTTGCCCATCCAATTAGACTGTTTCAAACAGCACACAATCACTGACACATGAACAGACACTCCACTAACAGTGATAGAAATGAGGGAGGCAGCAAAGACAGGAGAAGGAATAGACTTTTGTCCCTTCTCTAGCTTTTTTTTTCTTCCAAAAAGCCGCCTTTCAAGGCATAATTAGCAGACAAAAAGTTCTTCACATTGTGAATCCGCTGAGGGCAAGGATCTGAATATCACGACAGTTTAGCCGAGGCCTGCTCGCCGTTAACATCATGTTTCATGTCTCGTTTGACGGGTTATGTTTGCTTGCAATAACTAGCCTACAGGAGCTGGAAAGCAATAATCGGCACACAAGCATATGTTCCCTTTCGTGTTCGACCACTCTCACAAACACACAAACAGCTAATAATGATCTATAACAAAGATAATGAATTCTATTCGCAGTGCAATTATGAGTTTGTCAACTGCTTAGATGCGACTGATACTGAAGCTGTTGTGTCTGGTTGCAAGGTTCAAAACACTCACAATTTAGGTGTTGACTTTGACTTTTCCACCTATTCAAATGAGTCCAATTAACACGATGCTGTACTGGCATAGGTTGACATGACACTTGCTGTATTTGATTGCCTGTTAGTGCGGATGGATGGTCTGATGGAGTTGGATTTGAAGTTCTTTTATTTTTTTGAAGTTCTTTTATATTATAACCAGAGAGGTTGATCCACAACTTCACAGAAAGAGAAATTCTGCCTGTAGTTTTCACTGGATTGAGTTTGTGAACTTTAATAGAGGCCGTGACTGCTGATGCTCGTTAATGAAAGATCTAAAATAAACTGAAATCTACTTGACTTCTACACACAAAGCAGTGTTTTCCAGAGGTCAAAATATACAATGAACATCACAGTGTGATAGGAGTTATTTTAGAACTACTGTATAATATTGCATTAAACTGTACCTGTTAAAGTCTTTCAAGCCTGTATATTTATTTGGCAGGTAAAGGATGTGTGGTCACATTTTTATCCAAAATCAAACACCCTCCAAACACCAAATGTTGGCAGATTTGTTGAGTAAATATCTTGTGTAGAATTACTCATGTAACGAAAAATTATGCAGAGTCTCAGCTGTGTTTATGTTTTTTTTATGGGTGTGTAGCTTCTGTCCTTTGCTGTCTGTGTCGATGTTTGACACACACTCACAGACACTACATATGTATTTTTACGTGCTTCTAAACAGGGAAATTAGCTTCCCTCCACAGAGTTTCCTGCCAGTATGGAAGCACACGTTTCCCCCACATGCTTACTACACTGTGCACGCACACATATGTTGAGTCACGTCTGTCTCTTACTCACATTATCACAAGAGGGAAAACAACTGTCTCGTGTAAGCACAACAGATCATCCACCTCTCGCCCATCTGTGGGTTAGTGGAGGTTTTTCTCCATGACATGAATCTTTTTTTTTTCTTTCAGAAACTTCTCACATCCATTGCTGCAGACCTTTCGGCACCACTCTCCCATGACCTGTGTTGAGCGAACACTCAGATTTCACAGTCATTTCACAGTTTATTATAGCCTTTAAACATATTTGGCCATTGGGACTTTTTCATTCATCTGTCTCCTTGGCTGATGAGTCAAAAGGTTCACCAATTACTGGAATCGATGTAGCATGGCATGGTAGCAAGTTCGGTATACAAGATATCCACAAAAGAGGCAAACAGTCCAATAAATGATAGGTAGAGACAAAATCCAAAGACAGATGAGTCATAGGTAATGAAATGCAGGTGATAACATTAAAGGAAGGGAGACAGTCATGGTGATGGGAGAACACAGTAAGTCTGAAAGGAGAGGCAAGACAGTGACTCGACGAAACAGCTTGAAGAGGTGTGTCACTAACAGAGTGTTTGGCACCACTATCATTCAGTGGGGATCCTGCCCTGGCTCTGGGTCAGCTGTCAATCAAGGAGCACATCCTTTTGGTGAAGAATGGCCTCTAAAAGCATCATACCGTTTTTTTTCAGACTCTGGCTTATAGTTGAATGGTGTCAGACCTGGTTTGGAAAAGACTAAGAGCAGATAGGTTTTGAATCTTTAGACGGCTGTTTTCCTTGCTGCATGAACAAGTTTTATTGAAGTGGACAAGTTAATGTCTGAAAGAACACTTATGTCACTGGAGGCTGGTCGAGCTCTTTGGGAGATTGGAGTTTTCGCTCAGTTAAGGTGAAGACGGAGAAAAGTGTGTTCTCACTGTGTGGTGTCTTAGAGAACTCATTAACCAGTATGGCAGCCATGTGCAAGTGATGCAACTTTCAATTCATTTAAATACTGAATAAATGTTTTTGGCAGGACTTTTTTTTAAAGTCTCCCTGAAGAATTGCTTTTTAAAGTCTTGCTGAAGAATTACCTTTTGCGGCTGCTCAAGTACCATGACCTTGCAGGTTTGTGACACCACTTCTCAAAATACAAGTAATTCTCTTCTACAGTCTCCACATATTGCATATCTGGTTGCTAGGTATTTTTCACAATTTCAGATTTTTTGCAAATAAATTTCAGGAACTAACTCATAGGCTTCCAACACAATGGTGTCCAGAATCATGGCCTTGCCTCCCTGAAAAGGAGAAAACTGCCTCTAATACTTGTCCACAGTACATTTTGCATTACCTTAAATATTAAAATATATTATGCAATATGTATAATTATGTTATATAAGTATAAATTATATTATACCATTACTAATAGAAAATAAAGTTTCGTACAAACCCTACATATCAGCCACTTTTAGTTAGCTTGTCACATTTTTAGCCTGTAAAGTAAATTAGAGAAATATAATAGGTTTTGTCTCTCAGTATGCATGCAGTGTCTGTGTGAGTGAGTAGTAAAGGAGTGTGTGAATGGGTGCAAAACATCTGATGGCAGGCCAGTGAGTGAGAGGATCCTGCAGACCTGCTTTACAGCCTCCTGAGCCCAGCTGGCTCAGGTGTGTGGCATCTCTCATCAGGTCTCTGCTCCACAGTTCCCTAGAACAAAAGGAAAAAAGCACAACCACCAAGGGAGGAGAAGACAGGCCAACCCTGCGGCAATACAGTACACAGAATGCACGGACAAAATAAAAATGTGAAGTACAAAAAGTCAATCTTACTCACAGAGAGGGTGTGTGAATGTAGTCTTATAAGTGTGAGGTGTTAGCGAGGGTGCCTGTTTGGCATTACATGTTTAATGCAGGAGGTGGACCTCAGCATAGATTTATGGCTTCTTCAAAGACTTGTCTTGGTCAGTCCCTCCAGTTTCCTGAAACTGATGCCCCATCCTAGTATTTGTCTGAAATTGAAAACAGAGTTTTTTGTGCTGTCTTGAGTCAGAAACCTGAACCTCTCTCTCCAGTTCGATGACGCTTAACTGAGCCCCTCCGTGACAAACGCTGCATAAGGCAGCTGAGTGCTGTCATTGATGTCCTCATTGGAAGTCCACCTTTTTTCTTCGTTAGATCCAGAAAGCTGCCTGAGGGTTTAGCTTCATCTGAAGATGGATGAGACACAGGGCTATACTGAGCCATTAATTATGACAGCTGAGAGAATAGACACTTCCACTCTGTACTTGGTTCCTTATGGCAAACCCTCCACATCGTGGAGACCCATCTCCCTGAACTCTGGGGTAACCCTGTCAATCTAAGCCTCAGCTCAGCTGCGCTCATCCACTCCTACTTCCTGCTCATTAGACACAGCAGTGGTGACACAGGTGCAAAGTCGGCCTGAAACTGGGATGCTCAAACAACCTCCCCTCCCTATTCATATATATACACCGGCTCAAGAAGAGACACTGTTACGCAACATTTTAACGCATTACATAATCATAACAAATCATATCAGGATAACAGTTTTCTAGTCATTACAGCTACAAACCAGATTCTGAATCATCAAAATTCAGATCCGATCTCTGTGTGGATAAACTGTTTCATATTAAACTAGATTTCCCTAATATTTGATGACATAAATAATACCCATTTTGTCATCTCTTATTTTAGTTGCAAGGACAGGGCAGTATTTTAGGCCCCCGCCAAAGGGGGCATATGGGGTTACCATCATCCTTAGGTCTGTCCATACATTCATATATAACGGGGTACTTGATATCCTCTTTCAGCCCCACCAGCCTCCCTTCATGTACTCGTAGCTCTGGACCATCTGCTTTTCAGTGTATTCGCAGCCCAGGATTTTCTGTCTATGGCATAAAGCATATGGGTGCTATCACTAAAAACAAGCAATTGCAACGTACAATAAACACCTGATCACAAAATGGGCAAAACTTTAGTAAAGCCAGAGTGTTTGCAGAGAGCTGATGGTGAGAAACACAAAGCACTAATTTTTAATGGACTGAGACATATGTTACACTATATAGTCACTATCTGCTGATGGTGAGACCAGTACTCCCTTCCCAAATATCATTAGCAGTAGCCTTGTAGGCAAGACTAGAGACATTACCACATTTTTTTTCAACCTGCCTGGTGGCAAACCATTAAAAACATCCTTAAATGTAGCTCTACTATCAGACACCTACAACAGCTGTTATAGTGGAATGACAAATTTCTTCAGTCCGCCCGGCTAAGAAGCCTTTCTTACCTGCCACGCCAGATCCAGAATAATAAACATGCTAAGGACAATGTAGATAAACAGAGACAGATATTTTAGGGTGGTGGTTTTCAGCTTTCCTTTTGGCAGATTCCACCTCATTCCCCCAGTTGGACTCTCTTTGGACTTTCTGTAAAACTCTGCTAACTTTGTGGAAATAGGAAAAACGACATGCATGAATGGAGGCAAATAAATAGAAAGGGATTTTTTAGTTTTTGTGTATGCACTGAAACAAAGTGTTTGCTGTATTTACTTGTGTGTGTTTATATTATGCCCAACCCAGTGAATCGTGTGTCTTGACATGTTTTGCCAGTGGGCCTTGCAATGTAGTTGGAACACCTGCATTATGCGGTACCATGAGCATCAGAGTTAATGATGCGGGCATGCCACTAGCAAACAACTAAAGCAGTTATTTAGTTAGTCCTCACTTTATGTGCCTGATTAATTGGTGTTTTAAACGAACAAGGGATTCTCTACTGAACTGTGTGTTTCTGATTTATGATGTTATTCTGCCTCAGTGCAAGTCTTTCAGACCCCCCACAGCCACCACCACCACCACTCTTATTGTACATTGGCTGCATATATATTTTATTTATAATGTATGTATATATGCCCTGCTATCACACAAAGACTCACGTGCACTAAACAAGATGCAGGGGGTAATGTACACTCAGAGAGGTATAAAGAGATTGAGAGAGAGAGACAATAGGATTAAGGCTCAGATCACGGTAAAGAGTTTTGTGTCAGAGTGGCCTTCATCACAAATACATTACTGAGTCTCTGCAAACTCAGACAAAGTAGATCCAATACATGTGGACATGTTTCTGGCCACAGGCCCTCTGCAGGGAGATATTTCACTGTCCTCCATACGCGTCTCCTAAACAGCATGTCTTAAGGGAAATACAAGTAGAAGTGGGATAGTGTGAGACTCTAGTGGCAGTAATGTAATAAAGTAATGTTTTTGTAATAAAACTGCAGTACAGTTTTAACCTGTTCACAGCATGTGAACCAAAGAAATGGAAAGATGACTGTGTTTACAGTACACTTTTAAAGGTTATCGTAAAAAATAATCTCCCATGAGATCTAGAATGTTTGTTGCGCCTATATTTTCTTCAAAATGTCTATAGTTGTGATGGACAGCATCATTAACGGTCAGACGGCTTAACCAACAGGCTGATAACAAATCACCATGATGTGTCCTTTCCATAGAACAGAGCACGTCTCAGAAATGTCAACATTAGTGGACATGACATATGCAGTGTGTGTCATTCATGGCCAGATATACAACTTTCTTTTAAAATAAACTTTACAAATGGACTTGTGTGTCTCAAATGTGTTATTTACAAGTAATCTACCATTTCTAACAATGTTGAAACGTATGTTAAATCTGTACGGAGAAACATAAACAGGCCTACTGATGCTGTTAAGGATGGTAAAACTCAAATCATAAGCAAGTTTGAGTGTTTGGTGGTTCATACATTAATTACATACACAGACTCTACACGCACAGTGATCAGTTTGCTGCCAGGGCATATTAGGAACTGATCAAACTCCAAAAATCTTAAATTGGACTGAAGTATAGTATATAATATCAGAAATATTGTACATTTCTTGCAGAATAGCCAATGAAAAGGAGAACTTTGTGAGTTTCCCTTTCGTATTAAGCAGCAAAAAGTAGTAGCATGACATGTTTGAGTTAATTTGCCTTACTTTGCATTGTGCATCCTGCAATGTGACTATTACATAATGTGATGTTAATGCCTAAACAATAGATTGTGTAGCCCGACTCAATATACACTAATTTGTTAAACTATGCAGCATAGCTGTTACTTCCATAGTCAGAATTTTCTTTACGCTGCACTTTTAAGTTGCTAGAACAGCAATAACAAAAAAGGAAAATTGGATACACTTCGTACGTTTATAGATCCTGCTTGTACAGTAAAGTTTGCAAATCCTCCACAACTTCAGCAATGTATAATTCGAGTTTTCAGCAGAAGAACAAGAAAACAAACTAAAAAAAAAAGACTCAAAAGAGACTTTGAATAAAGATATAACAAATTATGTGGCACAGTTTTATCTGACAGCCATCAGTCAGGAGCAGGACGGAATGTCTGCCCTCCATCAGATTCAATGGTTTGTGAGATATCATGTGTGAGTTAAATGTTTTAACCTTTAGTTTTAGAGCCAGCTCCCTTGATGCCAATCATTGTACAACACTGGAACACAGTGTGATGGTGTGCTGTCCCTCCGAGGCTCGCTAGATATCACCTGACATAAAGAATAAAATTTGATGGACAGAAGAATAGATAAAGAGAAAAGGCCTCACACATTGTCCCAGTTCCTTATTTCCTCTCATTAATATTTTTCTACATGATTCATACCTATCCATAAACCTGTCATGGAAATATTTCTCCTGAAATATGCAATTATTCTTTGTTACCTTTTTCTCTGTGTGTGTTTGCTGTTGCTTGCTGTTGCTTGCTGTCAATCCGCTGACACACAGGTGTATGCTCCAGAGATCACCATACGAGTTTCCAACTATGCCAGAGGGGATACGAGATGGGGGGGGGGGGTGTCCCTTCTAGTTTTCAGTATCCATGGTAACACCGTCGTGCCCTGCCAGGGATTTGTGTCAGTGATGCTGAGATGGGCTACAGAAGACACGAGAGGAGGTGAAGGGGAGGAGAGGAAATAAAAGGAAGTGTGAGAGAACTTAAAGTAAATAATGGTGGACAGTGTGGCGGATGAGGGGATGTGTGAAAATGAGGGAGGAGAAGGAGCATTAGACAAATGATCATATAAATAGAGAGAGGTGGGAGTGAAGGAGGGCTGTTGAAGGTTCAGTGACTTTTGAGTTGTACCTGCTAGTTCAGTGCACAATAATGGAATGCCCTGCATCTTCCACCGACATGCTCTCACCCTCACACCCACCAACACACACCCTCTCTCTGAAGGGCCAAGACTGGCTCTACAACAGTTTGACCAGAGGGGACTTCCTTCCTCTCTCCACCTCTCTTCCTGTCTACCTATCTGTAGTTGATTGAGTTCACCAAGATGTCAAACCGCTTATTGATCGCGAAAAACTTCCAGGCAGGCGGCGGGGGGGGGGGGTTCTTCTAATGATTTGGTTCTGATACAGCAGAAGGAGGGATTTGTGTTTGGTGTAATGGAAAGGTGAGTATACTGTAGTTTTTACAGCGGGTTCTTTCTATGTGTGTGCATTTTGTGTATGTGTGTTTGTGTATAATGCTGATGAAGTGGACATTTTTAAGCTGTTCCTGCTGTGCTGGGAACAACAGGGAGACATACAGATAGGGAAAAAGAGCACAGATATAGTGTGTATATGTGTGTTGGTGGTGGTGGTGGTGGGGGGGGGGTCTTGTATATTTGTGTGGCCACAATGTTTACGCCTGTAATTGTAATGAATTGATTTAGCTGCTCATTTCTGCCTCAGCTCACTAACCATAAAAACCAGCTCTGTTATGTTGAACTGAGATCCATATCCTACTTGTGCTGCCAGAATGAGATGTTGAATGGATGAAATCATGTCTCTCTTTTTGGATGGTTAGACACAGACACAATCTGCTGCTCTGAAGAGGTGATTCTCCTGTTGTTTCTGAACAGAACTTTTTTTTTCTTTTCTTTTTGTTTCTGCCTCTATTTATTCCAATAGTAGTAAGATTTTTCAACAGAAGTACTGATCATGACACCATGCACCATTAGATCTCAATAGAGGGAGAAGTTTCTGTGCGTCACAATACATCAGAAAGCCACTGGACATGTTTGACAGCTGCCTGGACATTGGACTGGGTAACAGCGAGAGTGTGAGCTGTGCTAATGGAACCACATCTGAATCACTGCATGACAGCTGTGCCATTTATGGTATTAAAAATGAATCATTGGACATGTACATTTGACCTGAGGAATGCATCCATCATACAGTATATCTATCAAAAAGAGATGACACTAAGAGTGAGATGTGGAGGAGAATAGGCTGGGTCAAAGGTAGTTGATATGGATCATCATGTTGCAGTTTTCTCTTTTCTCCCTTTCTCATTCTATTTTTTTTTCCACATAAGCACACATTCACACTCCCCAGCAGCTACATTAGAGTGTGGTGGTCACACAAGAGGCAATTTCACAGCTCTTGGCCTGAACCACCTCAGCACCTGCAACTCGATTACTTTACACTAGCATTGGTCTGCTTCTTTTTTTCCCCCCCCCACAGACACACAACTCACCACAGAATCTGTCGCTTCATGATACTGGTGGTAACATGTAAAATGTCCAAGTCATATTGCCAGCTGTCCGGTAAACAGCAAATAATTTTGTGGAACAGCAAAAGCTGCAAAAAATAATGAGTACAACAGCGCTGGGCAGGTGGAGATACCGTTCAAAGCTATAAAGCACACAAAAAGATAGTACATGAATATGAGCAGTGTGTTGTAGCCATTAATGTCTGATTCAGCTGGGTGGAGAAACAGTACAGAAATCATGGGCATGACATAACCTCAACACAGCTGCATAAAACTATAGCTTCCACTGGAAATAATTGTGATTAATGTTGGTAAGGGAAAAACACAGTGCCAACAAGAAATCCACTATGATGAATGAGGCAAAATGAAATGTAAGCTATACTCTGAAGCCTTGTCCACATGCATACAGATATTTGACATAATATAAGAAAAATCTGAGATGTAAGTCAGTATTTTGCTGTGGTTTTGAATAATTTCAGATAAAAAGAATAAGCTCACTGTAATGCAAACTTATGTAGAATCATTTTTGTGCTCATGTGCACAGACATATGTGAAATGAAGGTCATGTAAAGAGGACATTTAAAAAAAGATTTTTCACTGAACCATTCGAACTGTTTAGAATAATATGCATATTTGTGTGGACAATTGATTGCCAGGTTGTGGGTTATGCATTACATGCAAAATGAAATTTTAAATCATTAAGAAAAATGCACAAAAATGCTGATATTGACATGTTAAGTAAAGTTTTTTTTAAAATTCCTGTGTCCGCCCATTTATCCAGATTTGCTCCAGAATTTAAAGGGTTCTTCTTTGGCCCACACCTGACTCCTCCACCAGATTTTGTTATAGTTCATTGTGTAGTTTTCCTCATAAATATGACAGTATAGCATCCACCAACACATCTGACAGGCTTCTTGACAGGTGTCTGTCAAACTGTGGTTAACTGAACTCTGACTGCAGTTCAGTGGCCTGTTGTTCCCCCAGTCATTCACCATAGCACTCCTGTTTCTCTGCTGGCTTCTCATCTCTGCTGATGGAAGTTCCTCAACTCTCTGCCCTCATCTTGACACACACAAAATGAATACAGCTTATCTCTCCTCAATGTCAGACCGCTTCTTTCTCTCCTTTCTCCCCTTTCTCTGCTGCTGTCCTATTACAGCATGCTTTTTCAAAATTCCCAATCTCTTTGGACCTGGGGCCTGATTTTAAACAGATAGGTTCTTCTTCATTTTTGTCTTTTTCCTCTCTCTTCAGCCATATCCACTTCATCTTGGCTTCAGATGTTCTCTCTGCTCCCTGCATTCTCTCATGCCATTCTTTTCCTTCACCCTCCTCCACAAATTTTTCCCCATATGTGTCATTTTGACCCTCATTTCTCTCACACAAAGTCAGAAACATGTCCCCACTTTCTCCCCTTCTCTCACTCTGTTCCCCTTCTCTCTATCTTCTCATCATGACCACACTTACCTTCACCTCTCCCTCACCTCTTATCTCTCCTACCACCTGCCTCCTCCTCCATCTTCTTCACTCTCTACCTAACCCCCTTCCTCTTCCTCATCGTGTCTCGTGCTGACACCAGTCCCCCACCTCCAACCCCCCAAAGTGTGACCCTATCTCCGTCCTTCCCCCCCTCTGTCACAGACAGAATGGCCATGCCAGTGTTGATTAGAGTCTGCATGGCCAGATGCTCAGCTAGGCTTAGCGGAGGCCTGTGGGAAAGAGAGGTGCTTATTCTAGCCCCAGGAGATGGATTGAAAATGACGGGAACTAAAACAAGCAACCATTCTCTCATTACACTCACACATTGAACACACCTGCACATGCGCACTAGTGCACAAACAAGCACATCACAGCAGTCTTCTTAAGAGGAAAACAGATGCACAGACAAGCATGTTGTTAAAGAAATCACACACTTAAACAACTCATGCATTCTGCATTTTTTAATGTGCTGAATTATAAAGCAATTCGGCTGCTGGGTTGTTCAACCGTTATTACTGAGGACTGATCTTGATTGAATGCATTCTTTTTTTCTATTTGTCATACAACTCATTAAAGATGTGCAAACATGATATTGTAAACGCAGTACAAGTACATACAGTATGTGTGATACTGAGTACTAAATACCTGTAATGTAATTTTCACAAATTTAAAATCCATATACCTCACTGCGTGGAACTCATTGGGATAATTTGTGTAAGACAAACTGAAGCCAGAAATTCTATTTTGTGTGGATCGGTCACATCTAGCTAAATCTTCTCAGTGAGATCAATATCAGCAGCAATATTGATCCTGTGGATCAGATTGATGCATCCCTAACTACAGCTGATGAAAGCAACAATATGTGCCTCTAGGTCCCTGCTTTTTTTTTTTCTTCACTTTTTCATTTCCTCTGCTGTTCAACTCCTGCGCTCAACCGTGCTCTTTCTCTCACATTTCTATCCAACCACAGGATTTTTATCCCCTTTATATTGAGCTCTGATTTACATTTCCTGAAGGCTTAGAGCCACAAAGTGCACTTATTGTTGGTCTATTTTAAATAAAGCCATTAATATGTGGGATTTTGAAGAGGACGGTTTTTTTAAAATTATTATTTATTATTTAGGACTTATTGAAAATGTTATATAAATCAAACAACAGAGCTGAATAAAATAAAAAAAAAGCTTTAAGGCGTTCACTGGATCGACACACTGTTGTTTCAGAGGACATTATATAGCTGCAGGAGAATAAATACATTACATATCAGTCGCTCCATGAACCTGAGAGCAACCTGCCATAAAGGCCATCAAGATCGCTGAAATCTCATTCCAGATCATTTCTGTGAGGATCTCCTCAAGGCTATAGAGTTGAAAGGTCAGACACTGTCACTGATCTGCTCATTGATACTGTGAATGATTGTAAATCATCGAGCAGCCTGGAAAGGCTATTTAAGATTGACGTATGGATTTCTAGCATCTTGTTACCCTGTCTTCATCTTTTAAAAAGAAAATGGATGTGGAGTTGTTTAAATATTAACGGAAGATGCACCTCCTTAAAACTGCTACACAAATTGTTTTTGAAAGCAACTACCAAGGAGAGAAGTCTCTCATCTAAGTGTGAAATGCTTTTTGTGCAGGTGGAGATGCATGTTATTCAGCAGCTTAAATGTGCACGGGCTAAACGTCTTTATTGTGTGTAATTAAAACAGAGAATCAGTTAACAAATTACAGGTTTAAAATGTTCCATGTAGATTGTTAGTGCTTATTAATGTTTGAAATTTAACTGAGCTAATAATTAAACTTGTTTGTAACATGGTTCTAATTGGATGAAATAGGGAACATGATGAAATTGTGGGAAATTTCCTCCGGAGGACCAAGTCTTCTCTCTAACGTGTTTATGAGTCTGTCTGTTTCTGATGAATATTTTGATTTGATTTTATTATTTCTGAGTATCTGTTTTAAAAAAAATGCTGCACTACATTAGGGAATTTCAGAAGTGAGAAAAGTTTGTTTGGGCTGCACTGGGTTGGTTTTCTTTTGCGGGTGTCCTCCAGTCTGGCGAGTAGCTGAATCTCTGGCTGTGCTCAGCACTTTGCTCTAGCAGACTGACAGAAAGCCTCCAATCTGCAATCTTGTAAGAAAGTACCTCAAATACTGACCGATGATCCAAATAAACACCCTTGCACCACATCTTGACCCACGAGAACACACATACACACACTCACACAACAATGTAAAGTTGGTCCTGTAAATCAACTCTGTTGCCATTTTTTGGTTTAAAACTAATCTCTGCTAGACTACAAAATGCTGAAACCAGTGGAAAACTCATTGTGTGTGTGTTTGTGTGTCAGGGAGAGAGTGTGTACGTGTGTGTGTGTGTTTGTGTGGTGCATACTCAAGCATGGCGGCTACCCTGCAAGAAGATAAACTCTGTTTGCCTGTGTGTTCAGGTCAGTGAGTGCTATTTCCCTTCCATAAGTGGTTCCTCTCCCTGACAAAATTGCTTTTAAAAGCAATGACCTCATCCTTAATGTAAGCAGTAACTACATGTTGCTGGCATTGGTCTTTGTGGGTCTGGATTAAACACTGAGTCTCAATCTAGTGCTGTTTACCAATGCATTGACCTGCCCAAGATGGCTGCCTTGTGAAGGTCATTGCCTATTATGTTGCCCATCTCAGGACAATTGTGTGCATGGTTTGCTTCTGGCTGGGATACGCAGACACTCGACATTGACTGACACTGGCATTAAGAGATGAGTGTGATGTAAGGCTATGCTGTATTGTTGTATGTATTTTAAATGCAGTTCATTTCAAGTGTTCAGGCCAGTTTGGGTCCAAGAGCAAGACTTAAACAAAACTACTAAACCATTTTCTGCATACCAACCTTAGAAACATTTAGGAACTCTCTGGTATGCATTTAATTATTGTTAGATACATGTGTGTAAGGAAGTAGCTGATTGTCAACCAATGCAGTTTTCATTTTCACATCTAGCGCCCATGTTGTGTGTGTAGCAAATGTCCTTGCACCCATCTCTCCACCAATGGGCATGTTGCTCTTAAAAAGAGGTGTCATCTGGTGCATTGTTGGTCCACAGCAGAAACCAATTGTACCACTGACCAACAAAAACCTGGTCTAAAGTTAATGGTGCAGTAAATCCCCTGGAATTCAAAAGACACATTAGTCAGACAAGGTGCACCTATGCATGCATACTATGCTTGTTACACACAAAGATGTGCAGCAGCAGTTTAATATTGGTCCATTTACTTAGATACAGTCTAATAGAGTTGATGATGGGACTTTATGCATGAACAGATCCATTTGTGCATGAACGGATTCATTTCCTCTGCCGAAAACTCCAGCTTTACGAAGCTGCCATTTAAATAGTAATGCACCAGGTGCAGGCACACCTGGCCTTTAAATAGAATGCAGGGTGTTTTTCTAGAAAAAATACTTGAGTATTAAGTATTGTTCTTGTATTCTTGCTTTATTGATCCTTTGATGGTCCTGATCTTTCTTTCAGTACTGTTCTTTATTAGCTTTGTGACAGTACAGTCCAAACAGTCCTTGGCTTTCTTCCACGTTTGTGGCACAGGTGAAAGGTCACAAGAACACATGAATCTTATTGTAAGTCAAATGATCATGCATATAAACTTTGTGAAATCTCATGAGACCATGTGGCACGTAAACAAAGATTGTCAGAGCTACGTGAAATCAAAGCTGCCAACACCGTCTATTGGTCTATTTTCCACAATTTTGATATTTTTGGAGTAACTATACAGTTTTTAATGAACATGCGTATTGTTTACAGGCATCACCTTGCTATTTTTACAGAAAAAAGACTGTTTTAAGGTAGACTACATGTTATGTAATAGTATTATGTATGGCATTTAAGGTTAAATCAACATTGCACCTGTTACCTGGTTTAGAAAAAAACCCTAGAATGGGAGATGATGCTCTGATTGGTTTCATTCATGTTACACTCAAAACATATCTATAATTATATAAGAGACTGAATACAATCCCTTTGTGCTCCGCATGTGTCTGTAAGCAGAGAATTATGACCTTATCCACCCTCACTGCTTCCTTATTTAGGTTAATATGTGCATGCTCACACAAACACACACACACAAACAAACACACTCTCGTGCCTGTGGTGCCTTGCAGCATCTGGACCGTCTGGTCTCAGGTGCTCTCCTCTCAGCACTCAGTCTGTCATGACACGGAATACAGACGTACGCTCTCTCTCTCTCTCTCTCTCTCTCTCTCTCTCTCTCTCTCTCTCTCTCTCTCTCTCTCTCTCTCTCTCTCTCTCTCTCTCTCTCTCTCTCTCTCTCTCTCTCTCTCTCTCTCTCTCTCTCTCTCTCTCTCTCTCTCTCTCTCTCTCTCACATTAAGTAGCATTACAGTTTTTGGAAAGTACACTCTCTTTCCTCTCTGTGTTTTTTTCCCCTCCCTGTGTATTATTAGGCTTTATTTAGATCAGATTACAGTCTCATGTGCCCAGTTTCCCCCACTGCTCCAGCTAATTAAACCTGGTCTGTGTTATGTAAAGGTCTGGTAATCCTTTTTTTTAGGAAAACAGCAAGCAAACTGCCCTGGTTCTGTAAAAAAAAAAAAAAAAAAAAAAATACAGCAGCAAAACTGCAAATGCAACGGCAAAATCTTACATACATAAGTGAGTATGTGCCTTTGGTCTTGATCCCTGACAGCTATGTGGCTCTTCTCTCTCTCTCTCTCACACACACACACACACACACACACACACACACACACACACACACACACACACACGCAGCCTGGCAGTCCAACTTTAATTTGAATCTAAAACAGGTGTTTGTACGAGGTGGAGGACAGTAATTCCTTAAGCACACTGTTTATGGAAGGGGCTGCTGAATTTTGAATATTTCAGACACACTTATTACATTACGCATCGATAGCTAACGAGCTGTGTCATGATGCGAGTTTTTATATATTTTCTTTCATATATTTTTTTGGCTCATGTACGCGCTGACAGCTGTTTGGATCTGGGAGCAGTAAAGTCCAGTTCAGAGGTGCTTTCGGGGCTTTCTCACGTTGTACCTTCAGCACCATGAACACACACACACACATGCACACATACAAGCACACGAAACCACACACACATACCAGCAGTGCTAAAAGTCCCAGAGTAGACCAGTTGCATGTGGACCGAGAGGTGGCCTGATCAGTTTTGTTCAGTCATCCTCGTTATAAGGTAGAATAATTTTTACCTTAAACCATTGCCTACTACCTTCAACCATGCCTAAGAGGGAAAGACCACAACCATGTAGCCTATCACATAATATAGGTAAGTCTGAATCAAATGCACGTGTCATAGTCTTGATAGTCATTTAATTTTGCAAGCTAAGCTATCTATACTTTTGCAGAAATAAATATCTATTTCTTATTTGCTATCACTGTTATTTTTGATTGATAAAACTGAGCAAAACAAAAATGACATCATGAAATGTTCTTATTGAGGTATTGCAGTATCTACAGAGTCTCTAGTTTCAGAGGTATTATGCCCACAGGCTCATGTATTTCTCGTGTGTCCTCATGTACTCTCATGTATTTATGTGGATATTCAATCTGAGATCTATTTTCTAGGCTATCTATCGCTGGTCTTTATTTTTTTCTTTTCTCACCTATCTGTTAATTTTAAGATGAATGTTTGAAAGGACAAGAAAAATGTAACTCAGTCTCCTACCACAAAACCAAAGCCATTTTTTCGCCAGAAAATATCACTATCTTTAGCTCTTGACTTTACTATTTTTTACCCTAAAGGTGCATCAAATGTGTCATGAGAAGACCTTATCTTTTCGAGTACTCATCTCCTCATTTTGGAACTTCCTTAATTATCATGACTGTGTTCACTGTCTGGTGACATCAATTGTCTGAAAACTGCAGAGTTTTCTGACTTATAATATTATGTCTAATGCGTGCCAAGTCAAATAAAAGCAAAAAAATAAATAAAAAAATAAAAAGCACTCAAGATGCACTTCAGGGAGGGAAGCAGCTATGTCTTATTTTCACTTTTATCACTGAGATGGCAGTTAGCCAAAGTCATTGTAAAGGAAATGAGGGGTTGTACACACAGGGAAAATATCAAGACTTGATGCAGCACAAGAGCAAAAGTGATGATGCATAGCTTTAATTGCTTCTTGGAGTCAGCGCACCAGATAACACATGCTCTGTGTAATAATTCTGCAGAGAATATATACATATTTCCACCAATATGCTAAAAGCTGAGTCATTCATGTTTTTTTTTAAAGAGAGTGAAAAATTGAGGGGGAGAGAGAGCAAAGAGATTAGTTTGTTGATTGGATTGGATTGCTTCCCAATTCACCCCCCTGCCAGAACCAATAAGAAAGTGGAGATACAACAGTGAAGGGGGAGAGGATATGGAGAAGAGGGTGGAGGTGGCAGAGTTTGAGTGTAATGGTGTCGGGACCCTTAACAGGCTGTCAGATGCTGCTCACACACCAGCTGTGTGTTTGTGAGTGTGACCCAGTGATGAATCTTAATTACACAACGGAGGCCAGGCCATGTGCTATCTCATCATACGATGTCAGATCTCATAAGCAACAGCATCAGTGTGAGAGGAGGCGTGTAAAAACATGCAAAAGTGCATTCAATGTCTGTACAGAAAACAAGGAAAACACAGCTTTGAATGGGGTAGAGGAAAGAAATGATGTGGTGCAAGAGGAAATAAATCTTTGTCTAGGATGCTCTGGGGTGAAACTACTATGGTCGCTCTTGTAAGTCTTTACTTGGAGGACATAAAAGGTGTTTTGTGTTGCGTGACTGGTTGGGATTTTGCCATCGGCCCAGTCAATACCAATCAAATGTAAAAGCCCCTACTGCAGCCACTGGATCTAGTTTGTCCCAGGATGAGCTGGCGGATGAATACACCGTTCTAGCATTTCAGAGAAAGAATGGGGCTGGGGGCCGTTGTTGTGGCCTGCTGCTGATTCATCGTGGCCAGGGTGATCTCTAAAAGCAGGCCCCCAGCCCCCCAGAGTAATGGTTAATCATGGGAAGTCTGGTGTTAGGGTAAGTGTGCCTGTGTGTAGGTCAAGCCTATTTGTGGCGGGGTTGCGGTGGGTTTTGGCGTGCCGTGGTGTGACAGGGCTAGTCAGGCGGATGGGGCGTGTGTTGTTGTAGCCGTGGCAGTGGGGAAAGCCCTGTACAAGCAGCTCTCAGCTCTGCTGGCTGGGAGAGGAGCCGAGGCAGCTCTCCCAGAATAAAAAGCAGAAAAAAAAGCACTGTCCTTTTGTTTCCATGGCTGTTGTGTTCCCTCAGCTGTGGGTTTGGGAGTCTGGTCTGTGTGTCCTTCTGGTTGTCTGTGACTCTTCCATTGTGACATTCGGTCTAACTCTGCACCACTGGTGTTGTGCTCAACACTAATCCTCACACAGACATAGTCCACTTCCTGGAACGGTGGATATTCTCCTAATCAAAGAAACTATAGTGCAAAACACACTGCTGTTTTTGGATGAATTGGATTTTATTTCTACAGTGAATAAAAGTATAGTTAAACATGAAAAAATATTTATTCTGGAGAGGAGAAAAAGGATATTGATCTCTGAAGGCAGAGACACACTTAACAAATGTTTCATGGACTGATGGGACAAGTTGTCAGAGTCTATTCCACTTTTGATGATTCATATTTATGAACAGAATCAGGACATTTGACATCACCTAGGAGAACAGAAGAAAAAAATAATAAGAACAAAACTGTCCAAAATACAGTGAGGAAGCACGTACTTAGTGAGGTATTACTATAACACTGTACCTCCTTCTTCTATCTCATCTAAACAGATATTTATTCCTGTGGTTCCCTCCCTTTTAAGCTCTGACTACAGTATAAATGACCAAAGACGGACTTATTTTAATCAATCTGTTTTCTTCTGGTAAATAAACAAATGAGATTTCATGTTCTCGCAGGGTTTTAGTTGTTGTCTATTCACACAAATGTAATCTCAGTTTGCATATCCACAGTATGTTTTCTCTGGATTTAGTCATTACACCTCTGTCAAGGAGGTTTTGTTTTCATCAGTGTCTGTCATTGGTTTGTTTGTTTGTTTGTTTGTTTCTCTGTCTGTTTGCAGGATTACACAAAAATACTGGACAGATTTTCATGAAACTTGGTGGGATGGGATGGTTATGCTTGTGGCAGGGAAAACATCTGGATAAAGGGGCGGAGCTAGGATTTTTTTTTCACAGTCTTTAACCTTCTGAGATAGGGCACCATTTCTGTCTATTATGCATAAATTACCAGATAGATGTGATGAAACTTGGTAGAAGGGTTGGGCATGTAGCAAAGAAGACCCCATTTTGGACTTGAGACAGATAAAGGGTAGGATTCAGGATTTTCTTTCCACTTTTGTGAAAATTGCAAGATGAGGCTCTTTTTTTCCATTACGCATAAACTACTGGACAGATTTTCATGAAACTTGTTAGGTTAATAATTAGAATTTTGATTAGGTCTTAATTTAATTAAAGTGACTGTTGGGCTTTGGTGGAGGTATGAACTCTAGTGAGAGCCTTCCTATTCTGTTATGTGCTTCTTCCTGGCTTTTATGACTAAAAACAAATATGTGAATGTTGGTGGAAAAAATCTTAGCCTTAATGTACCAGCAGTTTATGCATATCCTCTTGCCAAGCCTAAATCAACCTCTCTTAAGTGCAACAGATGAAATTTTAAAAATGACTTTGTAACATGGTGCTTTTATTTTCTTTCCATTGGTATAACTTTGTATTTGTATCTTTATTTCAACTGCATAACGGTGGATAAAACTGAGGCACCAACCACTAAAATATATGAAGCTAAGAAACCAAAGAAGGGACAGTTTAACAGTCTGGTCTCCTTTCCTACATTTGATACATCATATTTCCTCCTCGTCATATATTGATCCTTGTTTGCATTTTGCGGTTCATGTATTTGTAGACACACAAAAGTGTATGATACTGTGGTGCATGTGTGTCACAGGTTTGCTCTGTGACTGCTGTGTCTTTCAGAATAGCAGGTTTAATTGGCTCTTGTCACTCAGACCTGCAGGAGGTGTGAACGCAAAGCATCACAGTGTCACAAAGACACCATTTCACTTAATGAACGATGCTGGGAGGGACTTTCTATATTAAATGCTATACAAGAATGGAAAGCACACACATATAGAAATACATACACACACTTGCTCAAGTAAATGAACATACACCCAGCTGTCTGCACATAAGGCTTTCTAAGGAGTGGAAGTCTGATATAATTTACTGCCTCACTGCATCTAACATCTACATTCTCTTCCTCTCCAGTGTGGGCTGGAGTCACTGAATAGTGATTTTGGTCTTCAGTGTTTCAATTATGTGTGAGGGACTGTTCCTCCACTGTGTGTGTATGTGTGAGAGGGTGTATGCTATTACCAAAATGCTGTGATTTCCAATCTTAAACCAGGTCTGGATGCAAAACTATTTTTTTATTTTTTTTGTAAATCTTGTACTTTTTTGACACCAGTTGAAAGAATTCACATGGTCTGCTTTGTTGGGCATCCTCTTACACTGCTGCAGGACATACGTCTCTATATAACAGAACTCAGACTCTGTACAGCAAACAGAAGGATTCTAATTTCTTGAAGGACACTTTGGTGAACCCCTCCGTCAAAAATAAATCTGCTCATCACTTGAGCCTGTTTCTGCCATCTGTCTGCTGTCGTTCCTGCACACTCGGGTCACAACTCTATTATCTGACAAAGACTGATGAGAGTTCTCCTGTCTTCATTTCCACAGGCACAGAAATCGTGGATAGAACGAGCGTTCAGCAAGAGAGAATGTGTCCATATCATAGTGAGCGCCAAAGACCCCCATAGGTGAGTATGAAGTGTGAAGGGAATAAGAAAAATCTCAATTAACCACATCATTCTTTAAATCATCCTACAATTACAGTAAGTCATTTTTGTTTGGGGATCAGTAGATTTAATTTTATTCAGGATTCAGCTGCTTGATTAATTGCCATAAAAGCAACAAGTCCCTAATGAGTGAGTTATAGCTAATGTTAAAGCCCAGCTCACATACAGCAGATGATGAGCCCTGTTTCACTACTGACCTTTTAAAACATGCCTCAGAGTAACATCACGCTGGCCTCTATTTGCATCACTGGTTGATGCTCCATGCTAATGAGCCAAACACTGACATTATACACGTTCAAACCACAAATGGGGAATTCGGGGTCAGGCTAGTTCATGAAGACAGTAAAATATTCCTCATCATTTTAAAAGGTTATTAATGTAAGATGACAGGAATCTACGCTAGTGTACCTCTCAGCAGATTTATGAGGGCCGTTATCGAACTCTTCGTTACAGCTGATTATGTTTCTTAGGGAGACAAACTCAGAGAGGGGAATCCCGCAAGTTCCTATTGTAAAACCCTCATATATGCTTATACACAGAAAAGTGGGTGAAAGCTCACCTTTGGTAAGAGATGACGTAAACATGGCGTGAGCATCTCCTGCCTCCCTCCCATCCCAAGGCTCCCGCTCCATCCTGTAAAGTGAAAACACAGAATATGAAAGCTGCATTCAGTACAACTGAACAAGCCTGGTTTCATGTAGGAATGTAACAATTTATATAGCTGTCAATCTGCTAACTCCTGTAGCTGCAGAGAGGGTGAAGAAGAGGAGAGCAAAGGAAAGAAAAAGACAGAAAACAAAAAGAGACGGAGCCAATCAAATTTTTTCAAGGGCCTACAGATCTTTTTCCTACCAATCAGGAGATGAAAGTCAGATGACAAGCTGTCACTTGAGCCTTACTGTTCTCTTACTACTAGATGTATAACTTTGGCAGCTCTCACGTTAGCAGGATCTCTCTCTTCCCTGCTACAGTAGTGTCTCTTGGGGCTCTGGCTTCTCACAACTTCAGTTATTCTCTGTAAAAGACTGTGTGATATATCAATCTTACATTCACTTTTTACTCTCCCCTCTCATCCAGGTGCTGTTGTGGTCGTCTGATAGGTCAGCATGTGGGTCTGCCCCCAGGAATCTCATCTAGCCAGAATGATAAGGCAGAACGTTTGCCTAAGAATGACAGCCTGTCAGAGAAGTGGTCGATCAGCAAGCACACACAGCTCAGTCCCACTGATGCCTTCGGCACCATCGAGTTCCAGGGAGGAGGACACTCCAACAAAGCCATGGTAACTCCAATAATAAATCTGCTTTGTTGCTTTTTCTCAGTGTACTGCTTCATGACATAGACAACATCCCAAGGCAAACAAGAGCAGAGCAACCTTATGATTTTTGGATATCTAAAAATATGTATCCAAACAACACAAGGCAGCAAGACATAAACTTGTGACTGTTGATTTTGACCTCTGATGGAAGCCCTCGCCCATGCTTATTAGAATATGGTGGATAATATTAGTGAGATGGATCATTGTCCCAAATTCTGCGACAATCTGATGATCAGTATGTGAAGTTGTGTTAAAAAATGGATAAATGGAGATTTATACCGAGATGTCATCCAGACGAATAGCAAGTGATTGACATGTACGAATTCAAAGATAGACTAAACTAAGTGGTCCTTCCTTAATATACTGTTAGAAGAGGACTGTAAAAGCTGAAAGCTTAAAGACCCTAATAAATGAATGTGATTTATGTTCCATAGCAGCAGTAAAGTGATACAGAATGACAGCACACATGTATAGAGGAGGGAAGTGTTAGATGCGTGGCTGATTGTTATGACAGTGCTGTAAAAATGATTGAATATTCTATATATTTTGAATTAATGCATTTCATACATAGTCCAAATATAAATGGAAAATATGCAATAAGAAATCATGAAGCATCCCTCTGTACCTTCCTCAGTCCAGCTTCTCTTTAAAATACATTATAGATGGCTAAATAATCAAATTTAAAAGCATCACACATAACAAAAGACAAATTAATCAAATGTGTTTAATTGTTCCTTCCTGAAGGAGTTTGATTGTACATGTTATTCACACAGTTACACATTAACATTAGGAAAACCATGGTTAAAGAGTGACATCACACCTACAGTACTGAAGCATTCAGGGAATTCAAATGATTAAGGCTGAATTGTGCCTGATTTATTCCCAGTGATAAATTATTAATCCAGACATATGTCAGGTTGGCTGTCTGAGAGTGAATGAGGTAGATTAACAGATTTTCACTAATGCATGTGGCTCAATCATAGTAAACAGCTAATCAATACTGTGGTGGCTTGAAAAATGAAGCCAGGCCTTCAGGCAGGTCTGCAGCGCTCATCCATATCCCATTCTTTCCATTTAACTTTGCCCTCACAGATTTCTTTCACACTGAATGCTTTCATAAAATGTTCACATATATTTGTGAATGGATCATATGTTCCTGTTTGTTAAGAATGTCCTAAATGCTGTTTTTAGGGTCCTGAAGCTACCTGCAAATATCCGAAGCTATGCACATTCACAAGGCACAGAAGCTTAACTGTGTCTGTTCTGTTGACTCATCCAAAAGGCCACACACACAGTCCAGTCACTACAAGCTGTCACACTTTCCTTAAAGTTGTGGTGTAGCAAAAATAACATCTACTTACTCAGAGAAACAAAAACAAGCATTCAAATACTGATAATGATATTGATTATCATGGCAATAACTGAAACTTTGAAGCATTTATATGTTTATGTCTCAGCCACATGCAGACTTCAAGTCAGCATGCGGCTGATGCGTGATGCAGATGTATTTTACCACTGACACATGCCCCACTGTTTTCAGTACGTGCGAGTGTCTTATGATACGAAGCCTGACCTTCTGCTCCACCTGATGACCAAGGAGTGGCAGCTGGATCTGCCTAAGCTGCTCATCTCAGTCCACGGGGGCCTGCAGAACTTTGAATTACAGCCCAAGCTCAAACAGGTCTTTGGAAAAGGGCTCATCAAGGCTGCCATGACGACCGGAGCCTGGATCTTCACAGGAGGCGTCAACACAGGTGAAGTATATACATTAGTAACTGATGTAGATCAATCTCTGCTATTGATTAAAAAAAAAAGATGAATTCCCTTGAATGTCACTGTCAATATTTGCATGTGTATTGTGTGTAATATATGTAATATTTCATCTAATTTTTATGCAAAATGAGAGGGTATGTACTTGAGCTAGGAGTGTGATGAGTGTGCTCAAATGTTCTCCTGAGTTAGCAGCTATTTAATAACCATTTATCAAGTCCTTCTGGGCTGTGAATGTGCTGAACCTCTGGGCCACTGTGAAAGGTTCTTTTAAGTGTATTACGAGCACCCAACCACACTTAGAGACGCTCAGAGTCAGACCAGACAGGTGAAGTCAAGTGTCTAGATTGCTTATTTTAGTGCTCAAAGTCAATGAAAGGATGTCACATTTAAATGAAAAGGTGTATTTGATTGCCCAAACTGTATGATTACTGTGTCAGAAATAGCAGCAGTCAATTATAGACTTTAAAGGAGTGGTGTTCCATCGAAAGGAGTATAGGAATTTCTCCATTAGACTTAAGAAGATTCAAGGTTGTTGAGATGATGGGCTTTAGACCTCTGTGACTAAAGAAATCTCTTTCTGGAGATACTGAGTTGCTGGATGAATGTGGTCTGACACTGGATTTATTAGGAGCTCAGTGGACTGGATTGTGAACTTATAATGGGGAGCCTGATAAGGGATTTTCCATCTGTAGTATGAAGGTAATATGACAGTCTGACGGGTCAGTGTAGTTTCTGTGATGACACTGGGCTGTCTCTGTCAGAGACACCAAAGTTGGAGATATGTTGAACGCTGCCATACATTGAACAGAGAGGGCTGTCTGCTTTTTAAGATTAACTACAGTACATGTGAGCAGAAAGACCTCGGTATGATGTAGATATTTATCCATATCGTGGTTTAAGTACCAAATAAAATGTCCACACGTGAGTTACAATTCAGATGTGGGACACTTGTATAGCTCATTTTTAATTCTCCTTGATGCACATCAAGCTGAAATAAACACTTCTGTTTAAGACATGAATTGTCTCCTGAGAAACCCCGGCATTGGCTCACAATATTTCCAACTCGAGGTGGAGGGTTTAAGGGTCCAATCCAGAGAGAAACTGACAGCTACAAGATGATTGGGAGTTTGTGACAAAATGAGATGTCATAAATGTATTTCGTCACAAACATGATGTGCTTGGAATGAAAATATAGTGATACGTCAGCTGACGGTCTGACAGTGCATTAATCATGCATGAATATGGAGTCGTCGTACATATGGAACGTAGTCTCTGTGAGTGAACTTCGACTCCACTACTTTTTTGATCTCGGCAAGCTATGTATAGTGGCATTACATCAGTGTGTGTTGCAAAATAAATACATTTTTATATACTGGGTTGGTATGGAGTGTACTGCCGGAGTGTAAGAAAATATTAGAAATATTATATTAGAAATATAAAACTACACTTGAGTACAGCAGTATATTCTTTTTAGGTACTGTATCTATTCAAAAACATTGATTCTTAATTAATAACATGCAAAGAATGTGACAGTGTTTTTTTCAGTGTTGTAATCCTTTTAACTCTTGCACTCCAACATAACAGTGTCAGCTGATACAGGAACAAGCAAGCACATATCTCTACTGTAAACCCAAATAAAACAGGCCTATGAAACAATAAATGATAGATATTATATCACCAGATTCTTGCAAAAGTCAGCCCCAAAGGACTCCATGTTAGTTTCTTAGCTTTATGTCTATAAAAAGAAAAGTATTTTTAGTGACTTGGGTTAAATTTAGCATGCTTTAAGTAAAGAAGTTATACAGTGTTGGGAGCTGTAGAGAGCCCTCACTTGAATACAGAAACAAATAGAAAGTAAGATTTAGTGACAGAATGGGTGCAAAGCCAAGAAAGAGGAAGAAAGAAGCCTGAATAATGGATGGAGGGATATATTGGACGGATAGTTGAGGTGGGGAAAGAATGATTGTCAGTGGGAGAGATGAGATAAGATGGCCTCCAGGCCTGACTGCTGCTCCCATGAGGTGAACAACGAGAGGCCTTGAGCTATGACCTGTCTGTGTTTAAACATTGGCTACCACAATGTTGTCTTCTGCACTTAAAAGATTGTCTTTATCTTTCACAGCAGGGTGTATCTTTGAGTTTAGTCTGCGTATTGATCGTGGCAAAACTGATTTTGTTATCTCTTTCTTTATCCTTCTCTCAAAAACTTCCAAATATCCATGCACACTCACACTCACAAAAACATACAGGGGTCATTCGCCATGTGGGTGACGCACTGAAAGACCACGCCTCCAAGTCGAGGGGAAAGATTTGCACCATTGGCATCGCTCCATGGGGCATCGTAGAAAATCAAGAGGATCTTGTTGGCAAAGATGTAAGTCCCAAAGAACAATAGGAAACCGTAACAGAGTGCATGCTATAACCCTGTTTTATGTGCTTTTATGTGAAAAAATGCCCAGTGCAGTCCACAGTTGCCAAAGCCTGCAAATTGCCACTGACAGTTTATTAACTGAGATGCTGAGTAAGCCAATCCAAACTGTAATAAACAGGCTTTCAAAGTGAATTGGACAGCTGCTAGAACCACATGAGACCGTTCAGCACATGCTGACTCATTCAAATTTCTGGAATCAATGTCATGTTATAGTTAAAAATTCATCAGTATGTGCTTCACTCTGTCCTTCCGAACAAGTGAAGCAGAGACGATTAATGTTGGTGGATGAAATGAGATTATTAAGTGCTGGAGCGCTTTCTTCTCACTCGACTGGTCTCAACTCTGTCTCTAATGACCAGATGAGTTTACTTGAATTTGTCCGTGGACCAAATCTGAGAGCCCTAAGACAATGAGTCATTAACATTGTACAAATATTCACCAAATTATGTGAATGCATCGGGGCGTCTTGAAGGAGAACCTGCTGTAGAAAAGACAATAGCTATTGAAAACACACAGGAGAAATACAGAGGCAGCGATAACACTTTTTTGTAATTATTTATTAATAACCAAACATCTTCCCTTCACCCTGTCAAAGCGATGTGCTTAGATGTTGTGTTCAATGTCTTTAAGGGGCACTCCAGCTATTTAATAATGTACTATCATAGACTGTAATAGATTTTTAAAAACAATTGTCAAACTTTCTGCAGTAGAAGTAGAGACTATCCTGATTTTTAGTGCGTAGGTAGGAGGGGTCAATGAAAATGCTGCATCTATATTTCCAATAATGCAACCAATAGATTCTCTTTTTCAGTGTGTGTGTAGTAAATGCATCTGCCTTACAAGCTCTACACCCCAGTTTGTACCATAGGCTTACCTTTCAAACGTGTAGCCTGCCCATGACATGTAAATTGAGGTGTAAAATCAGTGGAATTCTCCTTTATTTAGAACACACTGTAATGTCTGCTAAATGTATTTTTTTTGCCTCTACTTGGTTATATTAATAATGTTAAGAAAACCCACCTTTGTTATCATTACTCCATAAACCTTTCATATGTCAAGTTGCCCAGTGGGCTCCTGGGATGTTTGCTTATTATCTTCTCTCGTCTAGGTGGTGCGTCCATACCAGACCATGTCCAACCCCATGAGCAAGTTGACGGTTCTTAACAGTCTCCACTCCCACTTCATCCTGGCAGACAATGGCACCACAGGAAAGTACGGCGCTGAGGTCAAACTGCGACGTCAGCTAGAGAAACACATCTCCCTGCAGAAGATCAACACACGTGAGTGAAATTTACTGTATCTGCGTGCAATTAATACAGCATTCTGACCTACCCACCCTAACCAGAGGAGGTGTTTTAACATGATGCAGCAAGTGATAACAGCATAATGAAAGTGTAATCCTCATTTAACAATGATCCCACAGTGGGTTAATTAAGTTCAAATGTCATAGCCGCAGCCAGACGAAAATTCAGATTACTTGCTTTATACTGAACACATGCTGTCAGATAGTGTATTTTTAGGTAGCTGTGATATGACTCAATAAGCCTTTGAAACCGTCCCTCCCTTCAGAATGGGTTCATTTTTAATTTCAAAGCTTCCTGACAGCTCAGATGAACTGATGAATTAACCTGTTTGATAATCCTTTGCCTCCCGTTCTGACGTGCCGCACAAGCCAGCAAACAACAACACAGACAAAATGACCCGCACGCGATCATTGTACACGTACATGCACAATAATGCACACTCCAGGTACATTGAGTTGTACTTCTATAGACAGACATAGAAGAAAGAAAGCTACATCAGATGTGTCAGTGTATTTTTTTTTATATTTTCATCTTTTATTTGATGCTTGTTAGTGCAAACCAATTCAAGAATGGTGGCATTTTAAATCACTGAGACAACATCACAGATTATTTTGACACAAGAATAACAGGCTATTATAACTCACTGCTGTTAAAACTCAACAGAATCTCACTCTATTTTGTAATCCTTTGCAGCCCTCCATGTCTTCTTTTTCATAAAAGTACATTATGCTCATGCAGGGGCAGCAAGAGTATTTTACAACACTTGTTTGTGTGTCTTAAGATGTAGGTCTTTATGTCCTAGTGTGCATTAATGTGTCTGTATGTGTGCATATTAGCCTTTTTGTAGAACTTTCATCCACCATTGAGCCCCTGTCACATTGCATTTCTCTGTTTTCAATTTCCACATTATACCTTAGCTACAACCCAAATGGATTTGCATGAATACAAAATGCATTTTGGTCTTTTTCTCTCTGTCCTCTTTCTTTCTCTCACACATACTACAAACAAAGACATGAGCGCACACACAAACCTTACTGATACCCTTTAAATACATTTCTCAATTGCCTCTCAGAGCATTGTTTAAAGTGTGTTAGGGCTGGGAACAAGCCCAAGTCAGAGCAACATTGTTTTCAGCCATGATTTATTTGTTATAAGCTTCTTTTGTTGTCAACATAAAACCAATTTATTATAATTTCCTTGGGGTTTGGGTGACATTCTAACATTAATGCTTATTTAGAAACTGGGGGTATCGGGAAATAGATGTTAAGAACTGTATACATGGTAACAGAGTTGAGAGCAATAAACTTCCTTCCTGTTCATCATCCAGTCATGTGACCTATGGACTTCCCTTTGTCATCCTATGCCTGGATTCATACAAAAGGGGCTGGGAAGGCAAAGGGACGCCCACTCGTCATACAAGCATCTGACCATTCATATGATGGTAATGTACAGTACCACTCTAAATGGGATAGGATGGGATCGGGCGGGATGGGACAGGACAGGAGATGGGATAGGATAGGACGGGATGGGACAGGATAGGATAGGATCTGTTGAGGTAACTACAACATCAGAGCTGTAGTCACTCAGGAGCCTGGCAGTGGCCTTGTCCAGGTTTCTGAGCCTGATGGAAGTAGCTCCTCTTTAACATTTCCGTTCTGACCCTCTGATTCCTGTAGTGCTTCCTCATGGAACCGTTATTGTAGCAAAACTATTTCCATATGTGAGTGAAGAGTTGTGTATCTGTATCTCACATTTGTAGACGTGTAAAAGAATCTCTAACTAAGCTTTTTACAAATCTGTATTCATTTTGCAGGTATATTGAGATTTGTAAATGTGTGGACTGGTGGTATGTAGGCTGAACAACTTCTGAGGTAGACAGAATCTCCACACACATTTGCAAATTGCCACCCAAATTGGCAGATCTCTCCCAGAGCAGAGGTGTTGCAAAAGTGGAGCAAAATATTTGAACTTTTCCCCATTGATTTGTATGTAATAATTTACATATTTGTCTACGCATTTCCAAGTCTCAACACACTTGCAATTATAAATTCTGATTTGTAGAAATTCTTTATGTATTCACAAATTTGATTATGCAAACCAAAATTCTGATTATTCATCTGCAGATTCCTGCACACATTCAGAAATCTAACATTTTTTTAGTGCCCCATACTTCCCCGATCGCAACAACTCAAAGAGGCCATATTCTGTATGTCCTGCATCCTTAATGATTCCACTGGCCTGGGTTCTGCCGTGCCTGGTGTAAATGTCGTGTAGGGTGTAGGATGGGGAGTGCTCCTACCCAGTGGTACGTCCCAGCAAACTGAACACATTCTGCAGGGCCTTGCTGAGTATTGATGTTCATGACAATTTACTGTACTGTCCACAGCTCTGGTGTAGAATGTTTTTTTGCGTGTCTGTGGGCACATCCTTAGTTTCTGCAGCTATCGGAGGTGATAAAGGCACTGCAGTGTCTTTTTGGTCAGGATGTCAGTGTGGACAGACCATGTCTGTACTCAATGATGTGGAACCGGTACCTCATTGATCTTTAGGTGGTTGAAATTCCTCTCCTGCTGCTTTCCAAAATCCACAATCATTTCCTTGGTTTGCTGATATTCAGTGCTATTCAGGATTTTTCATTAAACTACAGTGTCAGATAATCTCAGTGGAGTTCAAGGTTGCATTGCTAACCAGCTTCAACTTAATAGCCTGTCACTCAGGTTGTTAACAGTTGCCTCTACTAATTGATTTACGTAATATGAAGTCACAGGTGTGGTACAGTATAACTTCACGTCAACACACTCTTGACAAATGTGCCGCATATTCATTGCTTTGTTGAATGAATGTTACTACAATTCATATTTCACTATAAATGTTCAACCGCTGTGTGCGATAATTGTATGCATACGCGTCTGTGCTATATACTGTACATCCTCGTGTGTGTCTACTTCAGTTCCTTTCACAGCTGCAGGGTTGGCAGACAAGCACCATTTCTTTATTTGATTACCTGTCTACATTCGTGCGAGGAGTGAATCAATTCTCCTCGTACCAGGCCTCCTATGGGATCCAAGTATAGCCTGAGGTCCTGTCAGGGAGAGCAGGATAAAGAAAATAAAGAGGAGTAAGGCTGTTTCGTTTGAATGGCCGAACATGGACCACACACATCTACAAGCCCTTTTGTTTTGTTTTTCATTCAGCTCACAGTCACACATAAAAAGAATCACAGGATGATAGAAGTGTGGTGGATATATACCCATTATCTCCCCTGTGGTATTTTGTGATGTCTGGGCCATCCATTAGCTAATCCTACTGTGTCTGAGCGCAATTTTCCATGCAATGACTATCAACATGTGACTGACGGAAAACCTGTACGAATCAAATTGGCTCCAGAATATTGTAACACAGTTTCTTTGCTGCCACCTGCGACAGCAAGGGCTGTTTCTGGGTTGTCTGTCTGTCCCATTCTGGTGAACATGATATTGCAGAAACACTTAGACGGAATTTATTCAAATTTGGCACAAACGCTCACTTTCACTCATGGATAAAGTGATTAGATTTTGGAGGTCAAAGCTCAAGATCACTGTGACCTCTCGTCTGTTGTAGTCTTTTGAATGCCATGTCTCAGAAATGGCTGGAGGGAATTTCATTTATATCTGGAACAGGGAGAACTGATAAGAATACTTATTGAGTAAAACAGCAGTAGTCCACTACAGGCTTATTAGTTTTGCTGATGTTTAGCCTCAGGTGACTGTCAGTCCATTGTACTCCTCTGTAAAAATGACGTCTAAGGGAAGACAGCGAGTTTCTTAATGGAATAAAAATATGTAAACATAGGGCACATGTTAAGGAGTGCCAGAATTTTGGTGGGTAAATGACTAATAGGTACAAAAGTCTTGCAACTGATCCAGTAGAACACTTCAGTCATCAGCAACACAGGCTGCAATGGACGCCACGTAATCCTTTAGGGCAACTTTGACATGACAAACATGAATGTTGCCTCCAATTAAAAACATCGGCGAACAACCAGATGTGCCTTCGATGGATTACGTTTCAAGTTTTTGCATGGAGTCTACAACCACAGGTCTGTATGCTGACCGGTGGCTTACCACAAGCACTTTTCCTAGCAGATGAGTCACTCAGGCTCAGCAACAAAAGCCAGGGAGCCTTCAGGACAACAGGTCACCTTCCAGCTGCCACATTTAAACATATACATTTTCCAGCATATGGACAGACTTAGGTTGTTGTAGGTACCTTAATAAGACATGATGCAGATGATTACAGGGACAATGATTCAGTTTAACCAGTGATCATGAACATTTCATAATCATATATAGATTTTTAATTTTAGAAATATATTTCTAAAATACAAAATAAAAATAAAAAATTAAATTAATTTTTTTTAAATTAAAAATATATTAAAAAATATATATTTCTCATCCCAATCTCGTTTTTACCATCTCCTGAAGTTAGCGGACATCGTCAAACTCAAATATGGGGAAAAAGAAATCAATAAAATGATTGGCACCATTCAGCACAGTTTGCTCAACCATTTTACTGCTGTTTTGACATGTCTTCAGCAGTGGCCATAATGTATTTTAATCCCATACCTGCCTCAGAGAGATGACAAGTTAATGAGGAAGGGAGAAGAGTGAGAGAATGAAGACAGAGAAAAGGGATTGAGGGTGAGCAGAGAGGGAAGAGAATTACAGAGCGAAGGGCGCTAAAGCAGCTGAGGAGGATGCAGGCGGTGAGACAAGTTATTACCTCGAAGTGTCTTCACCGAAAAAGCTGGATGGAAAAATGAAAAGGCTGCAAGAGAACATAGTAGGCTTCACTCATGAATGTTTTCTTATTTTCTCTCAAAATTGAACAAGCAACAAAATAAGAAATCCCTGCATTGTATTCACTCACCTTTCTGTTTTTTTCACACACGTGAAAATCTTAAATTGGATGCTCTACCCAAAGAGGAATAATAGTCTTTGAATGAATCGGGCACCTTGAGTGTGCCCTCTTCCATTTTACCCAAACCACTTGGAATATTAAATCGGGTGCATGACTTCTTTGAATGTGTGCATTTCTGTAGGCATGTGTGTCTACTGTGTAACCTTCAATAACCTCCTATAGCAGTGGTTCCATTAATCACAGCATAGGTAAAAGATGAAGTAGCTGACCTGGGGTAATTGAATCAAGAAGGCATCAGGCCTTGCCTTGCAGATTAGCTGCGACATTGTGACCTCCACCATGGAGCAGCCCATACGTAAGAGATTACAGTTAAACCGTGGTACATGGGAAGTCAAGTGGCTTGTAAGACTATTCTTTCAAGTACTATAAGTGCCTGTACAAACTTGTGATTTTTTAAAAAGTTTTTTTATTTATTTTTTTAGATATTACTAAGGATATTGACCCTTTTTGTGCTGTCCAACTGTGTGACCAACTGGATTACTTGGTTGCTTTTGCTCTTTGACACACATCACCCAGCTGCAGTGTGAACCTAGCTTACAAATATCACCCCCTGCTGAATGTGACTCTATTCAATAAAGCACAAATATCAGGGAAACAATATGGTGGAAAGCTTGAAACTTATAGCATGCAAAAGTTAATTTAGATCACTTATATGTGTTTGGTAGTTTTTCCTGGGCAGTCGTTATTGTCCCTGTGCAGCTGCATTGATAGCTAGTTAAATCAGTTGGGCTGAACTGTCACTAGAGGTGGAACAGACCATAAAATATTTGCAAGCGCATGAGAATAAGTGTAATGAGACAGTGTGGGGACAGTCTGGTGTATTTATGCACAAATGGATACAATAAACATGCCAAAATGATAAACATGAACTGCCAGAGAGTTCATCTCTGTGGTTTAGAGATAACACAGCCAGTGGAGGGTAGGCTTGAATGTATAACTTGCTCCAGGTATTGTCCCAAGTTGAGGCTGCACATGAATGACAGCATGTTATGTGGTGTGGAAAGGATTTGAGTGCCTTATCGGTAGTGGGACCTGTGGTAAATGTCTTTTGGAAAAGTCGGAGTGGTTTTGACAGGGTGGCGAGAAGGTTAGAAATGTCCAGGTAGATGACTTATGCACATTCCACTTTGAAGGTTTGCAGGGGGGCTGGAGACTATCCCAGCTGACATTGGGCGAGGGGCAGGGTACACCCAGTGCAAGTCGCCAGTTCATCACAGAACTGACACATAGAAAGACTATCAACCATGCTCACATTGACACTTAAGGGGAATTTAGAGTAACCAATTTAATGCATGTGTGGATGGTGGGAGACATCCAGTGCACCTGTAAGGAATTATAGGAGAACATCAAACGCCACACAAAAAGGCCCCAGGTCTGGATTCAAAGCCAGAACCTTCCCTCTGATGCAACAGTGTTAACCACTGTACCACCATGCTGCCCACTATTATTATTAAACAAAATTCAAACATGTAATATAACATGAATTCTCTTATTAACTGTCTAAATATTATCTTTTTACATTCAATCCTGTCATACAAATGGCATACAGATTTTAACTGTGAAGTCAAAACAACATGACATATTTACATCTCCCCAGCATGGAGCCCTTATTATGATATGTTTGTTATTGCTTCTATGAATCATTTAAGGCAGTACAGAGTGGACATATGCAGTATGTCTCATCTGCAGGGGTTTCAATTTCTAGCCACCAAAATAAAAAGTAATTAAATTATGGATTACTTCTACTGAAATATAATGCATAAGTCTGATTAGTAATGTTTTAATTTAAATGTTTACTTCCCATTGGCAATGTGTTTTCTTCATCTCATTTTCCTATTTAAATTAGCTGTTTATGTGGTTGGAAAAAGATTGTATTGCTGCCCATCTGCCTGAAAGCTGTTTACTTGATAGTCGAGAGAAGCTACATATTTTCTACAGCATACTTTTCATTTGTTAAATTGCTCCTGGGTTACAGGCATCAGAGCCGAACACTTAAAATCCAGCTTTGGTTGCATGGGTGGACTGGGTTTAATAGCTTCAGATGTGACTGTTTTTTTAAGTATCTAAAATGTTGCAACAAGGATGGAAAAATAATGTCTATATTTCCATTTCTTTCACATCTTTCGTTGCACCGTCGTAAGGTTGGGTGATGTTAATTCATATACCAGAATATCTGGGGAATAGGAGGTGTTTGTCTGCTATTAAGATAAATTAATGAGTAATGAGCCAATTTAAATTTCAGTAATTGTAATTACATTATTTCATTTGATAATGTAATTAGACTTCATAGGTAGTGGAGTTACATAGCTTATTAGCAGCTGATTTGTAGAACATGAACTGAATCCAGAATGTTGTGGCAAAAACAAAAAAGTCCCACAAATAAATATCTTTTCTTTATTGAAGACACCATTCTCATTTTACTGCTGAAAAGGTAGCATAGTTGGTCAGACTGAATCTGAATTCCTCTTGATGTCACAGCATGATTGAAGAGCTAAAGTCTGAGACAAGCTTTGCCCTTTAATGTCCCGTCGCTCCTGACCTTTTGTCCCGTAGCCTGTTGAGTCATGTCACTTCACAGATGCGATGCTTCCTGTCTGCGTTCGTTGTTCTGTTCACGTGTGTCTAAGAGTGTTTTTAAATTAGCGGTGAGGGGTGTATGAAGACGACAACACACACACACACTGTAGCACACCTCCTACAGTCATGCTGTTTCTAATTTGACAAACAAGGACAAATTCGCAGATGCTCACACACGCCAACACTCACAATACATACACAGAGAATGAGTCACTGCTAGATCCTTAACTACGACTATTTAAGCATGTAATGTGTGTCTCACTTACACGCTCCCCCCCCCCCCCAATTCCGTCTACT
Organism: Chaunax sp. Z400; assembly: GCA_037577475.1. Lineage (NCBI taxonomy): Eukaryota > Metazoa > Chordata > Actinopteri > Lophiiformes > Chaunacidae > Chaunax > Chaunax sp. Z400. Next base: position 5,930,793 of record CM075187.1, read on the forward strand.
CCTCGTTGCTTCCTCGTCTCCAAGGCAGGATAAATATAGACAGTTGTGGCCGTGAAGTCCCATAGACCATCGCTCTTCATTTTCTCTGCCTCTGCTTTTTCACACTTATTCTGGGGTAGTTTCCCTCCTGAGAGATAAGGTGTAGGCACTGGGTTAAAACTATATTAGAAATACAGAGTTGAGAGAGAGAGAGAGTATGGGTTTGAAGATTTTGCTATCTGATGCGTTGGAGTGTGTGAATGGTGCATGGGTTTAGTCAAGAATAGGAGGTGGAAAAGAGATATTACCACAGGATATACTAATATGTCCCTGTGTAAGTCTGGATATTTATTATTGCTATTTTTCTCAAGAATTTGGTTAATAAAAACAAGTCAAATCATAATAATATAAAAATCCCAGTGAAATTTAAATTTTAAATATGCTAGTTAGAGCAGTCAGCAACACAATTGTTGATTTCCACTCACTCCGTATGCTATTTTAATATATTGTAAGCACAACAACCAACACGGTGCTTGTAGTAGTAGTACTTGGGTGTTTCGACTGCATGGGAGTTCTGCTATTTTAGTTAATGTACAGTACCAGTCAATAGTTTGGACACAGTTACCCATCCACTTGAATGGGAAACTGTGCCCAAATTTTTGACTGGTAGTGTATGTACAGCAGCGCAAAGCATTAATAAATGCAGACTGATGTATTGTTGTTCCTGTTTGAAACACATTAAACATTATTTTTCTGATTTAAAAGCATTTACTGCGAGAGGACTGTTTAATTCATTTAGTTTATGCATGTTTCAAGTATTTTTGCATTATTGCTCTGCATTTGCTCCAAGCATTTAGTTTGCTCTTGTCTATAAATTCACCCAAGATGCAACAGATTGATGTTATACCCAAAACAGATGTGTTTCTGTGACATTTATTTATTTAACATCTATTTGTAGTGCAAAGTCAGAGACCCATATCCATTAAAAGACTAAAAACTGGCTTTGTTCTACCTCATTTGAATGAACCCCCCACCTGTTTGTGCCTTTCCTCCCACCTCTGCACAGTGTGCTGGCAAACAGCACAGTATCCCTTGGATGGGCAAATCAAATGTCAAGGTCAGGATACTGGTTGCACTGGTTGTGGTGCTGCCATGAACATTTATCAGGAACTCAGACTTATCCAGAAACATTAAAAACCAAGTGTATAAATAAAAAATTTTTTTAGAGAAAAACAGAGATGGAGACAAAATGACAAATAACAGCATCTCCCTCCCACATGCAATGGCTTCACCTCTTGGAGATGCTTAAAATAAGAATGTGTGCTCTGTTGCACCTGTCCACACACCCAGCAGTGATATCACGGCATGCTGAAACACCCTCAAGTACACTACTGATTCACATCAGCACGGTGGGAGATCAGCAAAAACAAGATTTTCTGCTTTAATTTAAGGAATTAATTACACTTTTTTTTATGGAGAGCAGAGTCCCACCTCTTTTCTGAATTAGCAAACATACAGCGATGGAAAAATGAAGTATTATGAGAAAAGAAGAGAATAAAACACAGACTGGATAATATACAGAGTAAACACTTTATTAATTTCACTAAGAGGGATTCCCATCTTCACCAAATAATCAGTAACAACTCACCAGCAGTGGTTTAACATTTCCATCTAGAACAATTGATATCATTTTGAAAGTGATGACTCATGTAGTTATACTGCTCTCAGTGTTTTATTTGATGTAAAGGCAGAGTACAGACCATAAAATCCGCCCCATAGATACAATAATTCAAAGGAAGCTTTCTAAAAAAAAAAACAGGATTGAATTGAAAAACTGTAAAATTGCAAGTTGAGTTGAAGCAGCAGTTGGCAGAGCATTAACATTTTCTGGCTCAGGGCTTCAATTCCCACTCATCACTGTGACTGTCTTTCATTGGCAGCCCCAGTCTAAATTCAGGTCATGTTATATCTTTGGATCCATTAAAGCTTTTCATACATAACTTATAATGCAAATGTATGTAAAATTAAAAACAACATTTCCCAGTCATCCCACACAGGAATTACCAATAATAACTTGCAGATCCAATAAAATTTTAAGATAACAAATCTGGTGCCAAAATATTATTTTTTGTTTGTTTTTTGGCACCCACACTGGGAAACAGGGGAAACTTTTTTGGCATGTGTGCTGGGATGATAGCTTTAATTAGAATGAATGGGCCGACATGTTAGGCTTCCTCATCCACATTTAATGCGTTTTCCAGAGGAAAAAATACAGTTCAGGCTGTGGATAATTAGAAAAGCTAACTGTCAATGGGAGGTCAAACGACATCCTAAAATGTGTCTGCTGTTTTGGGGTATAGTTAAGTCATAAGAGATGATTTCAGTTGTTTATGTGTGCGCGCCTCTGTTTCTATTGTGTATGTGTACACAGGCAGAGTTTTCTACCAATTAGTTATGACACAGCTGTGCTTTCCCCTTTTCATTTGCACCTCAGTGGGTTTCACTTGGACAATAATCTACTTTAGATACTGCTGCGCTGCCTCCAAAGCTCGGTAGTCATCAATATCATTGCTGGATTCCGTCACAACCGCAAGCTCACACGCACATGTGCACATGCAGGTAGCAGCAAAAATATCATCATTTTTATCAGCTTCCAACAGAAATGGAAGAATCAGATTCAAAATGCAGGTCATCAGTCTGCCTCTGTCTCACAGTCAGCCCTGTTGATGTATGGTCGTGTGATGTGATTTGGCACAGTGACGTTTTACCTCTTTGAAGTAGATGAGTCCCCGAAAATACCCTCCTTATGTAACTGTTCCTGTTGCAAGGCCACATGAGGCTGTGTGAGGCAAGGCGTAATGGTGGTGGGGATGCTTCTGAATGTGTGCGTGCGCTTGTGTTTGTGTGTCTGTGTGTACAGTATGTAAGCACTTATCTGTATGTGCTCGTCTGCCTGCGTGCTTGGGAGACAGACGATGCTTTCTTCTCCATGAATAATGCAGACCAGTACGAGGGTACAGGGCGGGGGTAAGATCCGGCAGTTACACAGCTTTTGAATTAGAAGAGTCAAAACACCTGGCAGAAAACACAACTGCATTAAAAACAATTGGAGGGAGAGGATGAGAGTGGGGTGGCTACAGAGGGAAAAACTGGAGGGAGATAGGAAGTAAGACTGAGAGAAGGAAAGGGCAGGATGAGGGAAGGAGGGTTTAAGGAATGGATTACACTCAGACCACTAAAAGGGGAATGAACATAGGATGGTAATGGGACTCAGGGGTTTTTACAGGGTTCATGGTGTCTTAAAGGCAAAGTCAGTGGTATAATGAGAAATAGACGATGGAAAGTAAACCAGAAGCAGGAAAAGGAGCAAGAATGAGGCAGGAAATCCCTTTCTTGTCTGCAGTACCTTCTTTTGTGCATAGTCTCACCATGTGCAAAAATCCCTCTTGATAATTATGCATAATTATCTTAAATAGCTTGTGGTTAGGAAGCAAGGAGCCTTTTCTTTTTTGTGGAACTGTCTGGGGTTTATCCATGAAACACTCTCTCTCTCACACAGCATGTCCATGGATGGCACAGGAACAGAGCTCAAAGCACACAAACTGGGATGGTTATTTTTAGTACAGGCTCTTTAAAAAAAAAAGAACTATCTTAATTATAATGCATACTGTGTCTTGACAATACAGGATATGTCACAAGTGTCACATTTGCATTTCACTGTGTACAAATTAAGATTCAGTATTGCTACTGTATGTACAGGTCTGTCCTGAGCTTCCCTCTTCCTTCTTCACATTTCTTTCCCTTCTTATGTTTTGTTCATCCCTGTTTTCCTCTCTACAATCACACTCCATCCCCTTTGTCTTCCGCTCCCTTTTGTTTTCTTGCGCAGGTATTGGCCAGGGTGTGCCAGTGGTGGCTCTCATCGTAGAAGGAGGCCCTAATGTCATCTCCATAGTGCTGGAGTACCTCAGGGACACGCCTCCCGTCCCTGTGGTGGTGTGCGACGGCAGCGGCAGGGCCTCAGACATCTTGGCCTTTGGACACAAATACTCTGAGGAGGGAGGGTATGCACTTATATGTGCACATTATGCTGTAATCTAAGGGCAAACACTATTAATGTGGAAACTTCAAGCGATGCAAGGAAAATGTGCTTTTCCTTTTCCAAAATGTGCTGATGCTTTACTTTAATAGCACCCAGTAAATATTTTAGGATATATTCCTCAAGAGTCATAAAATTAGTTCAGAATTGTTTGTATGGCTTTATAAATCCAGTAACAGTTTAAGGTTAGCTTGTAGGATCATCACACAAGGACTTAGAGGAAGAGAGCTGCAGTCAACTTTGGTTTAAGTCACTGGCAAACAAATATTAAGTGCCCCCATACAGGCATTTTCTTCTCCTAACCTCTACTTGAGCTCCTTCCTGAAGCTCATTTCATTTTCTTTCACATCTCTCTGCCCCTGCAGGATAATTAACGAGTCTCTAAGAGACCAGTTGCTGGTGACCATCCAGAAGACTTTCACCTACAGCCGCACACAGGCCCAACATCTGTTCATCATTCTTATGGAGTGCATGAAAAAGAAGGAGCTGGTAAGTGTTACTTTCATACATGCAGTCATACACATGCCAGCAACACGCATATTGGCGCAGGCATGAGTTGTTTTTGCAGATTCAATAAAGCAAAAATATGAGCAGTACATATACACAAATCTCTGAAGCAGAGAGGACTCACACAGACAGACGCACACACACACACACACTCTCTTACAAACACACCAGTTAACCGCTAATACCACTGTTATCACCACTCACTTAAGCTTTGAAGACTCTGCTGTGTAAAGAATTCCAAATATGAAGAGTGTGTGAGGAAGGGACAGAATGGTTTTGTCAAATGAAGCTCGCTCATCATGAAACTTTTATTGAAGCAATTATTACCCCATCTTTTATGCATGATATGTAATGTTAAGTGGATGTAAATGTATTCCGATGACGTTCGGGACCGATTGGCCTCCACCTTGGCAGTCTGTACCCCTTTGGCAGTGTTTAAGTCCACACACACACATCTTGTCAAGTGGGCTGTCACACAGATCCCTCTCCTCTGGGAGGGAGTCTCAGGCCCTCTGGGCCACTGTCAGTCACATGAAACCAACCTCTAATTAATGCTGTTACATGCTTGCTGGTTAGAGGTGAGGTGCATGTATGTGTTTGTATATATGTGTGTGTGTATGTAAGTGCATATACACATGCTTATCATGACACTTTTGATGATAGTAGCAGGGACAAAAAATGCCTTCATGCCATGCACATTGTGGTTGAAAGTGTGTGGCACAGCAGTGCATACAGTAAAAAATGCAAACACCCATACACAACCCTACATTCATTCATTATGATAGTGTAACATATCATCTATGCTGCACACAAACAGCTAGCCACTTGTACTGTATCTCAGCACTGCAGGAATACTAACTTTACTGCTATTAACTATTTCTACTCTCTACACTTGCTAGCATGCTGCTAGCTCTCTGATGAATGCTGGTTCAGCCGGTTTGTATAAATAAAACTGGTTTAAGTGCATATACCGGACCAGACCAGCAAAACTGGAAACCAATTCAACCCTGTTAGCCTCCACCAAGGAGGTTATACGATTGGTCAGGTTTGTTTGTTTGTCTGTTTGTTTGTCTGATTGTTAGCAGGATTATGAAAAATCTAATGGACGGATTTGCATGAAATTTTCACTAAAGAAGGACCCTAGCATATCCTAGAGTTGATTACATTTTGGTGATGATCTGGATGATTGTTGGGCCTCGGCAGAGGTTTGCGCTCTCTGAGCGCTCTTGTTTTTATGCTTTGTGTCCATGCTTCATAAACAGCCCAGGTAAATGCACTATGTGAGTCTGGAGGAATTTGCACCAGTTCTTTGTAGGGGCTCCAGCAGCAAAATGATGTATGATGAAGCTATTGCATTAAAATCCATATTTTCCACACATCTCCCATAGTGATGCTGCTGTCATCATCATCTCTCAGCATGTGCAGCTACAGATCATCTCATCTCATCTCAGTATATTCCTTCAGCACTCCTTTGCACACTCAGCATTTATAACTTTATAAATACGTTTCTGGACAGGCTGTGTAGTCAAGCAGAGTGAGCCATCTTTTGTCCATCATTCTAATGTTAATGAGGCGGTTACTGCAGCTACCGTTGGGCTCTGTTAAGACACTCTATTTTCAATGTTAGATCTGACTACGTTTTCTCAGGTGAAACTACAGTGTTAGTCAGACACAACCTTTGAAATGGAACAAAGCCTCCACTCTCATGCCTCAATCAAAGAGGTGGAGACTCTATCAATCTATCTAATCAGCCTATCCCCACCTCCATAGTCTCAAGAGTCAACCTCACAGGGAGCGTATACTGTGCATAGTGGGGTCCAGCGTTCATCACAACCCTGTGCTTGTGGAGCAGAAATGATCCTTTGCTAGGATGCGTGTCTTCTTGTGGTTTTTGATCTGTGCTTCTATCATCTGCATGCATTTGGTTTTCATGTGCACAAATTTTATGAAAAATTGATTGCAGTATGTTGAAATGGAATGCAAGAGGTTTCGTGACGCACCATTGCAGGCATTGTGTCCTGGCTGTTATTTTGGAGAAAACTTTTGCAGTGATAGTACTGAACTAGCATCCAGTGGGTATTTATGATAGTCTGTCCTTTCTGTAAACACACTGTAGGTGAATCATTTTATTCTGTGTTTCACTTTTTATGATTCTAACACTGAGTCACCCACAAAAAAATCATATATATGTGCACACACAAAGCATATATAGGAACATGAACAGACATGATTTACATAGCAGTTTGCAGGCAGCCCATCACTGGCCATGGTTGTGCAGTGTGAAAGTGGATTGACTGCACCCTCAGTGGAGTTCCAGTGGCTGACTGATGCACACAATACACCAGAGCAGAACAATAGGATGTGAATAATTCAGAAGGAACAGCTGTAGAGGCCTGATAATCAGATGCTAACTCTGTCTGAATTTACAAAACTGTTGTCATTACTACACACTGACATTCAGTACTGAAAGTGTATTTTGACACGATAATAAAAGTCCACCAATGCTGGTTCATCCTTACAATAATATTTCTGCATGTCACAGGCTAATTATGTATTTTTCTGATCATCCGCTCACTGCCAGGGGAAGAAAATACCCTCTAACATCCCTTGTCTAATTGATGCATACAGTATGCATGATCACAGAAAGCAGAGTGAAGCAGCAGGTAAATCTAACAGTGGGGTATTCATATCCAGCATGCTGTACTTCATGTAGTATGTATGAATGTGAAAAGACATCTGTGCCTGATAACCCTAACAATGCCATAAAACATTAACCAGTTGCATAGAACTTTGATACTCTTTGATAATGTATTCAATAGAAGCATTTTTCTTCTTTGCTCAGTATGTCTTCCATAAACCTCTGGCTATTCCCAGTGGACACATACTCCAAACATTAGTGTCCATGCACCATGCTGAGAAGAATCCCAAAAAGTCAACGTTGATCATGTTAGCTGGGAAGAGTGAAAGATAGACATCTTACCTTTCTGCTGTCTGGCACATCTGCTATTTATCAGGCTGTTAGGCATCACAGGGGTTCCCTCCTAATCGCACTGCACAATCAGCCATGGATTGGAGTGTGTATGCATGTGAGATTGGAGGGGAGTAGCTGCATGAGAAGATGGGGAAAAAAAGAAATGAGAATGAGCTAAAGAGAGAGCATTTTCCATGCAAAGCCTGAAACACTCGGGTCGTGACTCAGCTCAAGACTCCAGATAAACGTGGAACAGGCACTGTAGTTAACTGATCTTATTATTTTGTCTTTGTTTGTGCACCATCCTCATACAACCTGTGTTTTTAATGGTTAGGAGTAAAGAGTTTCTGCCTTCGCGTTCCCTTTCCACATGTGTGGAAGAACTACTGTGGCCACTTAAAATGCATAAAAGACCCACTCTAGAGCCAGTGTTTGGTTTTTCCATTCTAGCTACTGTAGAAACACGGTGGTTCAACATGATTGACATGTGGAAGAGGTCCTGATCCTTATGTAAATATGAAAGTCTTATTCTAACATAACAAAAATACAAAGCTTCCTGTTGTCACAAGATTATACCATAATGAAAACCTAGATTATGAATATTATGTAAAATTTATGCCAATACATTCAAAGCCAAAATAAAAGTCGTAGTTTTTTCTGGCCCCTTGTTTACTACAGTAGTTCACTGTGTGGAGTCTGTCAGACCTAATTAAGCTCAAAGCATGGCCCTATATGGAGAACGTTAAATCAGCGCTAACAGTAAGCTAAAACTGCCAATGACCCAGACAGCACACTTTGAAACAAACTGTTCCAGGTCCGAATGGTATCAGAAACAGGTCACAGATAAAATGCTTTCAACCTATACATGATCATTATTTTTTCATTCATACATTACTGCCATGTACTGAATGAGTGCACTTCCAAATGGATCACTATTGCCCTCAAGAGTTACACAGTTTTTTTTAAAACGACCGCACAGGAATGATGAGTTGAAATTTGTGGCTTCACTATTTACTGTGGAGGTTAGAAATGTCTGACATTGCAGGGGGAATTCCTGATCTACTTTGATATATTCTGTCACAATATGAAAAGTTAATTCCCCAGCATTTATTCTACAATAATGTTCAAGTATATCTATTGGCCTGAGATGTCGAGATGTTGCAGCTAATACCTACTGTAGGGATGTAGCAAGAGCATATTTGTTCTATGGTACCTGTATCACAAACCATCAGCGATGATAGAAACCTGTGTTTGCCCTTCTATAATACAACCATCGTGTTGACCCACTCAAACTGGCAGCAAATGCAGGTTTATCTTGGTTAAGTGCAGCAGTCTAAAAGGAGGAAGTGTGTGTGTGAGAGAAAGCCAGGATGACAGTGTGTTTGTCTGTGTGCCAATACGCCCATGCTTTAATTTTTATGGCTCTGCAGCAGGAAAGCCAAAGAGTGATAATGTGAGTGGTTAGGAGAGAGAGAGTGTGTGTGTGTGTGTGTGTGTGTGTGTGTGTGTGTGTGTGTGTGTGTGTGTGTGTGTGTGTGTGTGTGTGTGTGTGTGTGTGTGTGTGTGTGTGTGTGTGTGTGTGTGTGTGTGTGTGTGTGTGTCTGCTTCAGAGGGCACGTGAAGAGGAGGAAGACTAAAGAAAAGCTGTATCTTGCTTTTTCCCTTTTTTCAGCATGTTGGTTTATTCATGTAGACATTTTGTGATTCCGTTATTCCCCTGTTGCATCTGCTTTGTTTATCATCCTAAGGACTGTTTGTGCTTTATTTCAAGGGGCAATAAGCTCACAGTCCTTAATGCTTGTACATTTGCACCTCTGTGTTTTTATCTTTGTGTTATCAAGAGGAATAAATCCCATTGTCATTTCAAAATGTCACATTAGGGTTTTTATCATTAATATATTGCAGTGGAATTAGTTAGGCAGTAAAATAATAAAACTGAGATGTTCTCTTGAGCTACAAACCCAGGTCTGTGCTTTGTACTATCATTTGGTCTAATTTAAGATAGTGCTGGCTCCTTTCCCAGTAAAACAAAAAAGAAAATGTTTTGATGCATGATAGATTATTAAATTCCAAAGAGGAAGGAGGAGAAATAATCGTGCAGCTAACCAATTAAGCTATTTTTAGAGATGTAAAGTACATAGATGATGTATTATATAAGTGCAATGAAAGGGAATACTTACAGAAAGCATAGACCACATTGGTATAAATTTGTCTGGATGATAAGGGTAATTATCTCCTAGATGTGCATCACACATCTTGATTCTTTCATCTATTCTGTGCAAAGATGGAGCACCTTTACAGGAATGTCAAATAAGCACTCTGGAAAGGCTGCCGGCTACGAGAGAACCAGCACTTTTAAATATTATTAAGGCCTGTTGTCACATATCTATTTTTCTCTAAAAATGTTTGATAATTCAATCTTAGATCTAATTTAGAAAAAAAAGGAATGACTTTTTCATCTTCCTCCTCTTCTTAGAGGGATACAAGATGACTGTCCTCGGTATCTCCCAGCAATGGTATGAATAATTTAGCGTAGAATAGTCCTTATATGTTTAATTCGGATTAAATATTGAGGAGGAACCACCAACACGCAATTTCCCTCCGCCTCCCTGGCAAGAGAGACTAAGATGAAGTGGGAGGAAGATGAGGAGAGCAAAAGAGTGACTTAAATGGACCATATTAGAGTGGTTGTGAGGGACAGATGGAAGGAGAGGGGAGGCTGGGAGGAAATTAGACAAGAAGTAAGAGAAGGGGAAACAAATGTGGTTTGTGTGAAGAGCAAAAGAGAAAATGAGTCACAGCAGGGAGTTTTTGCTACAAACAGAAAAACATGCTGGAAGAAAGACAGTTCATTGGCTCATTATCAGCGAGGCAGCTAATAAATTTTACATTTTTTTTCTTCTACTTTTCATCCTGAAGACTTTTTGTTTATACGCCAGAAAGTGTAAAATACACATCTAAATATTTTATGCTCAGATTCACACAGATGAAACCATTAGCGTTTTGTCAGATCTGAACTGCTACCATTGTTAATATATAGACTGCAGATGCTTTAGAAGCCTCCATTGACTCTACATGTGTTTATGTGTGTGTGTTTGCCTCCCAAGTTTCTTGTATGTACTTGTGCGTACATGTCGCAGCATCGGCAGGGTCTTTGCCTGTTTAATGAAGACGAATGTTTCCCAATCAGTTTGGCTCACTGCAGCGTGAAGAGCAGCTTTTCGATCCTCTAAGCGTGGGGCTGAAGATGCAGGGATCCAACAGAACCCATTCACACTGGGATAGATTGCACTGCCTCCTCCTTTTTCATATCTCATATCCATTTGTCAACACTAAATCTCCCTCCTTCTGTCTTCCTTTGCTTTACACGTGCTTCCTCCTCCTGCCATCTCTCGTCTATCCTCTAGATCTTTCCCGCCACTCGCCTCCCTCTCCTTATCGTTCTTTCTCTTTTCTTCACTCCTCTTTTCTTGTCAGAGGAGAGATGGAGTGTGACAGACCACAAGTCACTGCCCTGTCTCTTGCACGCGACCCCTGAGGTGATGACTGTCAGTGTAGAGGCAGAGAAAGGTCAAAATATTTTAAGCTACGGTGTTAACAAAGCACACCTACTGTATAATCCACACATTTGTAATGTACAATAAATCGGTGAGTTTATGAATGAGTAAAAGAAAAAGAAAAAAACCCATTAAACGATCGCTCATACTTTGAAAACAGATGGAGTAGAAACTGTCTGCATACCCTCTGCACTTATTGATGGCTCTACGGCATCATTGAGATTAGATTATCAACCTTGTGTTACTCACCTCTTTATTGTAGATGATGATAACAGGTAGCGCATATCCACAGGGTCACCTTGGGGATTTGATTGGAGGAAGGGAAGAGGCGGGTAAGAGGTAGAGAGGAAACAGGGAAAGTTGGGGGAGGGGGACAGCGTGCCAGAGGGAGGTTGTTGTAAGATTAGTGGCTGTAGGTAAGGGGGCAAAAGGATGATGGTGTAGAAGAAAATGGAGTGGAGGAGGCCTGAAGGGGGAAAGGAGAATAGAAACAATGGAGAACATCTTTTGTAATCATCTCTTCTCTAGCACGCTGTCATCAATCTTTACTCCTTAAGCCAAGAGCCTTGTGTGTGAGTCTCCATTCTGTTGATAATGATGACTATAGGGTGTAATGAACAAGGGGCCAGAATAGGAATCTGCAATGGTTATGTGAAATTAGGCTTGCACATGAGCACACTGGTAGAAATGATACATATTTGCCCTCTCTCATGTTGTTGATCTCGTTAGAAAGCTTTGCATACATACAGTTTCACTACGTAGTCAGTCCCCTTCTTAAACACACACTCGGTCAAATCACTGCAGTATTGCATGTGTGTGCAACAGATCTTTAAATGGGTTGTTAACATTCATTGTATGAATACCTGGGGCTCTGCCTGGATACCACACTTGCCTTAAAGAACCATGTTGAACAACTATCGACCAAAATGAAGGTCAAAATTGGATTTTTGGAGAGAAACAAATAATTTTTCTTCTGTAGGTTGAAGGACCATTCTACAATCTACAACATCGTTTGTACTTGATTATGGTGATGTTGCATTATATGCATGCTTCTCCCTCTACATTAAAGACTCCGTGTGTCACAGGCGATGCATCCCTCCCATCACACACTGTATTAAACGGTGGGGTGGTCCTCTTTAACAAACAGAAGGGAGCAGCGTTGCATGTTGTTTATTTATGAGGCCCAACTACTACAAAAGCTTCAGACTTACCTTTGCTCTTTGGTTGATTTAAATTCAGTACGCACAATGTTCACAACACATTTTAACATTAGTAGTACCTCCTGTTCACACACAAGTCGGTTCAAATACTACACTGCATACAAATGGAATAAGCTTCAAAAACGTACGTTCCTCTGTGTCATTTGGACAATTCAAAAGGTCTTATTTGTATATTTACAACCACACCTGTAATTGTTTTATTTTACTGTGAATAATCTGTGTTTTCTTACCATGTTTAAACTTATATGTTCATTTTTTTGTACACAGTTCTCTCATGAAAAAGAGATCCAGATCTCAATGAGACAACCTGTTTAAATAAAGGATCAAATAAATTAAAAAACAATTGCAGTGAAGGCAAAGGTGCATTCTTGCAAAATAATGATCCAGCCATTGGCTGCTTCATTTGAACAAACGCAATCATTACACAACTTACACAGAATCGCATTCATCAGAACCAAAAGAAAGAGAAGCGCATGGAATTACACACGACACCAGAGACTCATTGGTCCCCACTCATGAAGGTCTTAATCAATACCTTCACATCCCACTGCTCTCCCATCCCACCTGGAGAAAGACCTTTTGATGACACAGGCCGATAGTGAACGCCACACACACACACACACACACACGCAAAAGCACACATACATCCTTCCCTGAATGAATTAGCAATGCATGGTGCAAATCTGAGGTCTCATCCCTCATTTCTCTCTCAGGGAGGAGCCAACATGTCATCATGTGGCGTACAAATGATGAATGAGCCAACATAAGAGATACTGTAAATCATCAGTGTGAATTGAATTACTATTGTGCATTTACGATTGCGTGAAAAGAGAAAGACAGAGATAGAGGGAGAGTGAGGAGGCTTAGCCTACAACATTGCGGCATTGCCAAAGGGAAAGCAGCAGCAGCAAAGCCCGCACATTTCCGGAGCGCTCTGAAATGAAGCCATTTAGAGGGAGAGATGGGAGGGGAGATGGGCTTCAGGGAGGAGAGGGAGGTGGGAGGAGATGGATGGGTGGATGGGAGGATTAGAGAAATAGCTCGTCAGGCATTCCGAACACGCGTTCTTTTGTACACGACTCCCACAAGGTGCCCTTCACACATGCACACATACAAGCATGTATGCCAACACACGTATCAGTATGTGGATGCGGTATATTTGTCGCAAAAAACCAAAAAAAAAATCAAGAGTAGTCCCATTTTTCAGAGTTCCCTCTCAGTGGAGTTAGGCTTTCGTCCATCGCACCATTAGTTCATCTCACACAGGATATAAAAAATGCAGCTAAATGACATGTCAAACTACACAGACAAAGCCCTACGCTGGCATAAGAGTAAAATAGCTTCATAAATTCCAACCAAAAGAAAACAAAAAACGTTGGACACAGTAAAAGAAAAAGAACAAAATGTTCTTCAGCAATGGAGAGAGCACCCTCACTTCATATTCATTTGATCTCGCTCTCTGTGATATTTCTACTCTTGTTCTCCTCTGTTACCTTCTCAGTCCCTCCTCACAGTAAACATGATGTATGTGAGAGTTTTGTGGTGTTCTCTGCTCAAGAGACATGAGAGAATACAAGAGAGAATGGAGAAGAGATACAGTACAATACATCAGGGAAATACCTCTCCTCTCCTCGAGCAGCTCGGCAGCAGTGTTTCCAAAGAAGCAGTTTAATCCAGCAAGTTAGAGCACAGTCAATCCAAATGTAACAAAATTCTTTTTTTTTTAATTTAAGGCTTGATGCATGAAATCAATTAACAATAGAAGTAATAGAAACAGTTTGGCTTGTGTAGAATAGTGCGCCTGTCTCTCACCCTTTCTCTTTGTGTCTCTCTCTTTCTCATCGTCTCTCAGATAACAGTTTTCCGGATGGGGTCGGAAGGTCATCAGGATATTGACCTTGCCATCCTCACTGCTTTACTCAAAGGTGGGTCATGCATTTACACTTGTGTGTGCTGGAGCGTGAATGTACAGTAAGTGCCTTCCATTTCACTGTCGCCCTGCAGGGATGCTGTTATTTGGAAGTTTTTGTACATGAAAGGCAGATGATATCGTTTCAGAAAGCATTCCTCTCACTGCCCCAGTTTAGGTGTATGTTCACAGCATAAGTATGTTTTCACTTCTGCAGTTCATTGCTCAGAAATAGAACAGAGACATTTGTGCTTATTTGTTTTCACTTACAGCTCAATTGAGCAATTTTTGATCGCTGCAGGGCAGAAAGACTCCAAAGCAAACTCACAGCATTTAGCATTATATGGTATATATAGGCACATTTTACTCCTCTTATCACTGCCTGTCCTACATAATCCACTATTTTTTTTTTTCGTGTCCTCTTTTGTATGGATTTAACAAGATGTCATGTTTTAGTAGGTGATCTTTAGAGGTGCTGGTTGGCAGATTCTTTTCCCTTTGGACAGAGTAAGGCTAGTTGTTTCCCCTGGTTTCCAATTTTTGTGCAAGATATGAAACTATTCCTTTAGATGTGAGGAGGTTGTGTTAAAATCACTTCAGGCAATCTTGCAGTGACTTTAGGTATTCTTCTGATATCACAACAACATCTGCAGAATAATTAGTAAGCATGAGTACAGTTGCTCATTACCTGTGTAGGCAGAGACAGATCATTACAGGACGACTCTTACTGTCACAAAAGAATCATGAAGTACTGCGTCTTTTAAGCCATCACTTTTGAAGTATAAATTTCAATTTAATTTGCATTTATCAAATAAATTCCCTTTGAGGTCAGTAATCACTTTCAAAAGGGACACATGGCCTTACTACACACTATTGTCTCACAGCAGCTTCTCATTTCTCAGAAGTACGCTAATGATTACAGTGTAGGTAGCATCTATATGTAGGTAATGTTACAGAGCCAGAGTAATAGTGGCAGACAAGCAAGTAGTAATTTAAAGGCTCATATCTACTATCAGCATGCTAACAGCAGCACAGACGTAGGGCATGACACAGTAAGATGTACAGTAGCATACGCTGCAGTCTTTACAATAAAACTAATTGTTATACAATTACCATTAAGGCCAATGAATTGGACCAAATTGGGTTACAAAATTTAAAATTTGTCAAGTGCAGACATAGCAATTAAACCTAACCACCGTTGTTCCCCACCTTATTTCACGCGTCAGTGTTACACACACTCACACACACACACACACACACACACACACACACACACACACACACACACACACACACACACACACACAGGATTCATGGATCCATACTTTCGATCGCTTCTTCAGTAGCTTGTATTGATCATTTTTGCTCTTGCCTCTTCAAGGAATATGACGCTAACCAGGCCCAGTGGACTTTGCACGCATGCCCTCTCTCTAACACACAACCTATGCGTGTGAACACTGGAGGTACACACTCATGCACGCGTCCAAAAAGGAGTCCTGTGGGATTGCTCAGCGTATGATTGACTGTCTCAGGGATTGTTCCTCAGAGAAACATTTCATTCCACAGAGAGAAAAAGACTAAACCAGTGAGTTTGGAGAGGGAGAGAGGAAGAGAGGAACTTGTTTTACATAATTTATGTGTAGCAGTTAAGATGCATGATTTGTTTGGACCATGCACCACTCCCTGATCTTTGTCCACATCTCAAACTCCTCTTCTCTTGCCCTATTAACTTCCTCATGCCTCGCTGATTTATTCTGTTGACTCCACCTGTTGCCTGTCTTTCATTTCTGATCTTTTTTTTAGCCCTTTTCTGTTCATTTTTATTTCACGTTGTGATAGAAATGGCATGTACATAGATAAATGAGTGAACAAAAGAATTGAAATCAGAAAAGGAGAAGACAAAATAAGAAAAAGGAAATGAAAAGGAAGATATTAGTGAAATGAAAGGATGAGTGGGGAACACCGAGAAGAGGTGCAAAGAAAATATTGCCTTATGGTAAACAGCATGAGGATAATTTTATATGCAAGTCTCATTCTGCAGGCTAAGTGAATGAGACGCGTTAAGGCTTTCAGTGTAAAATGAAATCAGTCATATACTGCCTGAGAGCTTTTTAAAACACTGGATTAGACTTCTTTGCTGAAGTACTAAGCTACTGCCTGAAGCTCAACAAAGCGCAGCACAGTCAGGGATACAAGGTGAAAGGAGCACGGAAAAAAAGAATAAAAGGGTTGAGTGTGTGGGCCTGTGTGAGAGAGAGAGAGACACTTAAAAAAGTGGCAAAAGAGAGAGCAGGAAGGAAGCTGCAGCTTTAGACACATGGTGCAACCGAGGGTAGTTTGGAGTAATTGACGGTCTGCTGTCTGATTTAGTCAATATCAGTTGGCTGCAGTTCAGCTGCCCTGTAGGCAGTCAGAGTGAAGCTACAGGTCTTTGATAAAAGCAAGGCCACCCTGCCTTTTCATATGCACGTCTCTCCTCTAAAGCTCTCATTAGAAAGCGTTGCATCTTGTTAGCAGGGCTCTGTCTGAACATTAAGCTCCACTGATGCTGTACAGGCCTTTAAGACGGAGTGAGCGCTGTGAAAAATGATGATACTGGTGCGCTTATTAAAAATTGCACAGTCTTCATTAAAGGGATTATTATTTTATTTCATATAACAGTGGGGTTTTTTTTGTGAATTGTCTAAATTGTATTTCTCCTTTGGGAAACTTTTCCTACAGTTCAGGTAAATTATTAATGTGAACAGCAGATTGTAATTTGTTATTTGATCCCACTGGTCAACGGTGTTTAAAGTGTGCGTCTGTGCAACAGCTATAATGGCTTTTTTGTAGCATATTTAAATGCATTTTATAGTGATGTTGTTTTACACTTCAGAATAGGGAGGTTTTTTAATCCCTGTTTCATTTCATGCAGCAATTTATTGTCCATTAAATGAAGTGTTTAAGATGTTTTCACTCATCTCCAACAACATCTCTTTAATAATACTGTTATCCTGTAAGAGATACCTGCAGCAGGGAGTATTACTGTGCATACCTGGCACCATTTCAAAGAAACACACTGTAAGACGATTATGAAGGGTTTTTAATTTTAAGCCTCGTCTCCCAACTCGTGTGTCCTCTCTCAGGTGCCAACGCTTCAGCTCCTGACCAGCTGAGTTTGGCTCTGGCGTGGAACAGAGTGGATATCGCCCGCAGTCAGATCTTCATCTATGGACAGCAATGGCCTGTAAGAACCATAAACAGAATAAACAGAAATGCATATAGATTGTTTGTGTGTCTTCACCAATATTAACATTAAAGTATTCTGTGATTTTCCTAAAATGTTTTTTTAGCACATTATGGTTTTAACATTGTGTCTCAGTCTTGAATTTATAATAATAGTGCAGCTGATAATATTAATAACAGATAATTTGTGTATTAGAAATGCAGCTGCAAGGCTAAATTAAACGCTTTCATCCAAAGTGCTTTATGAGGTTTTGCTGATCATTCACCCATACACACACACACACACACACACACACACACACACACACACACACACACACACACACACACACACACACACACACTGATGGCAGCGATTGGGGTTTGGCGTCTTGGCCAAGGGCACTTCAATATGTTGACAGGAGGACGAGGTGGGTATCGAACCACCAACCCTGTGATCAGTGGATGACCCACTCTTCCTCCTAAGCTCAAAATTCTTGACAAGAAGATATAATATCTGTAAAAGTCATTACAAAGAGAAAGATGAGATAAAGGTATGTTTCCAGCTTCACAAGGCGATTTGCATGCAGAAGGCAGCTCAGGATCAGTCATGGGTAAAATGCTCAGCAACTGGCTGATGCTTAATAATCAATAATAATTATCATTCATTATCAGCATTCCTTCAGACTGTTTAATTTCAAGGTGTCCTCATATATGTAGGCAATTTATTTTAACTCATTTAATCTTGAATGTGACAGGTGTAACAGATGCAACATAAGAAAAAAAACTTCACATTTTCAAATCAGTGCCTGAATTAGACCAAAACACGTGACGTTGACCCTAATCCAGCAGTTGTGGCCATGTTGTAAAGCCTGGTGCCTTGGTACTTGGCAGGTGACTGGGGAGGTGGGTGATGGAGCTGTAATCAGTACCAACAACCTCTAAGCCATTTGTACATCAGCAGCACCAACATTCAGAAACTAACCCTTGATTAGCTCCTCCAGTCTTCTCCGCGTCCTCTGTTTTTCTAGCAAATCCAGCTGCCTTGCTAAGAAGGTTACTTGGTTCTTCAGTGTTCAGGGGTGGGTACCGACTAGACTCACCCACAGGTGGTGGTATCAAATAAGAAGTAAGGGTACTCAGTATCTATGAGTACCGGACCATTTAAGTGAGGCTCCACTCTCATGTTAGGTGAAATCCTATCATATTTCTCTGCAGTGCTCCTGTATCTTGTGTAGTATATAGTTTGTGCCGTGTATGCTATTGTCAGTATACATATTTTCCATCCCATGAAAAGGTTGGTTCCCTGGAGCAGGCCATGCTGGATGCCTTAGTTCTGGACAGAGTGGACTTTGTCAAGCTGCTGATTGAAAATGGAGTCAGTATGCACCGTTTCCTCACACTTTCCAGACTGGAGGAGCTCTACAACACGGTAAGAATGAGTCACATGAATAAGGGTTCTATTACCTTTTTGCAGCACAGCAGGGGGAAGCCCCTTTTGCCAAATGGTTGCGATTGTGAGTGTGAAAGTAAAAGGCTGATTGAAGGATTTTGATGCTAGTCGTGAGCACTTTACAGACAGGATCCCTTTTTTGTTTGAAGGAACTGTATATGCTGTTATAATAATGTCCATATCCTTGGTGTTTTCCATAGAGACATGGACCATCCAACACGCTGTACCACCTCGTCCGAGATGTCAAAAAGGTATGAGCATCACTGCCGTCCCTTTAGCTCTGTGGCTGTTCAGGCACACTGTGTGGGAATGTTGGCTTGAATGTGTGTATCAAAGAAGACGTTTAACCA
The DNA here is from genome assembly GCA_037577475.1 of Chaunax sp. Z400. Classification (NCBI taxonomy): domain Eukaryota; kingdom Metazoa; phylum Chordata; class Actinopteri; order Lophiiformes; family Chaunacidae; genus Chaunax; species Chaunax sp. Z400. Next base: position 5,950,042 of record CM075187.1, read on the forward strand.
TGTAGAGTTTCAGCTGCTTTTATTTTTATTTTTGGCGGTTTATGTTGTTATTCTGCATCAGTTTGTGTGTCTACATTTTGGTAGCCCTCGTTGCCGTTAACTGCACATAGAGGCCAGCTTTTCTCTTTCAGCTGGAGTTGCGGGCTGCAGTGGCTGTGTAGAGCTATGCACGACTTACATTCCCCCCCCATGACTTCTCAGTATTTTACTCTGTTCTTTCTCTCAGGCACACACTGCTACTACTGGTAAACAAACACTACATGTATTAAATATTGCTTTATCCACAGAGTTTGAGCAAACTGGGGTTGCAGTGGAATCTCTGTGAGGCTGAGATGGAAGAACTCAGTAGACGGCCACAATTTATTTTTTTTATTGGCATAATTAGCAACACTGTTTAGTGTGTTCTTTTTAATATGCAGTATCATCTGGTTGTTTGATTAATAAAATTGCATATTCCCTTGCATATGAAGAAATGGTGAAATCATTTCTTACTATAGTTTCTGGCTGCACTTAAATGGGCACTCACCTAAAAACGAAAATTCTGTTATTATCTACTCACCCCAGAGCAGATTTGTAGTCCCCAAAAAATTTTTTGGAACTAAACAGAAAATCAGTTTTGCAGCATTCGCCTGAAAAACGGAAGAAAAAACCAATAAATAACCATAAAATGACTCCATACAGCTCATACACCATAATCAGAAGCCTCAAAATCCCAGAGTGATGTGAAAAGATGTTCTTTTTCTTTGTTAAACTGAAGTTTTCAATGTAGCCTCTAAGCTAAAAGTGTTAGCTTGGACCCCCCAGGTTTACAGAGGTTGCAAGTTGTTGTTGATCTTATCTAGCGGCGCCTGTACACATGCTCAAGGTCTTTCACCTTCCTCAGACAGGGTGAGCTCTAACGCTTCTATGCTGTACGAGCAGTATGGAGTCATTCTTCACTTGTTAAGGAGACTGTTGCAATGCTTTCTTTTTTCCCCCCGAATCTCCAGAATGTATTTCTGGACTGAAAAAGATCACCCAATTTTCCATCGGTATTTGGGTGAGTCGATAATGAGTGATTTTTTTTAGTTTTTGGTGAACTGTGCCTTTAAGCCAAAAATGTCAACACTTGGTTCGTTATTTTTGCTGCAAACCTAAATGATTAATACGATAAAAGATAACAACCTAGAATTGTACAGTCAGTTGCCAATTAGCAGTGATCCCACTGTGGAGAGGTGATGGAGAGGTCAGCAATACCACCATAAGCCTTTAGAGGTGTTCATTAATTAAAGTGTTGCTAATCACAGTAATGCTACATGCTCCTCTGGGAGTCCCTGAAAGAGCTCCATGTTGTTATGACTCCTCCTTTAACTCCTCTCTGTCTTTGAACACAACTCTGATCTCATGTTGGTGCAGAGAGAATGTGCAGTTTATATCCCACGCCATGTCACCATGCTACTTCACACACACACGTAAAACAAACACTGTAGTGCATGGCCTAGCATCCCCATCATCGTGTTGCTGAGCTGTGTCTCATTGCCGTAGTGTAGTGTTTGTGTGTCGTTGTGTATCATAGTATGATGCTAATTAACTGCTATCCCTCGGGTGTAGTTAGTCACTATGTCATTGCTGTTGTCTTTATTCCTCATTTTTCATCTCATTTTTGGTCATGCTGTTAGCAATTGCCAAGTCTCATTTTGATTCAGATGCAGATGTCACGCTAACAACCGTAGGTTGTTTGCTCTCAGGTTCAGTATGGTCCATTCATAAGGTGGTGTGAAACTGAGTCCTAAAGCAGTAGCAGAGATTGGCTTGTGGGCTGCAGCTGCTGCCAAAGCAGAAATTGGTTTTCCTACAGAATAAATGAACGATGTAGTTTTGTGGAGGTTGATAGAGATACACCTCGTGCTGTCATGAGTCTCAGATTTCAGACATGGTTGAGAGAAAATTCAAGTGTAACTGAGTGGTTTTACTTCTTAGATTTCTATGCTGGTTAGAAGTAGAATCTTGCTACTGGATGTGAAGATGTAAAGAAACACTTTTTGAGTGTGCATATATTGCATTATATATTTTATACTTAGATTATTGTTATAACCATGTGAGTTTCTGTAGGTTTGGTAAAATTAGCACCTAAACAAAAGCAACTCTTAAGCTAGTTGTGGCAGGAAAGAAACGTTCAGAAGAGCAGCATCCTCATTAAAACTTAAGCACTCTAAACTGTTGGTGGAAACAAACGGTGATTAGCATGAGTTTAAAACACCACAGGGAATTAACCCAGGGCTCGGCTGACCTCTCACTGGTGTATTTGAACTGTATATATGTGTAACATGAGGAGATGCAGCTTTTTGTTCTTGCTTTGAACAGCAGATGTACTGTAAAGTTTTACCTGTCTCTCTCTCTCCAGTCTATCAGCCGGCCTGCTGTGGTTTGCCCCAGGCTTTGGCCACCAATAAAATTAAATCTCTAGATATAATGATGATGATAATGGTATTCACATACAAATAATAATAAAATAGCAAAGACGTGATTGTATTCATAAAGAGAGCAGCCTGGTGAATTATAGATAAATAAATTCTAAAATATACCTGGCCTTAGCATATAAAGGAAAGTGTTTGAAGTTTTATTCTTCTCTGAGTTATTAGAAACAAATGGGGAAAAATATCTGAAATAAAATATGCCAAAATATCTTTCCAAGAATAGGAACATAACATAAATCATTCCAAAATTAGGAACATAAACTGTCAGACAGTCCTGAGAATGGCTTTTATAGATATGATGTCTTTTACAGGACACAGACATGATAAATAAGATGGTAATCTTTTGAATTAGATGAACAGATAAAAGTGGTGATCTTAGGGGGGCCAGCCCCACTTTTATTACAAGACAAAATAATTTGTGCCATATAGATCAACAGTAATAAATCTGAGCTGAGTGAAGGACAGCATCTTGATGTTTAAGGTTACAGATAGGAATGTGTCTATAAAGAAGTTATAATAGAGAGAAAGGTCGATTGAGCAATTCCTCATCTGCAATCAAAAACAACGGGATAGGCAAGCAGGATCGGTTCCTGCACCAAAAAATAAATGAATTAATAAAAATTTACATCCTTTTTTGCAACTTAATTTGTGTTTATAGGCTTTAGGAGTAAAATCTATTTGTAGTGCAGAACTTTCTCTCTCAGTGTACCATTTAAAGCCCAGACTACTCTCAATAATCTAATGTAAATTGCATGTAGTAGTGGACATGCCAATAGTATTAATGTCAATGGTGAACAAGATGGAGACGGAGCCCCTCAGATTTAACACAGCCCACTTTGTACAGTACACTGCTGTCTGAGTGTGACGTCATCAACAGTGTGAAAAGCCATAACGGGTCGACAAAAAGAGCTGCACAGTGCCATCTTATTGTCCACAGTGGACCCAATATCATTCAACACAAAATCTAAATCCAGATTGATAACCTTACATACCTCCTTAGATACCATCTCCACCCCTCTGCAAAGATGTGAGGATATGTAGCTCAGTGGAACAGTAGGGGTCAGGATAATGACTGCAGGATCTGGGACTGATGCTGTCGACACAATGAGGAGCATAGATCGTTGATATCCTTATGGTCCTCACGTGGAAGGACTTCTGTTTCAATAATGATTATTCTCTCCAGCATTAATAGCCATGTGCCTGTTTTTACATGCTATTGCCCCTCTCTTCCAGGCTAATGAGACATTACCACTTTTTCTTTCTTTTCCTCTCTTCAAGGCTGCGTTTAACCTCACTGAGAAGATCTCATTAATTCCCTAAATGCAAATTGTGATAAATCAATTTTTTACATCCTTTGTAATCGTCCTCAGACGGTATATATTCTCTCTGTGAATCACACCCCACCTGAGTTTTTATTCTCTCCTCATTTGCTGCTCCTCAATAAGAGAACAAGTCATATCTTTGGGCTCAGGAGTAGCATCTGAAACCTGAAACTCCCAGCAGTCTTTGCTTCAATCAGATATGCTATTAGAGGAAATAGTCTAATTTCAAACCAATATTCACATAGTTTAAAAGAATTTACCTGAGCCACAGTCTGGTTCAGAAAACAAATGTTGTGAAGAGGCTGGAAGAGAGATCATCCCTGAGAGTTTCTGTCTTTCTCTTTTCCCCTGGTCTTGCTTATCGTGCTGTTTACTCACTGACATTGTGTGTTCTTTCCAAGCGAGAATATCCAGGGTTCAGTTGGATCTACTTCAAGGTGAATCCGATAATCACGTTTTCTTTAATAGCCAAAAACAGTTGATATGGATTTTGTGAAGTGAGTGTGTATGCCTGTGTGATTTGTTTTATACTCTTGTTTCCCTCTTATTTACCTTCCTTTATTAATCATTTGCTGTGTGATGTTGCCTGTTTACACTGTCTGGTTTTCCAGGGAAATCTGCCCCCAGACTACCGCATCAGCCTCATTGACATTGGACTGGTCATTGAATACCTCATGGGCGGGGCGTATCGGTGTAACTACACCAGGAAGAGATTCAGAACGTTATACCACAACCTCTTTGGCCCTAAGAGGGTGAGTAAATAATTGTTCCCTGCAGCATCTCACCTAATATGTTTTTTTAATTTCTAATGCAATTAATCTGAGGATCAATATCAGTAAAATAATTGTCATGATCAAATTCGGCCTGGTAATGCCAGTTTGTATAACATGGGCAAATTATTTCTCATTATAGAATGCTAATTAGGCATTATGTACTCAAGGGCAAACTTCACCTGCTGATGCAAGTAGTAAATTAGCATTTACATATAAATGTCATAAAATGAGACCTTAGCAAGTGTTAGAGCAAGGATGACAGAAATATTAATTCTTTTTTTTTAAAAGTGGATTCTGATTCTGATTTTTTTTTCTTTCCTTCAACGATTACATGCTTAGAAATAAAATGTTTGACTTAAATGCAGGTCAGAAATAGTTTCTCTAGGAATAAATGGAAATCGTCCGACCTCTGTTTTTGTTTAGCGAATCTCTAAACCCTGACCAGTGGGTGTGAAATGTTTGTCTTCAAGGTATTAGGTATTACTGGCATGGAATAAAAATATCTCAGCCTGACAGCCTCAAAGAGCTTCCATTAGAATAATACATCACTAAATCCACACAGATTATGGCCTCCTACAGTCAGAGGTCAAACACAAGAGCTGTCCTCCTGTTATTCTTCATCTCCACATCAAATAGAGACGGGCTGTCACTTACATGATGCAAGAAACCATCCGTCTATGGCAGTGGCTTTTCATCATGTGCCATCAAAACCCCAGGAATATAAAATCCACACGTCATTCTAACCAGGACAGAAACACATCTCACTAATTGGTACACCTTCAATCAAAGATCATTGAAGTCATGTGCTATTGTTTGCTTATTGTGTGTTTTACACATGTTGCACATTATATGGTATACATTCACATTCTGTTGCTCTAAATTCTCTCATTCTACTTAAATGGCCTCACACAGTGCCACAGGTGTGATGAAAATACAAGTACAATACAGCTGTGTCTGGGGCAAAACATTCAAGCTTGATTGCTCACCTTTGCGTTTGTATGTTTCAGGGCGTGTGTGTGTGTGTGTGTGTGTGAGCGTTCATGTGGCTGTTTATCTCGGTGTATGTCTGCCGTGGCAGCAACAAAGCAGCTGGAAAGTCTCAGATAAAGCTCGAGCAAAGAAACGTGCCAGAGACTAAGCAAAGAGGCAAACTGTGAGAGGGAGGGAGAGAGTTAGTCAGTTCCAGTTTAACTTTGTTTCATGATGAAATAAATACACAATCACACGTTCGCACATGTACACACTCACACACTCACACAGACACATGTTAACTATGAACAAAGCCTCAAAATAGATGCTGATATCAAAATCCCCACAGGAGACCTGGGCTATTTTTACCAGCTCAGATGATGGCTCATGAATGCATAATTCAGACATGCCCTGCTTTAATACAGATACAAGGTACTATACCGAATGCATAAATACTGCTTTAATGCATGCAAACACCCATCTGCAGCACATTGTTGCTGTACGTACTGTCAATCACACCAGTACAAAATGCTATTCTTCATTGTTGTTGCCATTTTAAAGAAAAGCATTTAAGTGAAAGTGACTGACTTTGCATATTTAAAGAGTATTTCTCGTTTCATGTCAGTCTGTCAGTCTGTCCTGTGTTGTCACAGGGTACATTACTCTATGAAATGCATCCAACAAGGTCTTGTTCTGTTTTTTCTTACATTTGTGTTGCTTTTCTAGCCCAAAGCCCTGAAACTGCTGGGGATGGAGGTGAGTTCTGATTTCATCAATGTTGTTATTCAGTCATCCTTTCACTGTTCCTCTCTCTCAGTCAAAGCTCTTCTCCCTCATAACGTGTTGGGTTTATAGTTGTTCTTCTGAATCTTAAAAATGAAATTATCATAAAGCGTATGCGTGTGCCTTGTGGTCTTTGAATGTAAGCCCTTAAGGCATATTTAATTAACTTTGCTGGCGATCTTTGTACACTTATCAGCCAAATACAGTCATCAAAAAATTACACACTTCCTTGTTAACAAAGTTATTTTCAATTAACAGATTTACTAAATAGAAAAAAAATGGGATACATAAGTTTTTAATGGCCGCAGAGAGTGTAAATGTATATAACTCTATATGCATAATTATGACTGTAATACATGTTAGAGCAGCCTGTTTACATTGAACAGAATAGGTAATGACTGACCTGACAATATTACATAATACATGACTTGTGTACTCACATGTTTCCATGGTGTACACACCATGAAGTATCCACATCATAAAGCTTTTATCACAGCATGTGTCTGCAGTTTTCTCAGAGGTATTTATATTGAACTTGCATGGCCGTCCATCTCTTTGTGCTTCTGCCTTCTGTCAGTGACCTGCTCTCTCTTGTTTGTGTCTCTTAAGGTCTTTACCTTAATGCCTTGCTCTCTTTTTGTAATCAAATGTATTATTCAATCAGTATGACAACCTGTCCATGAAACACAATGTGTGTAAATTTACTACTGTTAACCTTCTGATTATAGAAGAAAAAATGTATATCCATAAAAAAAACGTACACCTTATAAATGAAGTGTCAATATTCTGTATTATTTAGTGTTATACTGCGACGGCTTTATCAATATCTCTGTACGTCGTGATAATCCGTCTCAAAGCAAGCAGAGGTTCTGAAACCATTGGAAGCCATTTCTCAGCTCATTGATCAGCTGTCAGTATCCTCACTTCTTAAAATTTGAAATTATTGGACACCATTGCCACATTGGTGACATGCCATTTAGACTTTAATTGGTCATGTCTCCGGAGACAGAAAAAACAAAAATCAAGCCTCCTGTTTGTATTTTGTGTGTAGCACTTTGTTCTTCCACATATGTCCTCCAATTTCTGATTTAGCTTCTGCTTTCAACTTTTACCATGTGGAGGGTGAGATATTTTAGAAAATACATGATGACAATCATCTCTGGGTAATGTGTCCCATCTAGACATGTGTAATCTGGCCAAACACAGGCTCAGTCCCTCAGTTAATGGAACAAAATACAGGCACAATCCATATTCTTGGGTTCCTCTTGTAATTTACCTCTTGTTCAACCTAAAGCACTCTAAAGGTGTTGTTTATGGAAATAAATATCATCCATCAAGTCATTCCAGATATGTCTATGTACAGTACATCATTGTCTCTCTCTTTCCACCCCACTCACTCACTATGGATCCCAACCAGGATGACATGCCCATCCGCAGAGGCCGCCAGAAGACCACGCGTAAACGAGAAGAGGAAGTGGACATCGATCTGGATGACCCTGAAATCAACCACTTCCCTTTCCCCTTCCACGAGCTTATGGTGTGGGCCGTGCTTATGAAACGTCAGAAGATGGCGCTGTTCTTCTGGCAGCATGGCGAAGAGGCCATGGCCAAGGCCTTGGTAGCATGTAAGCTTTGTAAGGCCATGGCACACGAAGCCTCAGAGAACGACATGGTGGATGACATCTCCCAGGAACTAAACCACAACTCCAGGTGGGTGGCACGAATCATGTGCACACTTAATTCTCTCTATCTCTCTCACTCTCAGCCCAGCTGATAAAGACAGAGGGATGCCCACATAGAGTCGAGGGTCTGCTCCAAGGTTTTTCTTTGAGACTGTTGCCAAGTGCATGCTTATGGGGGAACTGTTTGTTCTCTGTAAAGCAAAGAGTACAGTCTAGACCTGCTCCTTTGGAAAGTGCCCCGAGATAACTTTTGATGTGATTTGGCACCATCTAAATAGAATTAACTTGACTTGACACACATACACACACATAAAGCCCACTCTGCTTGTGTGGTTTTAAACACGATATTTCAATAAAGTGTGATTCTGTAGTCCTGAGCAAGACTTAACTCATGGAAATGTTTCTGCACTGAATGATTAATGCAAAGTTGAGTGGTGAGTCTAGACAGGAATGTCTACTTTCATACCCCGGCATATATGGACAGATACACACTCCACTATGATTTCCTCTCATACACCAAGCTCCCATGTCATCTCAGAGACATAAATACAGAAATCTATTAACTTGCGTCATTGTTATTTAAGGATATGCATTTGAGATGAGGGTAATCACCTAGAGATGAAAATGCTGGCTATGGAAATGACTGTTAATTAGAGGAAAATAGTGCAGATAATGCAGATGAAGTCCCCACACACTTAAACAGTTTCAAAACACAGCCTTGGACCTGGCATGTCTCAAGTTTACTCTCCAGAGAAAGTAACGCTGGATGCCTTCGGTTGTTGTGCATTCCAATATTTAGATATTGTTTTCATGCTGTGACCTCGTTTGACATTTTTCATAATGGCTCTGTTGCTCTGTAATCATAACTTTTCTTGTTCAGCATGCAGCACACATATATTATAAACTTGAATGACAAGCGTTCACCTTGGAAAAGATGTAGACATGTTTACCAGTGAGAATGAACAGAAGAATAAACTGTGTGCATCAGCTACAGGTATTAGATATGCTTGTCATGTCAGGGCTTTTACCACCCTTCTGAGTTGTGTTTATAATGTAAATATATCTGTATATGTGTTTGCAAGTGTGTGTGTATGCAAATTTAATCTCCTTTCAAAATTTGATCAGATGGCCATTGATTTCTTGACTAGTTTATTTACGTTTTCACATGTTTGGACTGTGTTTTACTGCCTCCTTTTACTGTTTATGTGTCTGTGTGCCTGTATGTGTCCTGCATATCATTTCTCAGAGAGTTTGCCCAGCTGGCAGTGGAACTCCTTGACCAGTCTTATAAACAGGATGAGCAGATGGCCATGAAGCTCCTGACATACGAACTGAAGAATTGGAGCAATGCCACCTGCCTACAGCTGGCAGTAGCAGCTAAGCACAGAGATTTCATCGCTCACACCTGCAGTCAGATGCTACTGACCGACATGTGGATGGGACGCCTGCGTATGCGCAAGAACTCAGGCCTGAAGGTAAAAGAAGTGGGATAGATGTTTGGTATAACATGAGGGTTAAGAAAAGCAGCACGGTGGTGCAGTGGGTAGCGCTGTTGCCTCATAGCAAGAAGGTCCTGGGTTCAAATCAACCAGAGGACCTGGGACTTTTCTGTGTGGAGTTTGCATGTTCTGCCCGTGTCTGCATGGAATCCTCCGTGTTCTCCGGCTTCCTCCCACCACCAAAAACATGCAATATAGGTGAATTGGTGACTCTAAATTGACCTAAGGTGTGAGTGAGAATGGTTGTTTGGTTCTCCAAACAGTTAATCAGTTCAAATGACCCATTGACAATATAGTGTATGCACATTTGTCTTCATGACCCAACCTTTACAGTTGAAAAAAGGAGCTTTTATTCAGACAATGTTATAATGAGGAGGTTGTCTTGCCAGTTATGAATTGGCTGCGATGACTCACTGCCAATAGCGTGGAGCGCACTGGACTGTGAAAGGTAGACAGATCACCACTCACAGCTGAAATACTTAATCTTGTAGTTTGTGGGAGCCCATCAACAGACCCTCCTCCTGATGCAGCTGTCAGTCTGCATACAATAATTTTCAACAGAAAGCTGTTAAGTATCTGATTTCCTTTAGTTTATTTATAGGAAAGAGTTTTATTAGCAGGAATAGTTTGGAGAACTATTCCTGGTCCAACTTCATTAGAATAAGCCTACTTTTTTTTAAGCCAATGGAGCCAGAAGACTTGACCTTAATTACATAAAAACCTTGAAATTGTGTCCCTCATATTTTATACTGAGGCTTAAGAGGTGAGCATCCTTTTGAGTCAAGGGGAGAGGTTTCAGTTAAGACTTGTGGTTGGGTTTTGCTCAGTTTTGCTTATGTGGGGTTTCCAGACGTCTGGTGGTAGGGTGATAGGAGGCAGCTGCACAGATTAGAGAGGTTAGAGTTATTTATAATGACGACTTGCTCAAGGGACGGCTGGGTTCACACTCATTCAGACACAGAGCGAGACAGGACGATGGGCATGGAGCAAGGCAGACTACAAGTGCTTTAAGTATGATTTGGCCTTTGAAGGAGGGAGAGAGGGCACTGCTTAAGCAAGCTCACTGGAGCAGAGAGATAGAAAGGAAACCACAAATGGGACAAACAACATTCGCTGCCCCCAGGAGGTTTTGATATACAGCAAATAACATTATCAAAACAGTGCCAAAATAATATGAGTGCACATTTTTGAAAAGCTATAGTTGTGAGGGCACTCAGCTTCAACCCTCCTACACTCTTATATCAGAATATGGTTACTGGAGGCTACAAGTGGAATGAATAGTAAAGATGGGGTATATTGATTTCTTCACACAAAAATCAATCAGACCATTGACCTCATGGCTTTTACCCTTTGTCATGACTGATGACAAGAGAAGCTGAGACACCGCTATCTGTACTTATAATTGTATTTCTCACTGGCCATTACCCCTGTTCTGCTCATCCTTTTTATATATTCAATAATTATGTCAAGTCATCTGGCTTTAAATAATAACACGAGTAGTCTAAATTGTCTTGCCAGAAACTGATCAGAAATTAATCTAAACTAAACTTTCACCGGATTAAATATCAGTTCAATTTGAAAGATGATGAACTGTGCTTGGGCAGAGCGAAGCCAGAGGAAACTCTGATGGAGGCCTGCAGCATTCCTGACGTGCAAATTGGTCATCTGACCTCTTCATACCTCAGCACAAAAAATTAAAATGCAATGTCTGTCAGAGGCACTTGTTGCTGCAACTTCAGCATCGCTCTCGTATTTGTGTGTGATGATATAGCAGCTAAACAGTGAAGTGAATAGATAATCGATTGATTTTTCATTCTTGGGTGAACTGGGAACTTTTACATTAGTTAAAGAAACTGCTCCTGGAGACACTGCACTTACACTGCTCTCCATCCTCTTCTTCACTTCTCCTTCACCTTCCCCTCTGGTAACAGTCTTGTCTGATGGTTTTGACTTTGAAGTGTTTACAGCTCGCCTCCTTTATTTGCTGCAGGATTTTTCCCTCATCTATTATGGCAGCACAGTACCCTTGCCGCCTGTCTGGACTCATGGTTTTGAATTGACTTCCACAATGAGAACCCTTGCCTTTGTTGCAGTAAATACCACAGCTTTGCCATTCTGCTAAGTGCAGGAATTATGGGGGGGGGGTTCACATGGGTAAATTTCTTTTACATGACTTTCACATGTGCGTGTCGCAGAATGATTATAAAGGTTAATTTGTTCCAGACTCTGTGTCCTAATTTCCGCAGCACTGCTTATGAAATGCCACTTCCTCCACCTCCTGTCCTCCTCATCACTCAGGTAATCTTAGGGCTGCTTCTGCCACCGTCCATCCTGAGCCTGGAGTTCAAGAACAAGGATGAGATGTCCTACATGCCCCAGGATCAGGAGGCCTACCTGCAGGAGAAAGAGGAGGAGGAGCCTGAGAAGCCAGTCAAGGAGAAGGAGGAGGAAGACATGGAGTTCACAGTAAGATCTTACTGTGAGACGCAGTACAACTCCGTGGTGAGAGAACCCACCTCAGCCCTGCATCTCAGAATCTATACACATAGTCAAACTTTAGACACATGCTTTGTTCAGATTATAAAACTGATTGTTCAACACATAGCCCAGATTCTGTGTGGACCGATTGTACAATGTTGTTTGTGTCCACATGAGATGTCGATGTGCACACACATACACACAGTTCTCCACACACATACTTGTTTCTCTATTCTGGCCAGCTGGACCCCTTTCAGCCAAATCGCCCTTTCCTGTTTCTCATCGTCTCAGCAAAGACATGGTCTTGGAGTTGTAGCGTCTCAGTCTGTCGCCGCTTGTGGGTTCCCTCGTGTATGTTTCTTCTTCCATCTATCTCCTCTACTTCTGTCTGATTTTCCTTTGGCCCCTCATTGTTTCTCTGCCCAGCTCTCTCTCCACCTCTTCTCGCTTCTTTTGCTTCTATATTTGTTTTGCTGCCCGTTCTCTTTCTCTCTAGCTCTTTCTCTCTCTCCAAGCTCAGTTCCAATTGAGGTACAGTATTATATGCTAGCCGATTGCTGCCCCTCACTCTCTCCCATCATGATGGTGGCTACCACTCAGCATGTCGGCTGCTGAGCATGGGAGGCCCAGGCTTTTGCATTATATAACCATGTCCGCCTGCTGCTGCAGAGCTTAAATCATGCAGAGTCTGAGCACCTTCTCCCGGCTCACAGTGGAAGAGTTGGTCCATCTGCATAGACGTGGATGTACAGCAGGATTAGGACGTGTTCCCTTTCAATCCAGTCATTTACGGAGATGCCCTCAAGATCCAGTTTGTGAGTTGAAATCAAGACTGGAGTTCAAAGGGCAATTTTAACACAAAAGCTGAATCTGTTTGTCCCGTTAAGTGATTGAACTGAAATTGAATGCCTTTCAGCACCACTGTACATACTCTCCATCTGCATTGAGCACAGCCAGCAAGCCAGCACAAAGATTCACAAAATCGGACATTTTACAGATGCAGTTCTTGAGGCACTGACGTGTTAAACAAAGAACACGGCCACCAAAGGATGCATTTGCAATGAGTCCTTCCTATTGTCCTGGCTTCTGACTGTACAAATGCACCCTCAGATACTTATGAATCATGCAGAGATTCATACAGATAATACCCAAACTGCTACACCACAGAGGGAGGTTGTATTGTCCTATTTTCAGATGCCTCAGATAAACCATACTTTGACAAATGTTATAGCTTGTGTTTAAGCTTCTGTCCACTTACGATAGTGTGCATGTTCGGTACAGTTAAGACACGGTGTGATTTACACACTGGCATCTGAATCGGTTCACCCAAAAGGCCCCGTCTGTGTGTGCCTTGGACAAAACTTTGGCTGAATGTGTCACATAATTGAAAAAAAAATAGAAATCCCTGTATTACTGACTGTTGTTGATTTCTTCTTAGATTTTTCAGTGATGGCTTCATCACTCCTGTACCTATATAGACAGACCAGACATTGCATCTTTGCTCTGGACTGCTATGCTGCCCTACAAAGACTGAGTGCAGTAACTACAGTAGAATGTTTTAAACTATAAAACAGATAGAGAGGTTGGGATGGTGTCGTTTCATGTCTTTTTAATCTGATTATTTCAACAAAAAAAGCATTGCATAGAACTGGGACAATGTAATTGCAAATCAATAAACTTTTAGCCAAGGCTAGCAGCTGGCTAATGTACTTTTTAAGTTGATTTTCACTTGATATAGACATCTTACTTTTGCCAACTAGTTAGCTGTCCCTCCATAGCAGAGAGTGCATTAAGTGTTGTAACGGTTCAGCGCAAGAATACCAAGCCAGAGAGAAGTAAATATACAGCTAAAATGCAGACACTGCATTGTAGTTTTTAGGTCCAATTTGTAGTAATTTGAAATTCAAAAGCTTTTTCTCATAAATTATATATTTTCATGGCATAATATGCAAATCTGCCAAGGAATTATTTCTTCCTGCATTTCTCTTTGTTTGTGGTTTGCAGGATTTCTGCAAAAGTTGGTGGAAGGATAGGGCATGGTCCAGCAAATAACCCGTTACATTTTGGGAATAAATCCAGATAAGGGGATGAATCCAGGGATTTTTTTCCCCACTCTTTTTCAACATTGTTTCATAGGGTGCTTTTCTATTTTCCCTAATTGTGCACAAACTGAACCGAAAGTTTAAATGTGTAAGGTGGGGCATGAGTCAGGCAGGATCCATTACATTTTTGGTGTAGATGCGGATCAAGGGTTGGATCCAGGAACTTTTTTATAACTTTCCTTAACAATTCAAGAACATTTTTCAACATTTTCTCTTACTGGATAAAGAATACCGAACCTTGTGGGGAGGAGTGGGGCACGATTCAGGAAAGCCAAACAGACGTGTAGGATCGTTTGGCCTTGGTGGAGGTTCATGCTCTACTGTTGTAATTTTATATAGTAAATATATGTCAAAATGTCAGATGCAGATTACTTCTCAATTCTGACATGATATTGAATCTGTAGTTACTGTTTTTTTTTTATCTTTATAGGGTAACATACATGCTAACATACAATACAATTCCATGAATGAACTCCCTCAGAGGTCTGGTGTTGCTTTGACATTAAGACCATGACCCATAAAAGCAGTGGCCACCCAACCCTCTCTCATGGATAATGAAATGTGTCACAGATTGAATTGAGATATCTATGTCTTATCTTTATCCTTCTTTCCCTGTCTTCTTTCTGTCATTATGCTGTCTCTCTTCTGCCTCTTAATTGTTGTCTGAGACACAATCCATGAGTGTCCCTGTCTGCGTCATTCTGTGTTACCAGCATTCACCCAACACCCCACCTCAAACACACATTTCACATTTTGGAATGATGACATTGCCTGTGCTTGCTTCTTTGATTACGATATTAAGACTGTTCAGTAGCCATAATGTAACCCTCTCCTCCTTCTCCTTTGTTTCCCTCTTTTTTTTTTATTCGACTCCTCCCATCCCACCTCCTCCCTTCCACGTACTTGTTTTCATCAATGTCCTCTCTCTGCACCACCCCATCTCCTCCTCCTCTGTCTTTCCAATTCGTCACACTTCCCTCTTCGCACTCCCTCCATCCTTTTATTCCTCACATCTTTCACTTCCTCCCTCGTGCCATGTGGGGTTTGCATTCCCCAAGGCAATGCTGGGTAAGGTAACCACAGAGACATCCAGAAAGAAGGATGTTGAGGAGGTTCAGAACCGCCACCGCCTCATTCCCATGGGCCGCAAGATATACGAATTCTACAATGCTCCGATTGTCAAGTTCTGGTTCCATACGGTCAGTGTAAGCTTCAGCAACACCACCTACATGCTCATCCTCCTGCTGGCACTGTCAGCGCTTACTGTATTTCTGCAGTATCATCAATTTCTAGTTCCCTGCCGTTAGTTTCTTCTAGCACAGTGCCAATGTTGCCATTAACCTGCTGTTCCACCCTGTTATTTCCCAGCTTCACTGGGGTGGGAAAAGTTTAGTGTGAACAAGATGTGATGGTAGCAGCATGGTGAGAAAAGTACAGGGAGGTCAGGCAGAGAATGGGATCGAAAATCAAACAAGGAGGTTTTGTGTTCTCAGTGTAAACATATGCTGACAATACAATACAATAATAAATATTATTTTATTTGAAAGGTTTAGTTTTAGAGTGTTTACACACAAAGTGGGTTTTTTGTATGTTCATCTAGATTCTCTAATTCTTTGTTTTCAAGGGTTTGTGTGTATTGGTTGTGTTTTAGTATTTGCCTGTGAGCGTGTGTGTAATGTTTGATATGAGCTCATCTTTTGTTTCCTGTACCCCGTCTTGGCTCCTTCAATTTGCTTGCCCAGTGAAAACCACAGGGATTTCACTGTTTATTTATGCTGTGAAAATATTTTGACTGTGTCTTGTTTCCTATTCATAGTGATATTAATCAAACTTATCACACAAATCAGCTGTGCATGTGGGACTAAATGATACATTAATTTAGAGTAATCATCCCCAGTGTGTGTGGACTTACTTGATAATTTAGATATGTTAATGTTTTATCATTGTTTCTGCATCACCATCCAAATCACTGTTGAATATATTCATGGGGAAAATATTGATTCATTAATCGCTGAAACAAAAAAAATCAAATACCTGATTAGAATCTAGTAATGTCAGGCCTGCAACCTGTGAATAAGGAAACGTGGAAAAATGGATTTTGAATACATTTGTGTCAAGTCCTCCAGACCTAATCTTAGATGGTTAAGCTCGCGTTGTGATAAACATGTTATCAAGTGTGTATCATGATGAGCAGCAGGGCCCGAAGAATTGCAGGAAAAATGAGAGTGGACAGCTGACATGTATTTAAATAGACAACCAGAGAAGATACATAATGAATATTTGCAGTCCAAGAGTGGAAGTGCAGCAATCAAATGTCTTGACATCTATTATCAGATCTGAAAAGCTGCATCAGCGTGAGGTGGAATGAGGGTCAATTTGAGCAGTTACTCATAAAAGCCAGGGGGGGTTGAATTGTATAGATGTGGTGTGTTAATGTGGGGAAAAGCACACAAACACATAACCACAAATGTGTCCCCACTGATTACCGTCCCTGTTGTGTTTTTACAAAGATGGCGTACGTTGCGTATCTGATGTTGTTCAACTACATCGTCCTGGTCAAGATGGACCTGTGGCCTTCTCCTCAGGAGTGGATTGTCATTGCTTACATCTTCACCAACGGCATTGAGAAGATGAGAGAGGTACCACCAATCCAAGCCAGTGACACCATGCAGGCACAGCTCTGTTGAACGCACAATTTATCATTTCTTCAGCGCTGCCCAGTGAACTGAAGACACAAAACTTGTCACCAAACATTAAGTTCAAATCACCAAGCAGCTCATAATAAATTTGGAAGCAGACATCATTGAAGGGGGAGCAAAAGAAAGAGTCAAGGAAAGGGGAGAGGAAGGTGAAAGAGGTTGGTGGAAATGAAGGAAAGGAATACAGATGGGAAAAGAAATAAAAAATATTAACTAGAAAATAAGGCATGTGGCCATATTTGGTTCACCCTCATTGTGTGGCTTTAGTTTTATTGTAAGTATGAAATGCATAAATTGTTGTCAGCTCCACTACAATGTGCCGCCTCAGACATCTGCTAAATGCCCTGATTGGTGAGCTTGTACTGCCCTCTTATGGTGATCATGATATATTACATTTTTTTCTCTCCTATTTAAATCCCATTTGAGACTCACTTCTGTTTTAATGAACTTATCTTCCCTTCAGTCCTCTCTCAACTCATTTCCCCTTCAACCCTCCTCCAGATCCTGATGTCAGAGCCGGGGAAGTTGTTACAGAAGGTGAAGGTGTGGCTCCAGGAGTACTGGAACATCACAGACCTCATGGCCATACTGATATTCTCTGTCGGGATGGTTCTCCGTCTCCAGGAGCCTCCGCTCATGAGCTACGGGCGGGTCATCTATTGTGTCAACATCATCTATTGGTACATCAGGCTGCTGGACATCTTCGGGGTCAACAAATATCTGGGTCCATATGTGATGATGATTGGCAAGATGGTGAGAAGAGGCAGGGGTTGTGTGTGTGTGTGTGTGTGTGTGTGTGTGTGTGTGTGTGTGTGTGTGTGTGTGTGTGTGTGTGTGTGTGTGTGTGTGTGTGTGTGTGTGTGTGTGTGTGTGTGTGTGTGTGTGTGTGTGTGTGTGTTAGTTATCCCCCACCATGGATGAAGTGAGGAGGGGGGATACAGAAATGGGGTCTGTCTGTCCGTCGGTCACTTTTCATTTCCGGAGCATAACTCAAAAACATTTAAATATTTTTTCATGAATCTTTCTACACACAACAGCGAAGCTCTGAAGTAGTGCCTTTTGCTATTTAGGACATTGTCGTTTTTATTTTTTCCATTTCCGTGCTTACAAGTTGGACATAGGCTCATTCTGGTGGTTGGTTTTGTTTCTGGTGCAGATCTAAAATACTATTCAATATTTTTTCACTAAATTTTATGTTAACATCTCCCATGTACAGGAGAGGAATTTTAATATATTTTAATTATCTTAATTTTGCATGTTGACAACTTAAATAACATCTTTCTTTTCTTGAAATGCACCTGTAATGGGGGATCCTTACTTTATCATGCCTGTTCCTCTCTACAGTATCGCCCATAAATTCTCTCCCTATACTTTATTTATGCTTAACTTTTTCTATACTTGCAGTATTCAGCGTGATCCATACTGATGGTAAGAGGTAACGGGAGTCCTGTGGTCCAAAGCTTTCTCTTTTTTATGTGGCGTTCAGGTTTGGTCCTAATGGAGCTTCTGTTTCTCTAAAAACCTCATTGTTTGATCTCAAAGAGCACAAGATCAGAGCCTCTGACACATAGATGAAAACAAACCTGGAGAAAGGTTCAGAAGCCTAAATCTGTGTCAGTCTGATGTTCAGCTGTCTTTGACATGAGGGGAGGACGGCTGGAGGGAAACTGTTTGATATGAAAATCAACAATTACACAGAGAGAAAAAACAATTTAAAATGTGACTATATCTTAGATGTGCTTCAGCTTTATGGATGTTTTAATCAATCTGGAATTAAACTATTTTAAGTGCATTTTAAACATTGGATTTAAGTTTCAATCCAAAACAGATTGAATCTAGAATAGAATAGAATGCTTTGCACAACTGTACAATGTAAATTCAGTGCATCTGCTCTCAATGATTGAAAGGAAAAAAAGATAAACAAAATAAAAAGATGAAACGACAGCACACATTCACACAAAACAACAATGATACAGACCAGACATGAACAACCACATCATATATAGAAAGCCGCAGCATTCGTGCGCGCCGCCGTCTGATCCCCATCAACCAACTGAGACTTTGAGAATGATAGTGATGAAAAAATCCAAATGGTGATTATTATTCATCAGTTATGTCACAGACCAACATGCTCCTCCTAGTCTCTTGTTTTACCTCATTGCTGCTTTCTACACTTCATCCATTCCCTCTTTGTCTTATCATTACTGTCCATAAATATCCAACAACTGTTCTCTGGTTTTTTCTCACTCACCCCTTCCCTTCTCTCTGTGGCGATCCTCCCGCTCTCACCCCCTCCCTCTGTCAGATGATCGACATGATGTATTTTGTGATCATCATGTTGGTGGTCCTGATGAGTTTCGGGGTGGCGCGTCAGGCCATCCTCAACCCTAATGAAGACCCGTCCTGGATGCTAGCCAGGAACATCTTCTTCATGCCTTACTGGATGATCTACGGAGAGGTGTTTGCTGACCAGATTGACCGTAAGTTTAGGGCCAGAGTTTTAGAGCTTTGAAATAAGCTGATATTTTTGTTGACTCATTAAGAGTAAATAACATGAATATATCTCAGTGCAGAATTATATTTCATTTGCAGCGATTCCTCCTCGGGTAACATTGAAAAATGTCTTTTTATATAAAAAAAATGTTTATATTAAAACACTGCACCACAAAACAACCTGCATCATATTGAGTATAGGGAAATTCTTGACATATTTTGTGTCACCATATCTGCATAATCTTTCTGTCAAGTTACTCAGTCCGTCTGGATCTTTTTCGTCTCTACATTATTTTATGTCATGTAGAAAAAGTGACTCAATAAATCCGACTGTGAGCAGTGTCTGTGAGAAACTGTCTTGAGAGTGAGAGTGCATTTGTGTGCTGTTCTGCTGTATATGATGGTGTGCACAGAATGCGAGGAGTGGCCCAAAGAGAAGAGATCTGAAATAATGTTTTCATTCTTTGTTTCAGAAATGCGTAGTAGGAAGTTACAGCACAGGCTGAATGAAAAACTCTGGCTGGGCGAAAATTACTTTCGAACTCAAGGAGGCTGGCGTAGTAATGGTCCATTCCACATTTCCCAGTGCAGTCAAAATCCCAGTAAATTAATAGATACAGACCTCAGTTTAACCACATCTACCTATCCCACCTCTCCTTCATCATCTTTACATTACCTCCATGTCATGCCCACTCCTACCACAGGAAGCCACTTGAGACAAAAGTGTGCATGCGGCTCCACACGCTTAAGGTTAAAGTTGTGTGTTTGGTATCTTGGGTTAGCTACTATATCTAAACAGCATTTGATTTAAATACCAAGAGCTGGTTTAACAGAATTTAAAGAGTATGATGACCTCATTCAATGAGACTGCCTATGTAGTGGCTTGACCTAAAGCTGTATCTTCTAAGCAACTTTACCCTTACTGACTTTGACACTGGCTGGCAAATGGCACTGTTACATGGCAGTAGCACTTTTCAAATGTGTTGTAAAATTCTGGGTTTTTGGTCAGTTGGCACATCAAGAGAAACTATCAAAGTTAATTAGTTTGGTATTCCCTTGATGCTTCTTCCACTCATGCTGTTCCTTAGTTTCATTTGAAGATGTGATCCTGCCATGTTAACACCATCTGGCACAGAAACCATATCACCCTCCCCTTAACGCCGGCTCAGCTTCTCATTGGAGCAAGCGCAATGTTGCCAAAAATATTTCTACTAATATAGCCAACATTTAACATTTAAGAAAGCATTTTTACATGTGAATACATAAAGGAATAAAGCACAAACACACAGAATATTTTTATCAGCCACCTTTCATCGTCTAATCTGTTTTTTCACGTGGTTCAGTTGTCAGAGTTTTTAATCCAAATTTGTATGAAGGTAAAAGTAAAAAAAAGAAATAGAATTACTTCAGTTCTCTGTCTTTGGGCTGCATTGTGTGAAACAATTGAACATCAAGCATTGATGAGCATGACTAGAATGAATCTCAAAGGCAAACAAACCAAGAACAAATGCTGAATGTTCCCCAGATAAGCCACAGCAACTGAACCATCACAGATGGAAAAAACATACTATGTATCCTAATTACATTCCAAAAAAATCAAAGCAATCAACCATTGCCGAATGAAGCTATGGCACACATAAGTGACAATATATTTCAAACATCGGGCGCATGTTTAAATATATTGGGAACACAAGTTGTGATGAGACATGATGATTGCATTTTCTTGTGTATTTTGTTTTCAGGTGCACATTTCCAAACATGATCCCCAACCATTCTAGTGTCCACTCTTTCCAGTCCCCTCTTTAGAAGCATAAAAACAAATTATGCTTCTTGTTTGTTTGCAAAATATGTAGCTATGTTTTTTTGTTGTTGTTTTTTTTCAGGTCTGCTTGTCTCCTTGTTTGCTGCTATTGTCTTGAAACTCAGTGTACAGTGTGTGGTTGAATATTTTATGTTCCCTTTTTTAATTTGCTTTGGTTTATTACAGTTTTTCCTTTACTATATATTTTATCTGCTAATGTTATGTGTCTGCATGTCTTTCTATTCTTGTTTTGCATCTATGTATTTCTACTGAAATATTACCCATGATGAATTCAAGTCTCTATCTACAGACATAAATAACCTTGTATTAACTTGTATGTGTCTGTTTGTTTTGTGACGGTGTGTAGCCCCCTGCGGGCAGAACGTCACCACAGAGGATGGAGCTGTGGTGGCCCTGCCTGCCTGTAAGACCGGTGCCTGGATTGTCCCAGCCATCATGGCCTGCTATCTGCTGGTGGCCAACATTCTGCTGGTCAACTTACTCATAGCTGTGTTCAAGTACGGAAACTTTCATTTTTATACCTGAAACAAAGTATGGACACTAGGATTGGGTATTGCAGTGAATTTTAGTATTCTAATATATTAGTATTATGATATACTTGTGGTGTATTGTGATACGTATTGCAAGATATTGCATTTTTCCATGTTTTACAGTACATGCGCAGAAAATGGAGGAAATGCATCATATATTTACAGTTTAAATATTTTTTACTATGCTTTATGACTAATTAAATATTCTAAAATTTAATTTACTTAGTTACAAGTAAGCATGTGTACTACAAGAGCTGCATTAGATTTTGATTTTGCGCAGTTAATTAAAATTTGAAAAATCAGTCACTCATTAATTTTTTAACTCATAATATTTAATAATGTTTTAAATATCAGCCAATGAGTAGCTCTCATTATTTACAATATAAAATAAAAATATCTGGGTCAATTTTAATATGTTTAGCATCTGATATTCATATTACTTACTTGTTCTGCTGATTTGATACGTGTGATAACTCCTGTCTTGATCTCATCGTACATATGTGGCATTATTACTTCAGAAAAATTGTTTCATGCTTGGCATTACGCATTTGTGGAGTCAACAATCCTGCAAGACCAAAGAGCTTTGCAACTTTGCTCTTGACGTTCCGTGGCCCGTGATTTACATTTGGCATGATGGTAAAGTCTTGCGTCACCATTTTAATGCACAAATGAATTACTTCCAGGGCAAAGATGGAAGCTACAGTGTGTTTAATGAAGTTTTCCAAATGCATGCCAGAATCACAAATCCTTACTTCTGGGGCAAAGATAGAAGTTAAAGAGTTTTTAACAAAGTTTTTTGAATGCATCGGTTTTCATGAAACATAAAGTGATACATATTGACTGGTGCATCATATTGATTTAAGCCGGTACAGTATATCAGTTTTATCCTGCACCATTAATAGACTCTGCATTGTTTTTCAGACACCTCAGGACCTGAAACATAGAGAAATAATTTCTCTCTGTCCTCCAGCACTATCACAAAAACAGTATCAATAAGTCATGGACTGCTTATAGCAGTATTGTTTTTTTTATTACTGTAACTGTCTTTTACAATTTTATTGAAATTCAAGTGTGAGACAAAAAGATAAATGACAGTAGTTTCTGTTTGGGCTGCTGTTAAGCTGCACTCATTAGAGGTCGGTAGAAAATTGGATTTACAGAATGCAAATGTTTTCTCCACAGAGACATTATCATGCTAATGATCAGTTATTGTACTGAGGAATAATCTATATAGCAGATGCAATCATTCCCTTCATCATATTTGTCAGGGTAATTACCAAAAAGTGCTCAATGGGGAAAAAAAAACAACAGTTAAATTGAGGGTTTGATCACATTACATATTACAGCATCCATTTATTGTGTTTGCTGTTGCATTTATTTCTACCTCTTACATTCTCTGTGTCCAAGCTTGGCTCTACAGAGCAGCAGCATGTTAGATAAAGAATCAGTTCACCTGTCTGTATACTGTCTGAAGTGGTTATGGTCTTTTTTTTGGGCCACTTATGACTTGATTCAGCTTATTTTGGCTTTCAATGGATGTAATACTTCTAGTTTGGTGTGTTGTTGTCCGTCATCATAGTAATACATTCTTCGAGGTGAAGTCCATCTCCAACCAGGTGTGGAAGTTCCAGCGCTACCAGCTCATTATGACCTTCCATGAGCGCCCAGTCCTCCCTCCTCCTCTCATCATCTTCAGTCACATAACTATGGTCCTCAAGCATCTGTGTTGTCGCTGGCGTAAGCATGACGATGACGAGAGGGACTATGGACTGAGTGAGTGTCAGATAAATTTAATAAACTCAGGACCGACACATCACAGTGAATTATTTTCAACTTTCTGTGTTATATCAGTGCTATATATATATATATCTTTTTTTGGGGGGGGGATCTGAACTTTTAGTGTCCTGCCAATCAAATAGTTAAATATGAAACTGTAGCATATCACCTCCTCAAACTCTTTGATCCACAGAACTTTTCATCACCGAGGATGAGCTGAAGAAAGTTCATGACTTCGAGGAGCAATGCATAGAGGAGTACTTCAGAGAGAAGGATGACAGATTCCACTCCTCTAACGACGAGAGGATCAGAGTCACTTCAGAAAGGTCAGACAGCTACGCAGAAAACGTCTGTCTGCATTCTATCTAAAGCGTTCAGCCTGTGGAAGATTGGTACATGAATAAGTCCTGGGCTCTGTCTTCCAGGTAGATAGAGGAAGGGACTGAACAGAGACAGTCTTCATTCATTATAGGGCTCGTTTCAAAGATATTTGTTATCTTCTCATCTCTATGATGCACATCCATGAACATACAGCTGAAATGTTATAAGGGACACCAATGACTGAGCTGCTGTTCTTCTTTTTTCAATTGGACTGTGACTACCTATATGGGCCACACATAGGACAAATCCAATCAATCAGGAAAAACAAATAACAGTTTAAACGACAAACTTTCAATGGTGTTGGTGTTGGTGAACTAAGAGGAAAGTTTATTCTAGTTTATAGTCAAATAGCAGGATTATTCAACTATTTTTTACCACAGTTTATTCATTTGTGTCTTTATTTTTCATACTACTTTGTAATTTTTCAGTTTTTTGGTCTCTATTTTCCACCTTTTTCTCTCCTTTCCAGCATTTTTAATCTTTCTCTCCTCTCTATCAGGGTGGAGAATATGGCAATGCGTCTAGAGGAGGTCAATGAAAGGGAACACTTCATGAAGGCCTCACTGCAGACTGTTGACATTCGTCTGGCTCAAATGGAGGAGCTGATTGGAAGAATCGCCGTAGCACTGGAGCGTGTGACAGGTGTTGAGCGTGGGGAGGTCAACAAAGTGCGTTCCCGGACTTCATCTGATTGCACAGACTCAGCATACATACTCCGCCAGGGTGAGTGCACAGAGGCAGCATACATCCTGCGTCAAAGCAGCTTTAACAGCACAGAGGGCAACGCGTACCGCCTGCAGGAGGCTCTGGAGGGAGCAGCGGAGGGCTCCATGTCGCCTCCCTCTCCCACTGGCATCGCTACACGGACAAGAAGCCACTCATTCTATGTCGGAGGCGCTCGTGGTGGTGAACGCGCAAGTGGAGCTGAGCGAGCTGAGAGCTTCTTCAAGGAACGCTCACTCAGTCTCCACAGAGCCAACAGCTCACAATCAGTGTCCTCAGGTGCCGCCCCCAGGGAGTCTAAGCCCCTCCCTTTGGCGACGCTGTCGGTCTCGCAGCAGCACCGTCCATCGTCATGCATTGATATCTATGTCTCAACGTCTGAGGAGGTGGAGCCTGCAGAGGTCTTTCTGGATCCTCTCCGTGTGGTCCCGCCGCTCCAAAGAGACTCCTCGCTGCATTCAGATATCATGGAGACGGTGCTGCCGGGAGGCCAGGACTTCAGCAGCGTTGCCACTAGCGGTATGGGCGACAGACTCTCGGAGGGCGTTGCAGGCAGCAGTGGGACAGCTGGAGTCATGTTTGATGACAGTGCAGCTGCTGATTTGTCATTGTGCTCAGCCCACCTCTTACCAGACACAACTTTACCTCTTTGGGACATGGAACCGTCCCCACCTCCCTCAGCAGGGCTGCTCGAGCGCTCTAAGAGCAGCCGGTACCTCTCTACAACAGGCACATCATTCCTGGATGAGACTCCTCTGGTCAAATCCCACAGCCTCATGTTCACACCAAGAGGCTCCTACGGTGGACTGGGGGCAGGAGTCCAGGTAAAAGCTGCAGAGTACACCAGCATCACTGACTGCATTGATACACGCTATGTCTCAGCTCCATACACTCCTGCAGAACGCTCAAACTCCCCTGGAGGATCCACCTCATTCTCCTTTGATAAGCCGCCAGACGTTGGTTCCTCTCACCCAGAGCGAGAAGCAGAGCTTAGTCACACAGAGTCTGATCCAGAGGATCCTGAGGACCTGATTCCAGACCCTGATACCCCTCGTCTAGGGGGCCTTAGTGGACCCAGTGGGGCCCCTCTCTGCTCCCCCCTCTCCAGGCTGGAGCGAGCTAACAGCTGCTCCTCAGACGACTCCCATCCTTCCCTCACGCTGGCCCCTCCGCACCGGAAGAGCCTGTCAGTGAGTGAGAGGATGGAGAGGGGACCGGGTCTGGGGGCAGACAGGGGGCCTGGGACAGGGGGCCGGGTTCTGGCAGGAACCAGAAACCCCTTTCTCAGGAGCAAGTCTGGAGCACGGCCTGACACGGCCAAGACTGATAGCCTCTCCATGAGGAAACTGACCACTCCGTCGGCTTTCCGCAGCTTTGAAAGACAAAACTACACGTGACAAGAGCACTGGTCAGCACACTCACACACCGACAGGACCAGAGAGGAAAACTGAAAGGGCCACGGTCAGAAATGAAAGCAGGGTGAAGTTGACCACAGATACTGATCTGGAACAGATCTACAGTTTTTCACGTGCCATTTTAAGTTGGGAAAGGTGATAAAATTGTTATTCAGGTAGTGCCGGAGGGCAACTTTACCCTGGACTAGGAGTCAGGATGAAATCGATGGGGGATGTAGGGGTCCTACTGTACACCAGTCAAAAACAAAGAGCTATGAATCTAGAGTAGTTTTTACCTCCTCTTGTAGCTAAGTAACTCTCAACTCTCTGGGAGTTGTTGTTATGGCAATGGAAGGTGTATTTGTATTTTATGTCTTCCACCCACCACCTTTACATCAAGTAGACATCTGTCACTGTGTTACATCACATATCAATCACATTAGTCAGAGAAAGTATACTGTTAATCCTATTTGCATTATGTGGTAGAAACTGTCAAGTCTGAGAGACAGAGAGCGGAGAAAGAAAAAGCAGTCACCTCATTTTGTCATTTTTATCCAAGCATAGAGTCATTACTGTTGCAAAACTCGTGCTTTAAATACAATTTCCAATTCTCATATAATCCTAATTCCACTTTGTGAGACCTCAGCATTTCTCGCTCCTTCATAAAGTAATCAACAAAATGTTTGGAACCAAATGTTTTGCCTCTTGGTCGCGCTGGTTAATGATTGCAGTAACACGGCAACAACTTACCTCTGGATACACCTTTCAAACAATCAAAAGCTCCTTTTTCAAAGGAACGTCAAATTTGCCTTTAATTGTCTTTGCATATTTTTTTTACATCATTTATCTACAAATCTGATTTTATTTTGTTTGTTTCAGCTAGAAAAAGAAAGCAGTGTTTGAACATGCTCTAGTCAAAATGTCACAACTCTATCACATGTCCGCCGTCATGGCTTTTAAATGGACTAGTAAAAAAAAATGGGTTCAATTAGCAGCATGATCAGCTATCAGCGAAAAGTGATCAAGTAAATGTGACGAGAGGACTGAGATTAGCGGTTGGCGCTGAGTCGAGGCATGAATCTATGACAGGAACATGACGGAAAGGAGATACAAGGGTTTCATCAAGTGCATGTTGACATTAACATGCATATTTTCATGTCTGCACACACACACACACACACACACAATCACAGTCTTATTTAATGCTAGAAATGAACTCTACTTTCAGACCTCATCCCTGAGAGCTTTAATAAGTGCAATTGCAAAAACACGGTGACAGGAGGGCGCTGTGAGTCTTCTGCAGAAGCAATGCTTGCTGAGTGAACTTAATGTGAACCTTTGCCTGCACCTGACACCAAAAATCCTCACACTCAAGGATGCATTGCTCTCTTGTAGCCCAGCCCTCCTCCCTCAGGTTTTTGCAGTCGCATTATCTTGCAATGGTTTTACATCCAGCTACACCAAATGGATCCGTCCTTCATCTATTCCATATCTGTCATTCATTTGCTTTTCTCCTTTATTATTATTTTTTTATTGCTTTCAAAGCCAGCCACTGCAAAAAGGAGATCTGCCCAATGATTGAGCCCATTAAAGAAGCGCTCCTAAAGAAGGAGCTGTGGATTTATGTCTAAAAAAAGCTTAAAATAAGCTGTCAAGTATATGCAGTCTACCTATAAGAATGATGTGCATTCTAAGTGACTGGAACGAGGACACGTGGTTCTATTAAGCCAGATCAGTGTTTTAAAACCTCTCATTTTTTTTATTCTAATGGAGAAAGTCTGAGTGGAGGAACATACCCTTTTCTGATGACTTTGTAAAGATAACATGAAATTAATATATAATAATTAATAGAATTCTTACTGATTTTTTATATTTGTTTTATATTTCCTCACTATTACAATTCAGTTTAATCATGTTGCATTTGTTTTGAGATTGATTCTATTTATTGACATTTTCTTGCTCATTATTGATAATTACAGTAAATGCCTGTTTGAATTACGAAATCAATATTTATATCTTCTCAGTGATATTTTTGTCAAATTTTAAGTATTTTCTAATTAAGCTTTTAAATTTAATAAACGATGACCATCGACATGCACTAAATGCTGATGTATTATATTATTTATTAAATATAGGATTGTCTGATATACTGTACAATTCAATCATATTTAAAGTATTTAAAGTAGTTTTTATTGTATGTTTTATCAAGATGCTTATGAGAATTTTCTATTGTAAAGTTGACATGGCAATACACCGTGGCCAGAATACCAAACGTAGGGTGCCTTTTGGGCATGGATGGAGTATGTGGGGCTAAGTGATTCAGAAATCTGTGAAATTTCTCTTTATTTTTGTTTTTTCCCTAATCATTGAGCCTAAATATTTGTAGTTATTTTCTACATGTGGCTTTTGCCTACAATCATAGACCTTTGCTGTTCTCTTCAAACACATCTAGTGCACAGAGTGGGGGGGGAATGTTGTTAAAAGTAGACTGTATCATCGCTTGTTTGGACAAAACGCATAAAATGACAAATTAAGAATAATAGTTTCATAGCTGAAGACACAAATCTTTTTGCACACGATACTGAGAATAGGACTGATTATATAACATCACCATGGGGTTGCAGCAACTTGCAACAGTATTGCTTGAATTTTTATTACTTTTTATAGCACAACCCAAACTACTAAACCCTGACCTAAACCTTAAAGGGGTACTCCAGTGATTTAGTACTGCACCTCCACAAGGCAAGGGGCCTTTCTATAGACATATCGAAATGAATGATCAGCATTGAAGGAACAGAGGCTGAGATATCCTGTATGGGTCACGCTTCAAAAACATCTGACCTAAGAATTCCCATATTTCATCTCTTCATAGACCTACTCTGACTGTTAAAATCTCTCGCCTTCTAAACATCTTGCCCCAGTTAATGAAGCAGATTGTCAGTGAAAGATTTTAAGTCTTAAGCCTGATTGAACGAAAGCACGATGACATCGTCAGGGTTATTTTCTCAGACTTCAAAAAGCTCCTTCCAGAGCTACAAAAAGCATATACAACAGTGTTTATTGGCTGAATGGTGATCAGTAAACTTTATTAGTAAAGTCACAGAGATTGCCCCTTTAACCCATGCAGCAATTACGGTAGATTGAATTGTGGATGCATGCTCAGGATGATCATGTAGGTTGGACAGATGGGGGAGTAACAAACTTAAATATCTACTAGATGACAAATGAGATGTTGTAGCCTGCAAAGGATGAGATTTGTAATTTTGTCTTTGCAGATATGTAGGCTCCAATATGTTTTAGAGAGGAAAGGTTGACCCAAAGTCAGAGCTCAGGGACAACGTTAACACAGATGCAAGGTAGTATGTATATCATGCTGGAAAGAAAGATGGAAGTACAAAAAAGAATGCAGAGATTTAAATTTGTCTTCAGTGGAAGGCTTCCAATATGATCACTGTGCTTTATGAGTCTAACCCAGAGTCTCTGGGAATCATAGGGAAATCTATATATTTTGTGCTTTATGTGTTCAGAAACGGCAATAGAATACGAATGAATGTCTTCATACCTGACCAGCTGACAGGGTGACATTGTGCAGGAGCTTACGTTCTTCACAGTTGCAGAACCAAACCGAACTTCTCCAAACCAGATGGAAATGAGTTGACTTGTGCTCTACTTGTTGTCTTCGCAGCTGTGGCAGAAGGGGTTAACCAAGCAAAGGTCGTACAGCTCAGCTCAGCTCAGGTTTGCATGGCTAAGTACGAAAACAGATGACCGGACTGAAAGTTTAGGCCCGTCCTATTTGACCTAAAATGATAAGAAATCTTTTTTTACTGTCTTTATCTTTACAGAGATTCTAAAAATGGTTTTGTGATATGCTGACAGGGCTGTTGACAGGTGGCGTGGATGTGTGCGCATTTGTTCTTTAACTGTGTGTGAAACTGAAGATTTAACAGGTAGACATGGCGACACAACACAACCCCAAAGGGAATTTGATGTGCAGTATTTTTTGAATATTTTCACATACTCTTATCTTAAAGTCTTGTGGAAAAATGAGCATAAGTTGATACTCAACAGATCCGCTTCCCTCCTACGACGACATCTGACTTAAAGAGAATTCCATGCACATGTTTGTTTGTTTTTTCTGCAATAATTGCTGATGTGCTTCTACAACTGAAAAGGACTCAACCTCCTACTGGTCACACTTCATTTAACGTCCTTTAAATGCATGCAGTTCTTCCACTCAGAGTGTACAGAGATGACCTGTAAAAGTCTGAACGAAAGATGGAGAGAGATTATAATATGAAATCAAAGTAGTGAGTATTTGGATGCAAATACAAACCTGTATTCTTCAATGTGAATAGGATCATGTCTGGCATGCATTGTTAAATAAAATCTTAAATAGATTGGTACTCTGTGTGTCGCCTGTTTTTACTTCACGGGGATCTTGAACCAATCAGTGACTAAACAAATTATGTGTATGCCAGAAAGGTATTCAAAGTGATAAGTTTTAGCGAGTAATCACACAAGTAGGAGGGGACAGGTGCTGATGGTGGACTGCCAAGAGGCATAAGAGAAAAAAATCTATGTGATTTGTTAAAAATGTGCTATTTGTGTCATTTATATAGGAACTTTTTTGTTGAACACTTTTTACACTTCATTCTTGAGAGATTATTGTTAACACCCATGCCTCTGCTTCATGTTGTGGCTCTGGTGTGTTGCTCTGTCTGGCAGTGTGGCTTTGAATGTGTGCGTAAAACAACCAGTTAACACCCGGGCGCCAGTTTACTGAATTTAAATACAAAGAAGGAGCTGAAAATCACCACTTATGCATTTAAGTATGTGTTTTGCTCACACTTGTTTTCGTCCTGTGCTGTGAACACAATAAGATCACATGTGCCTGTAATACCTGT
Organism: Chaunax sp. Z400; assembly: GCA_037577475.1. Lineage (NCBI taxonomy): Eukaryota > Metazoa > Chordata > Actinopteri > Lophiiformes > Chaunacidae > Chaunax > Chaunax sp. Z400. The sequence continues at coordinate 5,980,831 of CM075187.1, forward strand.
ATTATAATACAACCAGTGCAATAACCCTATGATTAATGTCTCCTTTATAAAGATTACAGTAATTAACTTTTCTTGATACTGTGCCAAAAAGATGATTCATTTAAAATGAATAGTTTCTAATGTTTGAATTGATTGATATCAAAGTTCACTGTTGAGTTAGAATATAAAGTAATCACCATCAATAATGCCACAAAATAAGAGTTGAATCCACACCTCTCTGACACTTCTCAAAAATGAAAAGTGTCATATTTTTGTTGTTTTATTGAATTACTCCGTCCTCAATGCATCACGTAAAAACCCTCCACACATACATAAACACCTGTAACTTGATTCATTGACATTTATCCTATGTATTATGTTTTAGCAGCTGCTGAGGTTAATGTAAAATGTTCATTGAGTTTATTTGCTCAGTTCAGTGGTGTATGATTTCCAAATCCAATCTCAGAAAATAGATTTAACCCGATCTACTTCTAAACATTCCATGATCAAAAAAAGGAGCAGAAAGATGTAAAAACTTATATTAGCTGCCCACTCACATTATCTTAATAATTACATTACATACTGGAGATAAAGATATATCCTCTTTCTGTGTTGTAAAAAAAAATTCAGCAATCTTAATACATTCAACAACAGTTTTCCTGAGAGAAATCTCACTCAGTTCAGTGCCCCATTATTATTTTTTTCTTTATACATTCTTTAAAACTGAAAAGCTTTTGAAACACCTTTTAATTCACTTTCACTAGTTTAACTCCTTACACTGAAATATACTGTATATATCTGCCTTTTTAAAATTGATTAATCAGTCTCAATTTGAATAACTTCTCCAGCTCTTCAGGTGATAGTCTATTTATAATTTTACGCATTACTAATATTTTTAAATCAAAATATTTAAAATTTGAATACGTGATTTGCTGAACAGTCTTCTGTTGTGTTCTCTGACATCATCATGTTTATAAATCGTTGCTCTTTTCTGTCTTAAAGATTTAATGAGGCCTGTATGTGTTGCCCAAGAATGTCCTGAGGACCATTTAGATTATTTTCTCTTTTTGCTCTATATGAAGTTGCCAAGTTGGCTAAATTTAATCAGCCTCCTTAGCTCGTTTTATGTCTTACCCTGCATCATATTACAGGGGTGGATCATATATGGTGTCTCTCTGGAAAAGTAAACAATAACTACAGCAAACAAGCCAGGGGAGCTCAGCTCAACGGTCGCGCGCCAGCTCATAGGCTACTTGGCACGTGGAAGGGAACAGGTTGTGCAAACATTACGCACGTGCCCCCTCCTCCCCTCCCTCTGTTGCAGCACACGCACGCGCACGCACGCTCTAAAGCAACTTAATTTTGGACACAATTGCCATATCATGTCCACACAACAACATGACAGAAATGTGCGGTGCGCTCTTGAACTTTCTGTGAGAGGAGATGAGAGGAGCAGCTTCCGGAGAAGTACCTCCTCTCTTACAGAGAAATGTTTACCGCTCTGCTGAAGGAGGAGCTGAAGGGGGGGGCAGCTGCAGGCGTCCGGCCAAAAATCCTTTTTTTTTTTTTTTTTTTTTTTTTTCAAACTTGATTTTATTCCTGGAAACTTTGGGATTCTGCCCCTGAACTGAGCACAGTGGAGACGGGAGTACCAGAACGCGGACAGGCCGAGAAGTTCCTGCATCTGTTTTCACTCCTCCCGCAGACTTCTTGAACATTTCCTCCTGTACAGTTTGTTCTGTGACTATTGGACATAAGAAAATGAATCGATCACAACATACCTGTCGTTAGGCAGTGAGTCATTGCAGCGCAAACAGGTTTAAGCCTCAAAGTAAAGAGAGTATGTCGCAGTTGTTAAGGGGAGGCGCGGCACCCTTCTCTGTTGTCAAATGTTACTGTGACGTGTTCAGCTGTATCATGGCCACGTCATCACATTCTGTACCTTAGAGTAAATCGCAGTGCACTATGAAGATTTAAATGTATGTGGGTCGTGTGCTACAAAAACAGAGGGGAATACCTCCGTGTGTGTGACGTCATTCCTTTGTCTGAGTTACTTTATCCTCATATAAACAACCCCAGGGAGGAGCGTGTATCCAAGTAGTGTCTACACAGTTCATGGGAGGAGGCAGCGTTGCTCAATCCCACAACCCTGAATAGGATTTTCTAGGAACTGTATCCTTGAATGAACCACAGAACCACCCATTGTACTGGAGGCACCTTTTTCAGCAGAGGGTTTTCTCTCTCTCTCTCTCTCTCTCTCTCTCTCTCTCTCTCTCGATAGATAGATATGATAGCACATATCTTTTTTATAGGAACCAATTATGGGCTATAGATTATCAGCACACATTTGCTTCTTGTATCATATTGACTATAGAGTAACTTCATGGTCAGTCTGCTGTAACTACAGTACTATAATCACCACAAACAGACCATCATATTATTTCAATCAGGAAAGACAAGTGAAGAAGTAAAGAACATTGTTTATTGTATAGCAGTTGATGTGTGATAATAAGAACCAGATTAATATTTTTTTATGATCTTGGCTAAAGTTTAAAAAAAAGTTCTTACCATTGAACAATTGTGCATATTAAATGTCTGTCTGTTCCTCTACTATGAGGCAAGCGCTGACAACTCAAACTTCCCTGATGCATGGTGTCAATTGAGGTTGCATTGGCACTGTAGTGTGGCTTTGGGGACAGTTGAGGTCGGCGCTAATTTAGGATCACAACATGATGGTGAAACTGGGACACGGTGAAACCTGTCCACAACATTGTTCATAATGGGCTACAGTGTCTGAACTGCATCTATGAAAACATACACACATCTCTCTTCACCGCCTAAATATTGATAAACCAGCTCTGGTTTGATGCAACACAGCTGCTAATATATAACACAAGCATACTCATGCATAAGCAGTCAGAAGGTTATCAATCTTTACCACACAGGAATCACACTAAGAATTAAAAGGAGAGGAAAAAAAATCACACCTAACCCTCCAAACTTATGGGCCACATGTGCTGCTGAAATATGGTATGCTGTGAGGAACAGCTGCAGGCTTCGCCCTTAACGTGACCTGCTTGCATGGTTTGACCTTCACTGATTGATATTGGCAGGACAAATAGTTTTGCAGCTGTAGGCGGGACACACGGCAACACCAGCAACCACTGGCTCCTTAAGAATAGTCCCAAGCATCGAACTGTAGCCGCTGAACACTAAGCAGCTACACGTTCTATTGTCAGTGTAATATGATGTTGCAATGCATGCAATTTCTGATTTCGTGGAAAATGAAAAACGGGGCAACATGTTTACGCAGCTGCACGTGCCTGCTTATGCATGTTATTCTCTTATCTCACACACAGACTGTCCTCTTTTTGTAGGCCAGATTTTGTCTATTAGTTGAATACAACAACAACACAACAATTAATTCGCCTCATCAAGTCGACGAACAAATATGACAGTAAAAACATATGTGCTTGGTCGTGCCTCTAGCATGACGCAAGAGTGTGGGCCAAGGGGCGTGCCATGATGAGTTCATGGACACATGTTATGATGCTACGTTTGGGTTCTGGAAAGCTTGGCGTAAATATGAGATGTTTGTCAGGTAATAAGTTAATTGGAAAAAAATATATAGCAGGAAAGAAACTACTATAAGCTTTGAGTTGCTATAGGAGAATAAAGAGAAAACAATGTGCGCACTAAAAGTATGAAAGGAGTGTGATCACATTTATGCAGGTTTCATTGGACATTTTCCCTACACATCATCCAAGCAATAAACACCTCATAACTTCTCATAATTTATTTTTTCCATTAGAAAGGCCCAGTCAAATAACTGAATATCAAAAAAGCTGTGAATTCTCCCAAGAAACTGAGGACGTGGGAATAAAATCAGTGATTTATCTAATGCACAAACTAATTTTTCCATCTTTCATCCAAACTCTTCTATTATTATTGTGAATGCAATGTAATCTAATAATAGAAAATGGATTAATATATATTATGTATATTCTGTATTTATATATTATATATTCTAATATTTATATTTTCAATTTCTAAGTTCTTATCTCTCTTAACTGCGAGTCCAAAATCAATTTTGTATAACAGTACCCATATTTCCGAGTCACTATAAACATACAATGCAGCATCACTCTCATCCCGCCCTCTTTTCATCTATTCGTGCCTGTGATTGGTCCAGTTTTCCATCACTCACTCATGTGAAAAGGCAATTCCAAAAACTAAGTCACGTTTCTTCCCAGCCAATCACAGCCCCGTTTTCTTATGACACCGTGGGATTCCGCGAAATTGTTTCTTGGAGTTGAGAGATGTGCTGCTCTCAGTAAAAAAAAGACAAGTTGACGCATGTGTGGGAGCGCACTGAAGGGCAGGATAAACGCAGACAAAAGCTCAGACGGTAAAAGCTGTTTTTTATTGACCAGACAGAAGAAATCATCTAAAGGGAGAAAGAGAGAGAGAGAAAAAGAAAGAATCTATCTGTTTTCTTTCATTCGGGGTTTATTTGTCCGCCCTGCAACCTCACCAAGAAAACGCAGTCTTTGCGGAATAGTCACATTGAAGACGACACGTGTGGATGGTTAACCGCGTTTACTGGGAGAACTGATTCCTTTATCCAGTATTTGTTGGATTATTTTTGAATACTCTAGATACATTGCTTCTTTTCTCCATCCGGATTTGCTGTAGTGATGTCGGAGTTGGATGTATCTGCAGACTGTGTCCCCAGCCGACCACCGGGTCGAACAGAGGACATGTTGAAAGAGAGCCAGGAGAACAGGACTTTACTCATGGTGGCAATGATTTTATTGGACTTGAACAAATGCAACCCCAACGCTATCAACTCTGGGGGCAGCAGATGTCTCGGGGGCAGCGACGTCGCAGCGCAGGAGAAGGTTGAGAGGGGGAGTTGCCGGTTGAACGCCGGGGACAGTCGGGGCATGGTTGCACCCATACAGTCCCGGAACAAGAGGGCGGCGGTGGCGAGACAGGAGTCTCCCGAGAAGAGACACTGCTGTCCCTTCACGGGCTGTGGGAAGATGTACGGCAAGTCGTCCCACCTCAAAGCCCACCTGAGGGTCCATACCGGTAAGTTGAGGTATAGTAGGATACGGTTTTGTTGCTGCGCCACCGAAACTATCCTGCGTCACTTCATTTAAAAAAAAACTTTCATACGAATGTTGACATCACTATTTAAACTCTATGCTGTATATTTTTAGGACTACATTATAGTTGTTGTTTTTTTATAGGAAAGATGGGTGTCAGTCCAAATAGCCCACACATAATAATGCCATTAAAAACAAGATTTGATACGTAATATATTTACAATGTTTCAGTTTCGGTCCATGTGTAAAGTGACATGAGCAGGTTAAGCGAGAGACCGCATGTTCCTGTAAATGAACAACAGATCATTGGAAAGGTGTTCCTATGAAATAGTTCCTGTTGGGGGTGTGAGAGAGGAGGAGGAGGTGTGTGTGTGTGTGTGTGTGTGAGAGAGAGAGAGAGAGAGAGAGAGAGAGAAATAAAGGCGTGAGGGGGAGTGCTTTAATTTGCTGTTGACACGCACCCACCGGGATCTGGGAACACCGCGTGCCACCGCCCATATTTGTGATAGAGATCGTAGATTGATAGGGTGTGACACGTAATCTGGGAACACCACGAGACATGATGTTATCCAATGTTATCCAAATAATGAGGAAGATATACGTCATTAATCCTCTAAGAGGCAATTAAATGTTATTACCTCCAATGATTTGAAATTATGTTTTTGTGTTGACATGCGTCATATGCTTAGTAACAGAGTTGTAAATGTCGACATCTGGGCTCATGTTTCACATGCAGGTCACTGTGACACTGTTTTTTCCACATACTCTTGTCCGGAGATAATACTCCCTGAATTTCCTCATACGTCATCCTCCTCTACCCCCCCCTCACACCGGGTTGTAAACAAGGGCAAACATGTGGTTCAGAGGAACACGTGTAGGAGGATGAGGGAACAGGCAGGGGTGTTTGTTTTTTTTATTACTCATAATGACTCACTGTTTCTAAATCAATATTTTCTGTTTCTATTCCTCGAAAATAGTATTTATACGACAAATCATCCCACAGACAGAAAACTTTTTGAACCTTGTGTTCTGTACTTTCCCCTCCCTCTCATCCCATTTGATTACTTTTGTATCTGTTCTTTTTTTATTTGTTACCAGGCAAAGAATGACAATTATTACCATCGTTTTATCACTTTATACTTTTATACTTTTGAGCTGGTGACATGATTCAAACACAATAAATTATACTTGTTTTTTTTGTACTTCCCTGTCATATGCCAACAGATAAACAAACCAACAGGCAAAAACATTACCTCCTTGGCAGAGGTAGTAGTAGCAGCAACAACAACTACATCAATGATAATAATAATAATAATAATAATAAGTGTCAATCAGGACCAATCAAATAGGTCCAACCACCAGAGAACCTGAGACAAACACAAAGACAACGTAGAAGAAGCCAAGTGAGTAAATAAGTAAATATTTACTTGTATTTCTGTCATTGAAACAGTTTGTAAAGAGGAAGTCTAACTGGGAGTTTGACCTGGTTTGGGTCTAACTGTCACCAGACAGTAAAATATCTCTATGGAGGATAATATATAATACATTTCTTTATTCATACATAACAAATGTGTAATTGTAAATATTGAGCCGGGGCGAGCAAAAGAGGCGTGACGTGTAACTTAAAAAAACAACAACTTTATTTAATAACAATGATGTACAAATAGTCAGACATTTTATAAATCAGAATAAATCAGATACAAGATACTGATCATATGACAAAGTTATTTAAGAAAAAGTTCTGATTAAATCCAAATTAAAGACTCAGATTTCTTATTATTTACAAGTTTAAGGGACTCCAAATAACGTTCAAATTAGAAATTGCCGCACGCATAACACATCGTCAAAACGTCACAGCCCCGTCCTGCCTTCGCACCTCGCGTTACTAATAATTGATGTTGCAACTGTTATTTTGCACATACAGCAGCGGGGGTCCCCGAAAAACTGAGGAAGAGAGACTTATCAAATAAATACAGTCGAAGGAAAGTCCTTCAAAGCATCGTAATAAAAACTTGTGTGTGTGTGTTTCCTCAGGTGAGCGCCCCTTCGAGTGTACCTGGCCAGACTGTGGCAAGAAGTTCTCACGATCAGACGAGCTGACGCGTCACTACCGCACACACACGGGCGAGAAGCGCTTCAACTGTCCCTTGTGTGATAAGTGCTTCATGAGGAGTGACCACCTGACTAAACACGCCCGGCGGCACGCAGGCTTCCATCCGAGCATGCTCCAGGGCTCCGGGGCGGCCAAGAGACGCCGCTGCTCCGTGTCCATGTCGTCCTCTGACTCTGGAGACCAAAGTCCTATTGGGGTGTGAGACACGCCCACATACTGTGCATACATAAGGGTACATGTAGTAGATCGAGAAGCATACACATATAGACACACACCCACACGTGAAGTGTGTACTTTTACACAAATCCTGTCAAGTCTGACACTTCAGCCAGCTAGTCCACACTTTTGAATGTGTTTCTAAGCAAATAGAAGCAAATCTTTGACGCTGAAAATAATCAAACTAGGGCTTCCCCTCCATTTATATTTATTAAGGGTTATTCAGGGTCTGTCAGACGGGTTCCCGTTGCTTTGCCATTTGTAATTGTTTTACTTTGTGCTGTGTGATCTTTTTCTTCTCTGGAACAATCTGAAATCCATGAGACATTTGTGTACACACGTATAGTTTTCATAAACAGCATGAAGGTGAAGACCACAGGAAAACAAATCATGACTTAAATATCCCTGGTGGGTCAAGTTTTAAGAGGAGTTTTTCAGTAAATATTACTATTGCACACTCATATCTGTAGTTATTTTCCAGTCCAGGATAAAGTGAATGTACAGTATAGCAGTATTATCATGTACATAGAATAAACTGACTAGTTTTCAGATGGATGATATACTCAGTGTACCGTAGTTACGTGTTATTATGGAGTAATAAGAAAAACCTATACTATAGAGAATTACAGAGCTTAGGTATTTAATGTCATATATTTAGCTTAAGTAAATCAGGCATACTGTGAGCTTTCAGGTTTAGGCAGAGTGTTTTCTGTATGGAAACATACAGTACATGTGACACATCATGATGAACCTGCAAATAATTGCACCAGAATACCTTCAGAGCACATTGGTAAGACCACAATAGAAGCAAACATAATGGGAAAAATTTTATTCAACATTTGTGTTGCTTTTTTCAGGCTTGAATTCTGTCAACGGTGCAGAAAAACAGGGTGAAGCTTTTACAAGGTAAAGGTGGAGACTTTCAGTTATAAGACCATAATGATTCACATTCAGTGTTTGAACCAGGAGCTATGTGCCTTCCAGTGATTTTATAACAAATGAATTTCCACATCTTCAACCTTTGGAAATACTACCTTAATGAACATTGTCATATTCTTAATGTTGGTTTTTTAATAATAGGCTTACCTTGAATACCAACGTTGCCAATTGTTGTGCTTTGAAACTAGTTTTTGTAGCTGGACAACATTTTTTCAGGGAATAACGCCATGCATGGTCAATTTAATCAATACTACACCCTCTGGTGGTGATGTGGAAGAAAACAGCATTTCTCACAACACAGACTTTTTTTCTTATTTAATTTTTAGTCAGAGCATTTTGAGGCATGCTCTTAGTCATTTGTTATTGAATGTATGAATTACATCATGTAGCATGTCCCTATGTATTTGTTTGGCACAGTTACTTTTTAATTGTCTGGTAATCTTTTAATAATGACTAATGGGATAACCGGCCACTACAGGAGCCACAAACGTCATTTGTTTTCTTTTTATACTTAATGCATTAAAACGTCCAGATAGTGTACAGTTAGGTGTAGTTTGCCTCATAGAACACAGACTGTATGTAGAGGATGAAATGCTGTTTCTTTTTTTTGGCATTTTGAGAACTGATTGGTGCCTTTCAGGTTAATGCCCTTACTTCTGAAGCTACTGTACTGTAATCAGGGACTGTCAATGTGGACGCCAAGTTATTGCAATATACATAACTGTGTAATAATTACTGCCCAACAGTTTTAACATTAAAATTATTTTTCTTTCTAAACATGTACTCATTATTCCTGCCCGGCATCACCCAATCACAACTTTTATAAATAAAGAGGTTCTCTTCAAAGAAGGTCTAACTACAAAAATAGTAACAGGGACTGCATTAGCTCTCTGTTTATTCATTATTTTCATACACTGCACATAACAGTAACATTGTTAAATACTGTAATGGAAGTGTTTACAATACAAGAAAATCATTAAAAAAATAAAACTAAACAAAAACAGTTATCACCTGTGTCTAAATGTAAAAAAAAACAAAAAACTCCATTAACTAAATTATCAAGATGACAATAAATACACTTTTAAAAACTTTTCTGTACTTAAGGCATACTCTAACTGCAATAATCAACTGATTAATGAGAGGGAGAAAGTCATAAATGAAATGCTCCAAGTCAGCGATCTATGATGTTACAATTGCAAAACTATTTCCAACCATTAGTCAAAAGAGTCAAATTGATGTCATCACACGTATGCATGCATACTGTATGCATATGTGTGTGATCAGTGGTGTGAAAACAGGAATGGCAATTAAGGAGCGTTCAGTGATAGTCAGGTTATCTGAACCAGAATAAATACAGTGTAGGGTAACAAAACAGTTAGTTCTGAATAATCGATCTCAAGTCCCCCCCCCACGACTGTCCCTTTGGCCTCTCTAATATGTGGATCATGTGAGCTTCATGTGTTAGCGGGTCAGTGCAACAACAGTGCAATCTTTCCTTTTGACAAAGTTCATGTCAGATAAAACACTGTCACTGCTCTGCAGGAAAGAGTAGACAGATATGAGCCCAAAAATAAAAAAAACAACAACAAAATGTGCAAATTCAGAACAACAGAAGTCAAGCTTAGTGCCACAACATTAGCGTGTGAGTGCACAATAGAAACGGGGCAAAAAATCAAATGTGCAACAAGCTTCTTATTTATTATTTTCCATTCAATTATTCAGTCTCTTCATGCAATTTGTTCCTCAGCCATTCATGTTCATACATGATGCAGGTGGTGTTAATGAGTGCCACGTCCTGGCCTGTGCTACATTGACCCTGTACAGTACGATGGATACAGTACCAGATATCCTCTATTTGTGGTTCCAAGGCCAGGGTACATGCTTCGAAAACGTCTCCATGTCAATACAATCATACTGTTCCCTCATGTTTAAGAAAGTAAGCATTTGAATAAAAACTTTTAAAAATGCAACCCATAATTCAGGTAAGCGGTTGAATCAGCAGTTATGATAATATTTATTATTATTGTTCGGGGGGAAATGGAAATCACTTTACATCATCAAATGGCCTTTTGTGTTCCGTCTACTTACATCAGTGTGTTATGTTACATCATGTTCACCAGGAGAAGGGCTCTCAGACACAAGTGCACGTCCTACCATAGGAGGAAACCACCCCTGTTACTCATATTTTAAATACATATTGTATATTTCCATGTGTTGCTTCTCCTAGATTTTAAACCAAACTTTCTCTATGTTAATTTAATTATTTCTCTTTATCATTATCATCGTAGCTTTTAAATTTCATTACAATAGTCTACCAATGCTTTACTGTCGCCACCCTGGCGGCAAGTAAACTCACAGCAGATGACAATTATATTGTTTTGAATGGGGCGCGGCAGAAGGTTAGAGGGATGGGGTTACTGTATTTGACAGGTGGTGGAGGAGGTTGCCTGGCAGCACATGCAGGTAGGGTTGACTGATTTGGGCGGGATCAGATCCAGGTCCTCGTCATCTGGAATCTCGTCTAGGCGGTAACCATCTTTTAATAGCTGGATGTTCAGATCCTGATTGATTTGCTGGAAAAGGGAGGATAGACACACAAGTTTGAGTTGGAGTTGGAGCAGAATATCCCGTCCTCAAGGCCACGGACCAGTACCTGGTTACAGACCATTTGTTACTACCACAAAAGTATCATCAACACCACCCTAATGTCTCTACCATAAACATGAGGCTGCAGTGAGCAGCTGGTTAGCGTAGCATAAAGACTGGAAACAGTGCAACACTAGCTAGCCTAGCTCTGTCCAAAGGTAACAAACAAGAACCTTTAAAACTCATCAGTTGGCATGTATATCTGGTTTGCTCAATGCAAAAATGAGTAGTGAAAATACAAGAAATTAACACTGTGAAATTAGTGAAATTATCTTATCTTTTCTTAAGTTGTTCCTGTCAATTGTAATTCTTGTTAATTGCAATCTGAGAAAAAGTTAAATTTTCAAATTAGAATAAATAAATAAAATACTTAAAATTCCCAAAATATCAAAAGGCATCTCTCCAGTACATGGGAAATGTGTGCATAAAGTTTTGTGCAAAAATTCTACATTCAACTTATAACCTACAGCAAATGGGACCATTTCAGTACTTGGTTGTTGTGTGTAGAAGGTTTTGTGAAAAAATATGAAACAGTTTTTGAGTTATGCTCCAGAAATGAAATGTGACTGACAGACAGACGAAACCCATTCCTAAATCTCCCTCCTCATTTTGATCGTGGTGGAGGACAATAATACAAAAATGGATGAAAGAAGGCAAAGGAGTGAGTGAATGAGAGGAAGAGGCGAATATTTCCTCTGTCTCACCTCAGCAGAGGAATATCCCGACGACGAGTATCTTGACATGTCAAAATCATCATCGCTGCAACAAGCCAGAAAAAGCACAAGTTAGCTTAGTATTTGTGTGTTTATGTGGCAAGAAGTGTATTAATGTGTGTTTGTGTTCACCTGTCTGTGTCTAGGGCCACCAAAGGCTTCTCGTCAGGGCTCTGGTCTAAAGAGGAATAGCCTTTATTGGGCACTACCAACCTGTGTGGAAGTAACAGAGAGAGAGGATAGAGGAGGAATGATCAGAGGAGCAGATAACAGGACGGGGCGAGGAAGACTCCCAAACAGGAAGAGGTGAGTATGAACATCACAGGCACAGATAAAAGAATAGGAAAGTGGACACAAGACACAAGAGAAGCTTGAAAGAGATCTCATTTCTACCTGAGACGCCCTAAATCAATAAAACTATTCTCTTTCCAGCCTCACTGACTGAGACATAATGTTGAAATCCATTTAGTCAAGCATGCTTCTGCTCCTACACATAAAATCTACATACAGAATTAGTGAACATTTTATATTAGAGATACTGTGTGTGAAACAAATGCTGAAATTAAAATACCATTTTGTGGTAGGCCTATTTGTATGCTGTTCATTTTGAGTTAATCATCTGATTGCCTGCACTCACGGGGCTGATTAGAAAATTTTTTAAAAAATAAAATAAAATAAAAAATCAGCAAATCAGACAAATCAGCTTGCAGCCTTGTCAGAGCGGCTGCTGTGGAGCGACAGCTCTCCCCTTGTGAGTTTTTGGAAGGTGGTGGAATAGTTAGTTTTGAGCCCTGTGCTATAAATCTGATCAGTGTTGGGGGACAGTGCCTTGAAACCATAGTTGCGCACGCTAGATCATACTGGAAGAAGTTGGACTACAGCAAAGCTAGCCTAGGGATAAATCTAAGTTGGTTTACTAATACTCCTGAGAAAAAGTAGTTCAAACTATTTCATTAAAAAAAGAGGCTGTGATACAAAACTAACAAAATAAAACACGTCAGCTGCTATGGCCGTTTCCCCCGTGTGCGTCTCATTATTTTGATTGCAGATCACCGAAGCTAATCGCACTGTGTGGTCCCCCTTCGGTGATTGGCTCCTGCAAACGACGTCGCCGCTCCGTCCCGCCTCCTTCGTAGCTGCTGACTCCTGATTGGTGCGGTTCCTCGATCGAAGTTTTGCCAGACAATCGCTTAAACTGCAATCTATTGGAAGGGACTAAGGTGAGACCACAGCGTCCATGTCTTACCGTGTTCTGGCCATGACGTTGTTCTTCTTGGGCTGCTGGTTGACTGGACTTCCTACAGTGTTGCTGTTCTTCAATGAGCCCTTCCTGGCCAGCTCTCTCTGTTTCTCTGCTCGAGGCACACACACACACACACACACACACACACACACACACCAGATTAGCTCTATGTGACTCACAAAGTGCAAAAAGGTGATGGATTAAGGTTGAACTAATATCAGAACCATCTATTTGTAAGACTTATAAGAGACCTTCAATTAAATATTGCATTTTCATTGTAATCAGATTCCTAAATAAACCTGGGGACATCTGTAATTTTGTGATGTAAATCATAGCATTGCATAAAAAGCTTCTGTTGCATGTCATTTTGCCACAAGTCTCCTCAGCTTTAATTAAAAAGGAACCCAGATCTGACAAGAAGACATTGGCAGACATCAGGAAGTGTGATGATCAGGTGTGGGAACTGGTTTGAATTCTACTCAAAGTTATTTTCACTTTGAGAAGACTGTGAAATCTTTTCTCTCTGAACATAATGACAATCTATAGGCCTCTGCAGCTCAGTACAAGATGTGACATCAGGGCGGATCAGGTTCTGTCCACCGGAGGGATTTTATTCAGTGGTCAGATGGCCGGTATGTGATGATCACTGCTGCTGAAATTATTATGATAGACGAAACATTCAGAGACAACAGACGTGACATCAAACAAACTCACATCCTTTTTTTCTCCCTTGTTTGATTCTCTTCACTGATCAGAAAACACATGATGAAACTAATAGTGTTAGTCTAGTCTGAGCCAGTGATGAATTAAATATAATACATTAGTGACACAGGAAAATGTTGAATCTAATTTATTTTGTGCCACCAGTTAATGACATTATTTAATTAATGCAGAAAAGATTTCAACAGATTACAGCCTTTTCCATCTCAGGGTCAAGGAGGCCAGTTTAACAAGCATGTATAATATATGGAATATGAAGGGAACTAGTGGAGAACATACCTACTCTACATTTACATATCCTACTGTGGCGATGCCATGACCCGCCTCTCTCTGCCTCTGATTGGCTAGGCATGATGATGACATTTCTCACATACTGTCGCCCCTCACTGAAAGAACTTCGACTACGCCAGAAATGTCACTGTCATGCCAAGCCAATCAGAGGCCGAGAAGGGCGGGTTCTGGAGTCACCATAGTAGGATTTGTAAATTCACCTCTTGTATCAGTATCATCTCACAGATATTCCTAAAATCACTCTAATCACCTGTTCCCCTCACCAAAGCCCACCTTTCCACAAAGTTTCATTGAAATCCCTTCACATACAATTTAAAAAAAGAATTATCCTGCTTACAAATTCACAAACAAACAGACGGCACCAATCGCAAAACCTCCTCCAACTCTCATTGACGGACGGAGATGAAACATGGCTGATAGAACACTGCACATCTGACAGCTGGAGTTACATTTTAAAAAGAGCCATTCTCATGCATTTTTTGTCACTGAATCGTTTAATCATTTAGAATGTTCTTTCTTCTTAAAAGGCTTTGGCAAAGAAAGTTTTACAGTAGGAGGGAGAAAAAAAAAGTGACGCTGCTGCTCAACACTGGACTCTGTCCAAGGTGCTGAAATGAGCCTCTGGACGACTGTAGCTTTTTATTGACACAAGAGATTCCCAAACACAAAACAGGCCAGAGTGGTTAGTATCATTTGCAAAGGATACCCATCATCCAAACAATAAAATGGCTCAGAGATCTAATAATTAGTCTATTAATTGATTATTAAAAAGTAACAGACAGCAACTTTGATTATCAATTCTTTATTTAAGTTACTTAGATTTACAAAGATTTACTTCCACCTTCTAAAACGGGAGAATCTACTACTTTTTGTTGTTTAATTTGGGTGCAAATTGCATTATTTTATTTTTAGGCATCACAATGCTAACGTCATGCTCTGGGAATTTGTGAGTAGCACCTCTCACCAAAAATAACAAATTTATTCATAAGTGAAACTAGAAAGTTAATTATTATAATAAAGCTAAGTCATTAATCAACTGCACCCTGTCATAGCACACATTATGTGATGTACTGTAGCTGTGATGACACTGCTTTACTGGGATCTGCCTCGTGCCAAAGTAACACCTTTCAGAGATACATGAAATCTGTTTTAATGACTCTAATCTCTGCTTCATACAGGTGGCTGTGCCATGTCTCTCCCTCTCTCTGTTACTGTAGTCTGACCCAATACATAGTGACCCCTCCAATTATATATTTTCATCTCCCAGATCTGGATCTGGATCCATTTGTGCATAATGGTGGAACATCGTGTGTTGTCCACGCCTGGACATTTTCATTTTCATTGGCCTATTATTTTTTCATGATATTGCAAAAAATGTTACAAAAAAGGTCTAATCTCAGAAGTGATCAGGAATTTACATCCATATCCACCTCGAAATGTAATCAACTCTTCCCAGTATCCACCCTTACGCAAATATCTGAGATATTTTATGGGCAAACAGACAATCAAACGTGGGCGAGGACATAATCCCCTCCAACGCTCATTGGTGGAGGTAATCATCTGTAGTTGGAGCTCCAGATTGGATGAACATGGTACTTTTTAGTTTAGCAGCACAATAAGGAAGATAAAACACAATATATGCTCACATTCTTGGTTTGCCCTGATGGATCCTTACTGATGAAATGCCATCACCCAAGGAAGTATAATGGCTTAAGCAGCTACATATAGTCCTCTAATACTCCTGTCTGGTCCAGAGATTATGGCACATAAATTAAAATAAGATAAGAAATACTACCTATACACAGTATAACAGGACAGGTCTTACTCACCTATTTTCATCTGCAAAGGTGAGGGCTTGTAGTTGATAGTTACAGGATCCCCCTCTCTGGTGTCTGAATCCGCCTCTGAGGCTGTAGAAGAAGCTGGGTCCTGGAGACAAACCAGGGAGACGGAAAGATGAGCAGAAATGTGCATTACAGAGCCGCTGATGAATAATTGATGTATTTTTGTGATGTACAATAGACCCTTCTATGCCCAGACAATGTAAATAAAGCAGTTCATAAATAGATAAACCATGTGAGGAGGACTCATTCTCTAATGAAGGCCAGGATAGACATATTGTACCATATTCTGGGCATCTGGATAACCAAACCTTTATAGGCAATTTCAAATGAATGCATAGTGCAACTCTGCACTTGAATGCTTGATTTTTTTCAGGTCTCTATGGGACCATCTGGGACTCCTTTGGGTCCCTGGAAGAGTGGTAAAATGAGGAGGACTGGAGGTCTAGGGATGTCTGGAGACAGGCTGCTTAGGGTCTGGTCTGGCTCTCTGGCGGCCGTGGGCAGCAGAGGCCGCCCTGCAGCCTGCAGTAATCCAGGGCCCTGCTGCAGGCCAGAGCGCTCCGCCGAATCATGTGCACTGATTTTTTTTTTTAATCTAAAGAGAGCGCTTTGACTGATACACACGCACACAATTGCCATTACGGGCCACATCAAGGCGACATGAGTGATGCATGGATGCTGAGGACGTAGCATCAACGTTTGGATGATGATGCTTGTTTTTGCCAGACATGACGGATGCCGCTCACTACGCAGCAGAACTGACGCTGCATGTGTTACAAAAAAAAAAAAAAAAAAACAGTCTACGAGCAAATCAATAATCCTCTGACATTTCAACATTATACTGTAGTCGGGGGGAAAAAAAACTTGCTGAAAATGCTCTATCGGTACATCAGCCACGCTTGACAGGTGATGGATTGGCCGGGGATCTGAGAGCGTGTCATTATGAATGAAAGGCCTCAGAGACAAAGCGTCCTGGAATAACAATGATATTTCAAATTACACCGAAACATGATTGATTGTCTCATTTCTGACTTACCAGCGGCTGCATCTCAGCCTGCATCTCCGCCTCCTGCACGGCACTCGGGACCTGAAATCTATCTATTTCTTCCATCATGTTTGCAGCGCGCCTCTGTCCTCCTCTCTCCTGGAAACTGAGCGTTGGCTGCGGGTCGTGTCTGCGTCTTATCGATGAGTCTGTGGGTGATCTCAGATTTGTAACAAGCTCTGTGGTTCTCCGTTGGCGAGCTTCATCCCAGCAGGCAGTATGTCGACGTTTGGTGTGACCAGTTGGGTGACGGTAACTCCACCACCCACTTCCGGGGTAGGGTATCCCAAGATAGGGTTCGGGGACCCTCAAGCTGCCTTTTGAAGAGGACCAATCCGGTCCACAGCAAAGTTAGTCAATAAATGCCACTGTAATTACCTCCGATAATGACATCATCCATGTCTGTCTATTTGTTTGTCTTAAAACTCTCAGTGGATTTTGGTGAGATTTTTTGTAGGGATGGATCTTGAGCCAAGAAAGAGTTATTAGACTTTAAAGTCTTTTATTTATGCTGGAAGATGAAAACGCATACGGAGCCTTTCATCCGTACTCTGCGTCATTTTGTCCGTATTCACCCAAAAGCTTATTATATACAGACTATATGGACAGAACTGACTAAAAGGAGCAGTGGGCCAAACCAACAGAAATCATAAGGTCAAGCAAGACATAACAAAGGTCTACAGACACGACTCCTCTTAAATAATGCCGCCATGTATTTAATGACCTACTACCGTGTACATGCTTTTGACCCTGTTAACTATCACAGTCTCCTCTACATCACCATTTTCATTTATTATTGAAACGTTTGACTCTTCACTGCCCCCTTGTGGATGAATCAATACCTACATATAGGATGCATAGAGGTATGTGGGCGTTGATGGATGTATCTTTTGAAACAGGTGTATTCATTTGCATACTTACTGTAGATGGAGCATATATGAGAGTAGTTCTGGGTATGGATGCGGATTCTGCCTCAGTTTTCAGTTTTTTTTAAATGACAATATCAATAAATAAAAACAAAGACAATAAAAAAATGTATTAGGACAATCAGAATAAAAATACACAATCATGGAGAACTCCTGATGTTCGACCACTATGCACAATTGGATCATAATCTGGAGAGATTAAGGAAGATTAAGATGTACAGTATAGAGAGGAGGGGTATGATTGATGTGTGCTATGTCCTGGGTGCAATGATACAACAATAGATTACTGTTACAGGATTTTGTTTGACATTTGACTTTCTAATTATCAAGTTTTAGTGACAATGGCGCTATAAGGGAAGTCCCCTTCATCATAATTTCTTGGTCTGCTTCCATTGGTGATCTACTTCCTGCTTGGGTCTAAGCGCCAAAGTCTATTCCTTTCAATTCACAATAAATTGATTTTACTTAAATTCTCTCATTGATCATCTCATTATTCTCTCCTGACTGAATTTAATCATCAGTATGAGAAAGAAGCTTAAAGAAATTGTACTAATTATTCAACCAAACGTAATTAGAATATTTCAGGGAATTGAACTTACATTTTAAATTTGAAATGGGCAAAAAATATTTACAGTGTATTACAAAAATAGACCACTAGAAAGAAGCAGACTACTTAACAACACATCATTCGGAATTCAATTAATGGTTGTCTTCAGCCAGGAATTTTAATTAAAACATAATGTCAAATTAACAGCTTGGAACAAATTGATTATAATGCCAGAAATGAGCTAATCAGGGACAAAACACATGTCTTAAAAAACCACAGTAATATTTGTAAAAGGGAATTAATGAGGATCAATGTCTTTGGTTTCCTCCTGAACAATTAGAATTACTTAGTTTATAGGACTTATTAAACGGGAGTCACCAGTCATGGAACTACAGTACATGACAGCTTTCTAATTATTGGCATCAATCAGCATTTACTGTGTAACAGTTGTGAAAACCAACAGGCTACATTAGCTCTAGCATATTTTCTACAATTAAGCACAATAACTAGGTGCATATATCTTAACTTGGGTATACTTTTTTACTTTTACTTCAGTAGAAATTTAACACGTTGCTTTTATTTGACATCTTGGCAGTTACACAGATCCAAATTTCACAAAAAAACAATATGATCAGGTAATAATAGATCAATAAGATAAATAGCTTCAACCTCAAAATGCAGCTTCAATGTCCACCAGTATTACAATAATATGATACATCTGATAATATAGCACTGGGAAACTGGTCATGGTACATTATGAATGCTTTTATTTCTTATATATATACTTTTTCTCTGATAATACATGTCATTTTACTTGATACAGTATTTTTACATAGCGGTATTTTACTAATTGGTATTTAGAAAGTCTCAGGCTTCTTCAACCACAGACTATCAACAAGTGAAATGACACTTGTTACGAGGGTTTAAAAAACAATAAATAATAAATTAACTATATTAACAACAAATTTTTGTGACTCTCTAAGTGTTCAATTTAAATGAGCGATTTTGGTATGAAATATTTAAAAGAATTTGGAAAAGTAACACGAAATCCTTGCAATTAAAATAAAGGTTCTGCACTTTACTTGAGTGTTTCAAATTTACACTACTCTATACTTCTACTTCACTAAATTCAAGAGGGAAATACAACATTTATTCTACAGCTATAGTTACTTGTTACTTTGAAGATTTAGATTTATGTAAAAAAAAATGGTCGGCTGAATAAGCTTCACCTCAGCCAACACTAAAATGCAAATGAAATAATTCTGACCTGGGCTTTTCTGCTGCATAATGACTCTTATTTTTGGCACCTTAAGTAAATATGATAACACTTCTGTACTTTTACTTCAATAAGATTCTGATGCAGGACTTTGACTTGAGTATTAAGACAGTGAGTATTAAGAAAAGGATTGGAATATTTCTTCCATGACTGAACTGCATGGGATTGCAGGATTAATAGGGAATTCTTTCCAGTATTTATATTGTAGTTTTGTAAATATAATAAATAAATCTAATTATAAACCAATGAAGCCATCTTATGCTCAGCTATGTACAGTATACCTCTAAGTATCACTGCATGACCATACATTCATTTTGGCAAGAAGAACGAGCATTTGCACTCATCATCGCAACTTAAAGCAAACACTTTATTTAGCAATGGAATTGCCATCATGAAGCTCATCAGTTATCCATTTCGAGAAGATACCATCTGGCTAATGACAGAACATCCACAACATTGTGACTTGTTCTCATTGAAAGTCACTGACACGTCTGACTGCACAATGTCCTTACCTGGAAATACCAGCAGAGAGCAGCAATAGCACGCTCTGTTGCACAATAATGGAGAAGGTTCCTGGCACAGTGATCACACACTGCTGCAGCCAAACGCCAGGTGGTTGAGGCAGCACGTGTTAAAGGTTGAGCCAGCAGGTGGCAGTATAACTCTGCTGGAGAAGAGGGAAAGCAGGATGGATGGAGGGTGAATGACAATGAGATCCAGGCAGGGTCAAGTAGGTCATTGTGTTTTAGTCTGCTAAATGCAAACATACATATGACTGCATTAGCATACCTGGAGGTCAGCTTTTTATCGGTCAGGACATGTAAACACTGGAGTTTTGCGAAAATTACAAGAGTAAATTCCCCCCCCCTATTGTTCCATATACAGTATGTCATACATACACACTCACTATATTCCATGTTTTTACCTGCCATGTCTTGCATACTGATGCTTTTCCTTTCACCATCATTATTTCAGCTTGTTTCCTGCTATAATTGGACCTCTGTTGACATAATAAACATTCATACTGACTACATTATACTGAATTATAATGATTCTCGGTATCAGAGCTGCGCTGCTGTCAAAATCGATTTAATGACTGTCTGTTTGTGTGCATGCAATTGTTATGAGAGTTCATGAATCTATAGGGGTCCTGTTATGAAGAGCTGATTAAGTGTGGTTAGAATTTTGCCATTAATTATTCATATACATGGTAATAGATCAACACACACATGTCTCCCAGCTCTGCACATTTTTACATCACTCTTAAGTAAAGATATCTGCGCAGTACTCACTATACTGCATAAACTCATGCTTATCCTCAGGTAGCCTTAGATTCACTTAGTGTCTCTAGTTCAAACACACACACACACTTGAAATACTTTTTTTTACTGCCACTAAATTAGATTAGCTATAGATTACATAAAATTCAAATATTTAAAAAAAGTTAAAATTTTTTGGGGTCATGTAGTGTCCAAAACATAGATTAACACACACACACACACACACACACACACACACACACACACACACACACACTGGCCGTGACTCAGTCTGGGCTGATGTGGGTTATGTAACCCCTCCAGCAGTGCAGATGAAGCTGCAGATTACTGGCCTCTCGTATGTTTATTAGTAATCTCTCCGTCCGTAATATTTGTTCTGATCATTATATAACACCATATTGAGTTCACTGACCCTCTTCCATCTCAATCACAGTAGGAAGACCTGGGAAATTGCTTTGCTTCCGGTGATGCATTCCCTGAGACGAGTGGATGGAGCGACTGCTGTAGAGTTGAGTCACCACATCTAATTTCAGCTGGACAAACTCATAGCAAACATCACATTTGAGATGGAGGGATCAATGGAAGTGTGATAGACGGGAGAGCAGATGGATGCTGGATGCTCATTCAATGTTTTCTTTGACTGGCATCACACAGGATGGAACAGAAGAGCTGAATTGAAAAACAGGGGTTAGTGGAGTTGTTCAAAAAACTGTGAGTCACATCATACGGATCTGCACAGCCAGCAGCTCACTGTGGAGCAGATCACTCACGTGCTGGTCTGGTTTGATGGGAATAAAAAAACTAATAAGAGGAAGGCAGCCAAAGAGAGAGAGAGAAAGAGAGAGAGATAGAGATGGTAACTGGCAGGCAGATAAATAGAAGAGCAGCAGATAAACACTAGACAGCTGTAGAGCCGCCTTTCTGTTCATCGGTTTCAAATCAACAGCCCTCCAAAGGCCCAACCATCTGCCTCATATGTGCTATAAACCCCTGTGTTACACATGTGTATACATGTATTCATACCATCTGTTTCTGTCATACAAATAATAATTAGACCTGCTGCTCATAGGCGTGTACTTAAAACAAATAACAACACACAAATCTTTATGTCATCTTATAATATATGTGATGAATCCATGACTTTTACGGTCTCGTTAGTAGTTCACCTGTAAAAGACCCTAAAACAAATAAATCACCAATTGAAAACCAATCTCCTGTCTTTATGAAGCAGTGAAAGAAATATTTATATACTTAAAATAAGTATAATTACCATGCAGTATTATTATCATTATTATTGTTATTATTACTATTGCTATCATTATTATTATTAGTAGTAGTAGTAATAATAACATAATTATTAATATAATAATATATAACAATTTAAAAAATGATATAATAATAGAAAATAATAATAATAATAATAATAATAATATATTATGGAGAAGTACAGCAGCAGTTAACACTCAGACGTTCCCTTTTATGATAATACTGGATCGTGGCCACCAGATAAAGTTGACTGTTAAGTAACAACAGGATGTGGGTCAATGTTGAGATCAATATGTTCCACCCTGATAACGTCAGTGCCAGAAGCTGAAGCCAAGTGTTAATTTAATTCGAGCTCTTATCTTTAAATAATTTGGAGGGCCATTAACGCTAAAACACATCAAAGGGGCATGGCAATATTGATCGTGGATCACATTACTTATTAAGGAATCATTTGACTGTCAGGAGGGCGACACAGGGAGCATAATAGTAACTACTATAGTGAAGCATATTCTGTAAGGTGTGTGACTGCAACAGATTATTGTTGTCAAGATCAGTTATTCTATTGATGATTCTTTCTATCATTTAATATCTCATCTTATTGCATGCCCAATCCTCCCACCGAGCCGCATTAAAATCCATCAGGGAGATTTGTGTAATCCTGCTAACAAACAGACAACCCCCCCTGGCCACCCCTTCAAAAAAAGCACAAAAAAAAAATACACAGGAGAGAGCACAAGCCTCCACCAAGGCAGCTCAGTTTTCTCCTTATGTCAATTACACATAAAAGCAATAGTCCTATGATAGTTATCACTCATAATATGACTCCTGGAGCATAGAAACATAGCCCTGGAATTTGGAATCACATTGGTATCATTATTAGTTTGATAGTTATTCAATAAAAATTACAAATCTTTCTTCAGTAACTTTCGAAGATACCACAGTTTCAGCTATAACTTGATATTAGTTGCAATCCTCTTGCATTATTATTTATCTCACAGTAGCAAATTGCCCATGAGCCCTTTCAATTCAAACGTTCTGGATCACCAGATCTGGAATATCACTTGGATCCAGATCAGACTCTGATGAGCAGTAGATTTTCATGTGTAGTCATCGTGTAATTTTTATCCAAGCACTGGAGGCATGAAGTCAGAGGCAAAAATCTTTGCAATTGCCTCTATAGGAATCCTTTAAAAAAAATGTCTGGATCCAGATGATGATCCGGGTCACCATCAAAATCTAAAGGACTGGGCAATATCCTACCTCTGCAAAACATTTAATCAAAATCCATTCCTAGCTTTTTGAGCCATCCTGTTAAAAGACAGACAAACAAACAATCAAACCAACGCTGGCAAAAACATTACCTCTGACATGAAATGAAAAGTTGTCCATATAAGAAGCTGTAACTTACAGTAACTGTGATTTATAAGATTCATCAGATGTGTCTTAAATTCATTTTATTTCAATTAAACAACGAGTCATTTCAGCGCCTACTACTGTTCATCATCACAGAACTGAAGGCAGAATTTTTTTTAAGCATTTCTGGACGAAAAACAAGTTAACTCATACCTGAGATTAGATTTATATTGATTTTTCTCACACACAAAGTAAAGCACATTTCTGTGCAGAGCCCTTTCGTCAATAAAAAACCCCCAAATCTACTATATAAGATGAAACTGGTGTGCAGCATGTTTTATTCTGATGGTGTGATGTCACACTGGTGTATCCCATTACTCTTCCATTACCCCTTAGGACAATATTGATATCACAAAGTTAGTGCAATACATTCATTACAATGAATACAATATTCACCTATTATTGGGACACTGAGTGGCTCAGTCTGCCATTTCTGGTGAATGCTATCTGTAAAACCTCGTTCAGTCTTTACAGGAGTTCAAAAATGAAAGAGAGGCACACCAGAATAATCAGGTTGCTTTTAATCCCACGGGAGTCTGACTGGTTGAAGCGGAGACCTGTGTGTCAAATAAGGAGGAAGACTGTGAGACAGGGGCCTTCAGGCTGCCTCTATGAAAACAACACATAAAAGCACAATTCTTCTCAAGCACTTTATCACCCCCAACAAATATCTGCCCTTCATCTGTCTGCCTCCTTCTCTGCCCTGCCTTGACTCTCACAAACTTTCTCCAGCAGCATCTCCCTCCTCTCAGGCTTCCGGTTTGTCTGCAGCCATGTTGTTGCCATCATTAGCACTGCTAACACCAAGCCGCTTGTGAGCCACAGAGTTACTTTTTCTCTTTACCTTTAACATTGTGACTCTCAACCAAACCCATCACCCCAAACATTCCCATCACAGTCCATTGTGTTTTGTTTTTTTTGCTGCTTTTCCTCCCCTGGCTTTCACTTGTCTCATTTGGAGGGATGGAAAAGACTGGAGTAGAGATCATGGTCTGTCTGTGTAGAGCAAAGCAAACAGACTGACAGATGGGCAGTCCCAGCGACGCAGAGCAGAGATAAGAGGATTGGGCCTGCTTGTTGTTGCTGCTGGTCTCACCACAACTCTTAACGCAGTTAGCTCGCTCTGAGCGCCATTGAATGGCACAGATGAGAGGCAGATGATGGAGAACTGTCAAGAGGATGTAAAACAAAAGGATTACTGAGTGGAAGTGATGACATTAGTGGTTGAAAAGAAATACAGAAAGGTTCAGCTGGTCTTTGAACACTCAAAATTTGCTTGATCTCTGCTCAAATGACAAAGTCGAGTCTTGTCTACATCTCAGGTCTGTGCCTTCAGGTCGTCAGGGTGGAGTCAGCAGGTACTTCTGGTCAGTGTTCTTCTGCCCCGGTACTGCTGTGAAAACTGGCACTTTCTCTTGTTGCGAAGGCACCTTGCAGGCCTTGTAGAGGATGACAAAGAGGATGAGGATGAGGACGCCCACCACGGAGTTACAAACGATGGCCACAATGGCCCACACAGACAGGCCCATCCTCATTTCATGATCCATGGTCGACTGGACGGCAGCCTCCAGACTCACTGGGATCACATCAGACGTAGGAGATGAGTCTGAGGTCTGCAGCCGGCTCCACGTTGGTCACTGCAACCGTGAAAAGAAGGAAATGCATCACATAAACATACTGAATTTATATGCATGCACCCTGCAAACACACACGCCTGCCTGTCATGTTGGCCTGCTGAGTCCCCTGGTGAAGTCAGCGGGGTTAAGATTACTTTCTCTCTGACAATCTTGTCACTGGGCCAAGGTGGCTTTATCCCAGCAGGTTCTATATATGGAACAACCTGTGTGTGTCCTGTATCTCCATGAGGGATTTTATTCTGAAGTGATGTCCTATATTGTCAAATACAGACTAGTACAAGTGTTCTAATCAAGCTACACTACGGAGTGTTATTACAATACCTGAGTGCCTGCAATGTACAAGAAAAGTATTGGATAGGTGTAGAGACAAATTCATTTTAGGGACTTTGTTATGTATAATAATCTGTGGATGATAGGAGAGTGTTATGGGATGAGAAAGTGGCTTGCAGCTCTGTGTTGAAACATCTTGTTTGCCTCATACAGGCAGTGAGTGATGAAGTTATTAAAGTGATAAAGAAGGTGCCAGTAAGCACCTTTTCTCACGGAATTCTTTTGAATGAGTTTCACCAGTAATGTGTTTTCAGGTGGATCGAGTGGGAATGTAGTTGCCAGTTTTGTGGCTGACATTAAATGGGTCACAGAGGTGTGTGTGTGTGAGAGAGAGAGAGAGAGACCACCAGAGTGAGACACAGAGGGAGGGAAGTTGGTTCAAGCATTATAGAGACAGTGAATATTTTCCCTCTTAGACTTTAATGGGTAAAAACTTAATCTCATCTCCTCTTTTCTGTTCATCCTCCTTCCCTCTAATGCATTTCTAAGAGGACCACATATTCCCTCCTTTCTGAAACGGAGGGAAAATGCTGCAACAACCCAAGATTGCTGTTGAGGACGCATTTCAAAGTTTTCCTTCCCTTTATAGTCATTTTATGACTCAGACAGATAAAGATGGATAGCTCCAATCAAAGTCGTTGGCAGTGATGCATTTGATCTGCTTTCCAAAGCAAGAAGTTGGGCTCTGTTTGCACCAGATGGGTCCCTCTCAGGATGCTGGGGGCATCACCATGGGGAGAATTACCCTCATAATAACAATCGATTACTGTCAAAAAAAACAAAACAAAAACAAACTCACTACTTTGCAGAATATTTCCAAAGTGAGGAACTTTCTGTCAGGTGACACTAAATGTAGTGTATCATTCATTCATTCATTCATTTTCTGTAACCACTCGGGTCGGGAGGGGCTGCAGCCTATCCCAGCTGACTTTGGGCGTGAGGCAGGGTTCGCCCTGGACAAGTCGCCAGTTTATCACAGGGACACATAGAAAGAAAAACAACCATTCACACTCACATTCATACCTACGCTCAATTTAGAGTCACCCATTCATCTATATTGCATGTTTTTGGTGGCGAGAGGAAGCCGGAGAACACGGAGGAAAGACATGCAAACTCCAAACAGAAAAGTCACAGGTCCTTAGTGGGATTTGAACCCTGGACCATCTCGATGTGAGTCCTGGTTACAATTTCAATTAGAGCAAAAGCGAGGAATGTGACAGGGAAGAGTCAGAAAGTGTGTGTGCTGAGGGAGCGCCATCATATCACAGGCATCACCATATCATTTCGTAATAATGTCCATATTATGGCCATATAGACTTATAATGCTAAGACATCATATACTTTTATGGTTATAGGATTATGATACCAGAATTTCAAACTTTGATAGAATACAAAAAAAACAACGATACTCTATACTTCATTCTTTATGATGGCAAAAAGAAAATAAGTCCTTAGCATTTTTTTCTTCTTTTTGTTATCAACAACCTGCACACAGTGCTGATGCAGAGAAGGCCATTTAAGATATACCAATACATCTGTGTTGCATCTCCTTATATAGCTTCAGTATTTCCCATGCTATTGAATGTGGATATTGTATCATTTTAAGGTTGTGGTATAGAAAAAGTATGGATTCTTCAATAGTTTTGAAAACCTTAGTTACACTGCAACAACAAATGAAAATAGGAAACAGGAAAGCATCTTTCAAGCGTAAAGGTAAAAAGTCTTTTTCCTTTCGTCAACATCATCATTGCTGAATCACCATATCACCAAGCCCCAGTTTGTGTGTGTGTGTTTGTGTGTGTTAGTGAGAGTAATCAAATCAGTGTGAGCAACGTATTGGAACAGAGGAATGCGTGCTCATATTGATTTCAGACATTCAGTGGTGCATAACAACAAAACACGCAGCAGTCAGGCTAGTTATTCATTATAGCCAATTATAACACATTTTCATAACTCAGACTTCCCAAAGTAGAGGATTGCAATTCAGTTTGTTTTTTTAACTGCGTGGATAATTTGTTCTTATTTGCAAGACAAATATATTTCCTTTGAACACAAGATTGTTCTGTTAGTGATTGCACTGGAAGAAAGCAAATGTATTCAAACAGAACAGAAATAAATTAGCATGAAAGTTTCAACTGGGATTAGGCCCTGTGCTACATTTTCACACACAGGGTACCAAAATGTTTCTAATGCTACATAAACAGAGAAGTAGTTTTCTGACTCAGACAGATTAGATGCATGCCTTCTCTTGATATGTAAAAAGATGTTTGATGAGGGCCGTTGTCCGTCTGAAGGGGTCGAAAAGGCCCAGCCTCATTTATTAACTAATGTGTTGGTAAGTCACCTCATTGTTTCAGAAGTTTAAATGAATAAACTGTTTTGGTAGATTTAACGACTCAAAGATCAGAACAGCACATGACTGAGCCACTGCAAACAAGCATACATAAACACACTCCAAGGCCACAATCAATACACAGATAACTACAGTCTGTCATGTAATGGTTGTGTGGCAGCAGCAGGAAATAGTTAAGCTTAAGGCTGATACTAGAGTCATACAACAGCAAAATACAGCATCAGAATGTGTGCTTGTATTTTCAGTGTTTGTAAATGGTGCCATTGACTGGTTTAAAAGCCTTTTGAGCACACATGCAATCTTATTACTCATTTCTCTCACAGCAACTTTTACTCTTGTATTTCTCATTTCTTTTATTTTCTATTAAATGCTTTTTTTTATTTTGTCTTATGCTGCTTTTATGCGTTCTCTTAACTCCGTCCATATTTTAT
Source organism: Chaunax sp. Z400 (assembly GCA_037577475.1). Taxonomy (NCBI): domain Eukaryota; kingdom Metazoa; phylum Chordata; class Actinopteri; order Lophiiformes; family Chaunacidae; genus Chaunax; species Chaunax sp. Z400. Next base: position 6,009,150 of record CM075187.1, read on the forward strand.
TCATCACGCTTTGAATTACCTTGTTGTTAAAATGTGCTATACAAATAAAGCTGCCTGGCCTTGTTTATAATGTAAATTGATGCAAATATTCGCCTGACTGTATAACAAACACTGCTTGTTTGCAGGAGTAGCCAATTGGAAACGGCATGCAGGTGCACGGCCACACCCACACCTGCAGTGACTTCACGGAAAACAGGCAAATAGCTGTGCATAATGCATCATCTTGCTGTGGACCATCCTCTCATTTGACTGACCTTCCTCTCCAGCTCGTTTGACAGCTGCATGGCCACAACTCCACAGTATGCGGACTTTTGCATACACTTTATTACAGCCAAGTAGTTGTTGATGTGACATACTGCATATAATTCTAAAATTCCCTGGCCTTCTTTTAAATGATCTGAATGATGAGGATAGTTAATGTTAGGAGAATCATGACGCACAAAGCAAACTCTAAATGTTTTGTAAACGTCTTTGTGCAGGATTTAGATAAGAAATGGAAGCAGTTTTTATTGAAATGTTTTACTTGCTGTTTATATTCGCAGAATGGCTTCAAGCTGATAAATATTTCATACAGGACAGCCTACCTAATTCTTCCCTCGTGTCCGGTGTCCATGCGTTTTAACTCCTCCGTGCGCACCTCAGTCGAAAAAAAACAAATCGCGTTGATCTCAAATAAAATGCGCGCCGATCTTCAGCAACTTTTGTTTGTGAGGCGGGAAGTAGGTCAGCAAACTCTGCTCAACCGTTTGGCAATATGGACGGTCAGCACCGGACTGTTAATGAGTCCCGGTTCCCCGTGACTGGTGACAGGCGCAGGGCGACAGGGCGGAGATGCTGGTGTCAGTGTGGCTGCAGCTCATAGTCCCACCTCCTCCACACCCCCCTCCTGCTCTACTACAGAGCTATTTATACTAAGACTCTTGGAACATCCCATCAAGGGCTTTTACTCACTTCTCTGAGAAGATCCTGTGATCAACACTTAAAGGTCATCTAGAACCCAAACACCCCATAAGGGTACAGCACAGTGCAGTAGGAGAGGTGACATCATGCTCAAAATAGGCATCATTCAGCCTGGAAAGGAAAGAAAATACACAGAAATGAAAAAAAATAAGGAAAAGAAAAAAGAGAAAGTTGCACTCAGCAGTGCAAACACTAATGCATTATTGTACAGATATGGGAAATTGCTAAGGACATATTTTACAAACACCTTCTTCCCTGCTTAGAGTGAACTTTAACAAAAAATTTCCAAGGACCTGAATGGCAGCTGCACAAACTTGTTTCCCCCGCTTTTCCACATTGGCATTCAACCCAACGGCAGGGTGTCCCTTGGGGTTTCCTGCTCAGTTCTCAGTCTCCCTCTCATTTGTGTGTGTGTGTGTGTGTGTGTGTGTGTGTGTGTGTGTGTGTGTGTGTGTGTGTGTGTGTGTGTGTGTGTGTGTGTGTGTGTGTGTGATGGGAGTGAGCTACCCTGACCCACAAAGTTCGAGCAGAGACAAAGCCTTCTTTTGAGGCCTCATTCGCTCTCCCAGCAATGGCTTCAGAAAAAAAAGAAAAAAAGGTTTGCATGGGATCCAAAAAGCAGCCGTTTACTAAAAGTGCTGCTCTGCATTAATGATGCTTCAAACAGTCCAGTGTTTAAATGAGATGTGTATGTAGTGAGTTGACAATGTAATAACTGCCAGATGATGTAATAGCTTGATAAATGGAGTTAATTTCAGCGCTAAATAAATGAGACAAAAATGTAATTAATCCCGAAACAGTGGATCGCAGCATGTTGTTACCTGTCCGTGAAAGTTTTATTGATATCTGCGATTAGAAGGTGACAAATTCAGTCAGTACACCCATTGTATGTTGCATTATTAGTCTAAATTAATGTCAGTAGGTAGAATATGTCATGTTTAACTTCTCTGTAACAGTACATTAAACGAATCTTTACCTAGCTATTTTATCACCTTTTGATAAATTACTCAATATTATAATTATTTTATTCCAAATATTCACTCAGTGTAACAGTAATGTGAACTGTAACAAATCTATGTGCTTGCATGGATTTATTTATTATGGATGCACTTCACATATAGGTAATACTCATGGATACCGTCATTTTTCATCTGAATAAGACTGAATTAGCCAGAGAGCGGCGCAGACGCTGTAGCCTACATGAGAGCTTGGTATAGTTATCACTGATCACAGGCTGATACTCCAGAGAAAGCTGCTTCATCATATCAGAGAATTGCACTTAAATGTAGCCTGAAAGAATCATGGACAAACAACTACACTCCTTGTATGCTCCTGCCTCTCCCTCTGTCTGCTCTCTCTCTCTCTCTCTCTCTCTCTCTCTCTCTCTCTCTCTCTCACACACACACACACACACACACACACACACACATACACTCATTATAACTTGCGCTTGCAGAATGTGTCATGTCTGATCATTACCTTTCATGTCAGCAAAAAGCTCGCACACCTCCATTACCCCGTCAAAACTTATCAGTGTGTGTCTGCGTGAGTCTTGCAAATATGACAGAGAAAAAGGAGAAAGAGTGAGATAAAAAAAAGAAAGAAGTGAGAGGCAATTAAATTTTTTTCTTAATTCCCCCCCCCCCAATCCACTTGCTCATCCTCATCTCATCGCAGCTGGAGAAAAAAATGACAGAAGTATTAATCTCAATTTTGCTGCTCCATTCTTCAGTTTCAGAGCGCTGTAATGTGGAGAGATGGCCCCCCAGATGATATTATGATTTTCATAAAGCCCTCCTGTAGCGAGGGCATAAGGACAAAGCAGGTAAGTTCCAAGCAGGGATATTAGATTCAGATTTTATGTGAGGGGGTCTATTTTGTAACGGCACACACCATTCACTCTAACCATCCAATATGCAATGTGGTGCTATTTGACATATTGTAGATGGATTATTCGTCTGAATCACCTGCTTGTGTTTTGTGGGCTGTTTGTCAATGTAATACATCTGTTTATTGATGTTTTTTCCAGGCAGAAACATTGGTCATTGTTCACGGCATCTTGGTTTGGAAAGATGTTCGAGCCCATTTCATATCTTGAGTGTATGAGGACACCTGCTGGACATCTGTTGGCTCTGTTAAACAGCCTCAGATGAACGCACACACAATGATTTAATGTATCGTAATGTGGTTTAAGATGCAATGTTCATCTAGTTATGTGTTTCTCAGATATGAAAGCCTACTTTAAGACACATTGCACATGAGACAAATGCAGTTTGCGGAGTCTTTTTTATTGACACTCCAATTGACACCCCATCTTCTTTAGTTTTTCATCATTACCTGAAACACAAATATCCAGTCAGTGTCTTGAAAATTAAGACAACGAAACAGCACTTACTGTAAGCATAGTGTTGGTGCTCTGTCACAAGAGTAACACACCTACTTTTACTCAGGCATACATTTTTTTAAATGCTCTACCAACTAAAATTAAAATTCTAAGTGATCTGAAAATGTTTAATGAAAAGAAACACTGGCTGAAACCAAACCAAACCAAAGATCACTGGTCAATAATCAGGCAAAAGTGTTGCAACATTTATATAATCACATGTGTGAGAAACGTCACTATTTTATTTTGTATTCTATAAAGATAATACCCTTTTCTTTTTTTTTTCTTTTTTACCAGGGACAGGTCTCACTCAGCAGTCTTGGCTAGAAAATGATGCTAAACATCTGTGTCATGCTACTGCAGCCTACAATGTCTTCTACTTTGCCCCTGACTATGCGTGTCTCCCTTTACCTGGTCCATCCAGCCGTTGAAAGCGGAGACTCTGGTGAAAACGGTGGGTTTCTTCTCATAGTTGCAGCCGAGGCCGGAGACGAAGCTGGCAATGCCATGAACCTCCCAGGCTCCTTCGCTGTTCTTGCAATTCAGAGGGCCGCCGGAGTCACCCTGGACACAGACAGAGAGGAGGATGGCTGATGAGTTATTCATGTTACGGGCAGACGGGCAAGGCACAGCTATGAGACTCACAGTCAGGATCGTTTTTTCATCAAGTGTAATGGAGACACCAGACACATTAGTCATGTTCCTTGACAGCTAGTCAACACATGAGTGTGATGAAAAAAAAATCTTCCCCTCTGATACCTTGAATATATTTTATTAACATAATTGGATTCACAGGCATAATTAAGTACAATAATGCACAAAGAAGGCTGTACAATGTAAGTGTTATAATGAATTGTGTGTGTTACAATGTAAGTATTTTAATGAATTATTTATTGATGAAAAAAAGAAATAGCTGAAAATATAGATAAAGATATTTCATTGATCCTAAATATATCTACTACTTCCATCCATTTTCTATAGCCACTTAACATTTTAAAGGGTCGGGGGGGCTGGAGCCTATCCCAGCTGACATTGGGTGAGAGGGTACACCCTGGACAGGTCATCACAAGGCTGACACATAGAGACAAACATTTATTCAAACCCACATTCACAATGTAGCATCACCAGTTCACCTATATTGCATGTTTTTGGACTGTGGTAGGAAGCCGGAGGACCTGTAGAAAACCCATACAGACACAGGGAGAACATGCAAACTCCACACATAAAAGGCTGGATTTGAACCCAGAACCTTCCTGATGTGAGGCATTAACCTAAACCTCACCTTACCCAAGCCCAATCTAAGACTTCACCATAAAATTTCATGATTTATGCCATTAGGGCTTGTGTTTTGTCCCCAATAAGGACGGCGTGTCCTCACAATGTGACTCTTTATGAGAATTGTGTCCCCAGTAACTGAGTAATACACACACACATACACTCATGCACACACAAAGTAGGAACTTACGTTGCATCCAGCCACGATTCCATCCCCACCGGCACACAGCATGGTGGTCCTGACAGCCATACCCCACCAGTCAGGCTTGGAGCAGGTGGCATGATCCACCACAGGCATCAAAGCCTGCTGCAGCTTATCAGCTATGGGGCCTCCAGCTAAAACACACAGGCAGAGTCTATTACCATCATCCACATACACTAGCCGTCTGTCAGATGTGCTTTACAGCATTTCCCCGAGCGTCAAATCCCCCCAACTTTTCAATTTAGGAGCCATTCTCCCCTAAAAGTTTCAGCTAAAATCAGGCATTTCCATCTCAACTTTGGGGGTTTCTTTAGGAATCTGTGAAGCTGAAAAAAAATACTATAAGCAGACACATAAACACAACCCATCATTCCATTAAAAGTACTTACTGGACATCCTGCCCCATCCAGTAATGTAGCAGGGGTAGCCGTTGGGCAGAATAGTGCCAGCAGGAGGGATGCATCCCAGCTGCACCTGGTCACTTAAGGTCACAGGCTCTGACAGCTTGATCAAGGCAATGTCATTACTAAAAGTCCGAAAAAAAAGAGAGAGAGACTTATGGAGGGGGTTGTTGGAAAGCGATTTTAATCTTCCTCTAGAGCCAGACAGATGGAGAGAAAAAAACCCAGATAATATAATGAGAATCTGTATTTTGCGTTCTTTCTTATTGTTGTCATGTCTTGACATGCAAAAAAAAAAAATCTCAATTGCTTATCTTATCTCTTTTATTTGTCCAGCTGGATGAACGAGTGGCAATATTCTTTAAGAGGTTTGAAACTTGTGTCTAAGGTATATCAGCTCGACAGAAGAATAAATGGAATTCAATTCTCAGACCACTTTTTCCCTTGAAAAGAGATTATGATGCACTGCATATTGCACGAGGCGACTCAGACTGCTCTACTGTACGGTAATGCTTGTCTTACCCGAGGGCCACAAAGATGGGGTTCCATTTCTCATGGACAACAATCTTCTCAGGCAGGATGGCCTTGGAGCCAGCCTCTCCCTCGATCAGGTTGTGTTTGCCCACAAAAACCCTGTAGGAGAGCCTGGTGCTGGGGGAGGGAACAGACTTTTGAGACCGATGCTAAACCAGATAATAGATTTAGTGCACAGTTTAATGATTAAATGAGCGCAAATTTATGAATAAATATGGTGGCAAGATGAGGGTTTGAAGTGGGCAGCAGGCCAGGTGACCTTGAGTGTACTTTTTTATTATCACTGTGGCAGTTGGAAACATTTGGACTTCATGACCTTCCCATTCCTCATTTCTGTGAGGGTTTAGTAGAATTTAGGTTCCAGATGTAACCAAGTAATGTGGTGCAGAGGAAGATCTTTGGTGTGCAACTTGTACATGTAGGCATTGGTGGTTGTGGTTTTGTATTTGCGTGTTTGTGTTTCTGTGCATCTCTGCTGCTCGTACTTGATGCAGTGAGCAGCAGTCATGACCCAATTGGCAGCAATCAGAGATCCCCCACAAGTGTGCCTCCACACACCACTCCTCTCATACTGCAGGGAGATCTGGAGACGATGCAAGAGATGCATGAAGAAGCAGGTTGTGGATGTATGGATGGATGCCACACGATGCTGATTTAATTCCAAAGTAAGCATTAAATTGTAGAATTTTCAATAGCTGTTGGCTCTGGAATCTATCAAGCAGGTGCTGGATCCATGAGGTATTTGCCAGTAAATATAAAAACATTGACAGATGTGTCATATTAGCATACCTGCCAGGGCCAGCTGTGGGCCTTGGCATCTACCCCGTTGACCACACGGGAAGTCAAGGGCTCAATGGGTGGGGTGCCGCACCCGAGGGCTGGGCGAGGAAGAAATAAAAATGTGTGTGATGGACATGAGATGGGGAACATTCATTAATAAGGAGAAAAAAAATGAAATTCATTTTGATTCCCATATCAGGCTGAAACTGCATCTTTTTTTTTCAATAAAGTGTTTGCTCCCTGCACACACACTCCCTAACATAAACTTGGAAACAGACAGAGACAATTACACAGAGAATTAGAGAATGCCAGATGTTCTTACCGCTAGCAATGAGCACTGAGGCCAGCACAATGGGGATCATGGTGATTGATGCTTCTGCTGAGGGACACAGGACAACACGCTCTCTTTTAAACTTTCCGTCACCAGCAACACCCACTCTAAATGGGCTAACACACACTCCTATTGGTTTGTCATGGCCTCCAGGGATGGAGGTGGACCAGTGGCAATGAGGGTGGTAGCAACTGCGTGGATGACGTGTCCTACAGGTGTATTTTCTAGGATATTTCTCATGACCTTCATGTAGGGCCACGAGGTACTCCTGCTTTCCATGCATGGGATATATGTATTCACATCACATGCATGCATGCACAGTATGAGTGTATGTGTGTGAATGCTGGGGACGCAATTCAGAAAACCTCCACACAATATTCTGTTCCTTAACTCACTTTTATCCCTTTCCACGACAAAGTCTCTTCCCCAAAACCTGGAATTAAATGCTTGCATAACAGTATGAGAAGTTAACATCTGGATTACTGGTGCCTGCCTCGGAAAGGTAAAACAAAAACCAAACTTAGAGGCATTACCAAGATAAATAACCAGGACAATGTGAAACAGATGGTGTAAATGGTGCAGAAAATATCGACTGCTAGACTCTAATTCTTTTGACATCCTACAACGCACACAGTTTTGCAGTGAATTGTGCAGTGCTAAGAATGTGAGACGTAGTGCATGAATATATGGCTAAACATGTCACTCAGAATGTTTCCCATTCAAACATTCTTGGTATTATTCTATGCAGTACATTTACTGCTGTAAAGTAACATGTACTGGTTAAAAAACTGTTTCATGAAGTTTGAATCATAAATCATGAACGATTCAGGACACAGAAACAACACCTGAGGTGTGAACCTGTCTGAGTGTGAGGACCTGAGGTGACTCCGCATTCAGACACTGTAAATCAGCCAAAGGCCGCTCGTATACTATTACATGATAAAATAGAGATGGTGGAGTCAAAAGAAAAGGCTGAAGGAGAAATAGTCAGTATTTGAACGTGAAATTGCATGTAATAATTTCCAAGGTGCTTCATGATGAGAGAGCCTGACGTCAGCTTTGACAAATGTTGTTTAGGCTTTTGCAGGAGCTTTATCTCTGGCCTGCGACCACTTTAAATAAACACTGTGCATTGTGTAATACTAAGTGCTTCAGAAATAAAATAATCATCAGTCAGCAGACTGGTGTTGTTGGTCATGAATCATTTAATCTTCCAGTTCACCACTAGATGGGACAATTTATCAGTTTAGAAACCAAACTGATATAGTTGTATTATTTTACAAAAGAAATATGGCCTAAATTTTTTTGCGTCTTTGCTGCAAGAAACTAGATCCTTCCTTAATAAAATGAGCCATTTAGAAAATCAATGCTCACTCTAAGTGGGTTTCAGCATCTGAAGGAGAGGAGGAAAACGACAGGAAGAGACACCACGGGTGAATACCTCATAGTATATGACAGCTGAATCGACAAAACAGTGTTGTTTTTAAAGTTTTGTGTCAAAGTTTGGTTAGAGCTGCTCATCTAGAGTTTCCAGACTGGAGAAAATGCTTGATAGGATGAAAAACACTTGAAAGACAACCACAGCAAAACCCCCCACAAAAAACACATACACAAAAAACAAAACAAGCTTAGACATATTCAACCTGTCTGTGTGTGTGTGTGTGTGTGTGTGTGTGTGTGTGTGTGTTTGTGTGTGTGTGTGTGCGCGCGCGCGTGTGCGTGCGTGTGTGTGTGTGTGTGTGTGTGAGTGAGCGAGCTTCTCCGCTGCTGCGATATGCAATTAATTGAAAGCTAATTAAAATTACTCCTCAAATCTGTAAGACATTGTTCAACTTATTACAGACCAGTGTCCACAATAGAAGCCTCCCTTTCCCATTTTCTGATTAAACCTCTTGTTTTCATTAATATGATAGTGGCCAGATGACACTATGCTGATAATGAACTGAGGTGCGTGCTGAATCAGTACGACTGCATTAAACAGAAGAAAAAAAAAATTATAAAATAGATGAAGTAAAAGATCTCTAATGCAGCTTTTGCAGCAAAACATACTAATCTCCTCTGAGAAATCAGCAGATTTTTTTTTCTTTTGATTTCACAATGTGCTCCTCGTCACTCTAATGTGTTTATCAGCAGTCACGCGGTCTGTCATGTTGCGGGACGAGCCTTACTGGTTTAATGGCTTAGCAGAGGAGGACGCCCCCCACCCCCAGGGGATTTTAACAGGTACGCTTCAGCCTCTTTTCCCCATCAGAACAGCAACTGAACTCTATCTGACACTATGTGTGAGGTTTATGGCTGGGTTATGCCACTTCAGAGCAATAAATACACTGTACTGTCTGTGCTATTACTCATGTGGTGTGCCAAGGACAAAGATTATGTAATAAAGTGTGGATTATTATATATTATTATATCATATTATATTATATTATTCGATATATTATTGTGTCAGGTCAGTGCTAATGTCTGCTATACCTCTTTGTATCCAGCAGTCGCATCACCACCAGTATGTAGGATGCCGATGCACAGTGAGGTGGATCTTTTAGTCTGTTGCAAATGTTTATCCCATTTGGAGCCTGCTAACATCCACATTTTTAATCTTTAAAAAGTCTATAGCGATGTTTTCCAGGAGCTACCTCATTTGCCACAGACAGTGTGTTTAGAGCTGGAGGGCTGAAGTAAATCCAAACATCAGCTGTCTGCTGCTGATTTGCTTTTATCATTATCCTTCCTACTGATGTTAACTGAAGCCTTTCCCTTCGCTCGCTTCCTCGATTGCTGGTGCATGTTTACCTCATTTTGATGTCTTTTTCTTCTGTGGTTTATTTCAGTGTTTACTAGCATTTTTTTTTTTGGAACTGGGAGCTACTGATTTAATTAAATCTCATAAGCACATCATGACCCAACTGGTCTTCCTACAGATCTTGTATGTACTTGCCAGACATCCATGTCTTTCATGTCGAGTGAGAGAAAATTGCAGGGGAGTAGTAGGAGTGTGTGCAGCCTGCCCCACCACATACAGTGATGCAGTGTATGTGGTAGAAGTGTTTTCTGCTTGCATGTATTATTTATTTGATTTGTCATTTATGACTCATATGCTCATGTTCCAATAATTTACAGTTGCTCTGCCTCTATTTTCACTAAATAAAATCCTTTCTGCCCTTTTCTGTGACAAACAAATTCACTGTTAATTACCTATGTTAAGAAGGCTTGCAGTTCATATAGATTTCAGACTCAATAGCTTTCCCTATTTCCACGGACAGCATGACAGGAACTAATCAGATACTTCACTGGTTAATTGGCTCGTTCAGTTTGCCTGCTAATTCAGTCCATGAAATTTCCTGGATAAAGGAAGTTGCGTTGTTGACTCTATAGGAGGTTATTTGCCTTAATTAATGTGTGAGAATGCCTCATATGACGTGTTTTCATTGTATGTAGGGGATGTGCAAGTGTTTTAAATACAGTAAGTGTAATTTCACCAGATGGAAACATGTGGCTTGCAGGGATGTTGCGGTGCCAGCAAGATGCTGAATGACTTTCAACTATAATCCTATTAAATATCATGTATTATAGAGTTTTTTGTTTATTTCCTAGTGTGACAATTTGCTATACTTGTAGAATCTCACAAAATATCTTTAATACCAACAAATAGAAGCTTTTTTTTAAAGTTCATATTTAATTTTAAGATTAATTCTATCTGTATATTTGATATTGTATTGATACCATATGGAAAAAACTAACTGCATTTTATCGTAAATTATAAGGGTTATTCTGTTATTCTAAAAACATCATACACATTAAATACATATACATACTGATATTAAGTGATATTGAACACTACTTTATTCATTCTCTTCTGGTTTTACCCTGAATTCTATGTTCTACTGTCTTTAACATGAATCCCTCAATATCAAACCTCAAATTTATAAAACATGTTTATTTTTGTCAACTTTATATAATGTCTTGTCCCCATTTGTCATTTTTACTCGATGTAAAAATGTTGCTCTTTTTCTATTTGATCGTTTTCTACATTTGTCTGTCCCCTATTTCTCTATTTGAATCTTGTTCTTCTGCATTAACACATGTCTTACAGTTATACACACATATGTGCAGTTGTTTGGTTTTGGAACCATGACAAATATCTCAGATCTCAGCGTTCTGTGTTGCACTTTGGTTCTTGAGAAGTCTACATCATGGAACTTTAAAATAGTGCTTCTCAGAATTGGACACACTTCCTGCATATTGCTCGGCCAACTCTCATTAACCTTGTTTATGTTTATGCATATTTTAATAGCAGTTAAGTTTTTCCAAAACCTTCCTTGGATCGCTTAACGTGAATGACTAATGAATTTCCAGACTGCTCAGGGCTGAAGATGCTGTTGTATCTGGCTCAAAGACAGAGCTATACTTTGGAGGAGATATTTGGCTGCTACATGTATTATTTACAGTTTTTAAGGATATTTTAAATAATATGATTCAGCAAAATGTCTAGGAACCCTGATTGCAGAGCGAAGACAGAAAATGTATGAGATTAGATACAAACATGCTCTGACTATGTGGACCGAGTGCTGTATATAATGTAAAGGCAGGTATTGTCACATACTTTATATAGTTTGTGACAATAGTAATGAAGAATCGCTATTACATAACTTTGTACATTGTATGATAAACTTCACTGTATGGCTCTGCTGCTGGGACTTTGTGTGTGGCATAATCAGAATGTCAACTCCAAATGTATAGGGTCATGCAATAACTTAGACTCTGGTTTTAACTTGTAATCCAGTCTTTTTATAAAATAAAAAAATTAACAGGAAAGATAAAAATAGACATATCAATAGACCACAAAGTTGCACAATAGATAGAATTACTAAATACATACAAACAGGTTGAAAAAATAGGTTTACAAATACAAAAAAGAAGCAAAGAAATGAACAACAGAATACAATACAAATGGTGCAAAGCAGTAAATACTGAATGGATATACATGCAGTGGGTGATTATACATATATACATGTTTATATAAAAATAGCATACAGGAGTTATATTTGACAGCAATAATAATGATGCAATGATTTATTCCACAACGGATTCAGGAAATTGTACCAAGTGTAGGTTACAGTCTACTATCTTTAAGTAATCTAGTATTGTATTGTGTGACATTATGCAAACAGTGAGTTCAACATTATGCAATGGAAACTGTCTTTCTTGTTAACTTTTATTGCTAATTTAATGTCAAAGTCAACACATTACCTGGCAAGGAGCCAAAGGTTCAAAGTTCCTGCTCCTGGCGTGTATCAACCCTCGCTGTTTAAGGGATCGAATCTGCAGAGTCACCGGCAATGTCCTGGAACACAGAGCCCCAGATGCAGAGCAGTGAGTAGAAGCCATGTTCGGATTTATAATCGAGACAATTAAAGAATAAAGGGAAACAATAGATGAGATAAATATTCAACATTTTATTCTGCCAGATTGATTTCAGATAACATTTATTTTAAGATAAGAACATGAAGCAAGAGTAAAGATGTTTGGTTCACAGAGTAACACATACAGTCCTGCTGTATCTAGGTATTTAAAGAAGGGACAAAAAAAATAATAATAGGATTTGATGTAAAAAGCCATCTTCAGATACAGAAGCTTACTGTACATGTTCAACGAGATGTTGAGGTTTAATCATTGTGGTATTTTGTTGCATGTCAAAATCAGATCTGTAGTTGGAGACATTTTCTATTGTTCCTGCTCCATTGTCTCCTGTTGAATCAGAGCTGGTGAAGGAATATACACAATGTCTCATTAACAGCTTTTAGAAATTCTCAGATGTTAACTAAAAGAGGAAAACTGTCTGACAGCTCCTTGCACAGTGAAACTGAACAGAAGAACAGAAGTTTAAAACGATATGCATTATTATGACAACAACTTCATTTACTTGTACACTGACATACTGTGAGGACAACAATTTGTTAAAGTAATAACTGCTATGAATAAGCTACTGTTGTCATTGTGATCATCCAAAAATGAAAGATAAAAACCTGGAGCTTCTATCCTCAACAATTCTGGGCTCGTCATTGTCGCAGTCTCATTTTCAAGAGACTCGATTTTGAATACAGCAGTAGGAGGCTATGTGAAACACCCGCTAAAAAAACAACAACACACATTCAGGCATCATTTTCAACGCTACAATCAAAACTCACAGTGTCAATATTGTAAGAGATTGTTAAAGCCCTCAGCGGTTATCTCTCTACTGCACATTCTGGTTTTTATTGTCTGTTCTACTAGTGACACGGGAATGGACAGAATTCTTCCTCTGCCAATTGGTTGCAATAACAATTCCCACTGTCAAAAAAGTGATATTGTAACCTAAACGCAGCATGGGACTCCGTATTGAATCACAGTGATTTGCTTTACTAATCACATAGCTCTCATACATATTTCACAATCTCCATTATGTATAGAGATATGAGGTAATGAGCCAGAATTGGTTATTGGATAACAGATAAGACAGTAGATAATAGAGTGCAGATGTCATTCACAGTGCATGACCCCAGAGAGTCATAAGTTCACACATGGAGGAGCTGTTAGGGTGTATAACATAGAGAGATCATGGTTCCCTCACTTTCTCACTTTTTTCTCAAACCTTTATTTTTGACTGTTTCATTTGAGTTTTGGTGGCTGACAAGTTAAGCTGCAGAGGTGTGAAGGAACAGTAAAAAAAAATTTAAAGAGAAGGTGTGAAAGTGTGACATACTGTGTGTTCTTAACTTTTTCTCAAAATATAAGATTAGATGAAAGCTGCGAAAGACCTTTGTTATTTATTACATTAATATTAATAGGCCGAACAGAAACCATGAAATGCTCCAATGGGAAATTTTGTAGTCACTATCAACTATTTGATCAACTGTTTTGAGCTAACAAATGGTTTTCTATAGGATCTCACATCACTCCACACTCGTTCAAAGTTCCAAAGCCATAAATATTTCACAGCATATCACCTCTTATACCTATGTGTGTGTGTGTGTGAGAGAGAGAGGGAGGGAGTGTGGGAAAGAGGTGGGAACAGTGTGGGAAAGATGTGGACCAGTTTAACAACTTAAAAATGTCATGATTTACTTTGATTAAAACGTTTCCTCTCCTCTCCCAGTCCCCAGCAGACAGCGATGTCCGCAGGGCAAAGGGCTGGAGAGCCTGGCGCCTCTACTGCGCTCTGCGGAGGAAACCCCTGATCCCATCCCCACCACCATTAAGGGAGTGATTCCAACCTGGATTAATGGGAGCTTCCTGAGGAATGGACCTGGGAAGTTTGAATTTGGGGAAGACAGGTATTTGGAGTGAAATTTAAACAGTACCTATAATATTCTAATTCAGGCATGATGCTTTACACAAAGCATGCACAAATAAAGGTATAGAGCACAGACACACATATATATCACTTATTAAGTTTTCAAGAAACATGCACTCTAAAAATAATTCAGGGGACCTTTTGGCACCACTTAACCAAATGCATGGTTGCAAGATCAAAATTCAAATTTGTTAATTTAGATACATTTTGTAAGTTGCAAGCTTTATTTTGATGAGTTGTGTTCACTTAATAATGTTCGTAGTTATGGCAACTTAATACTGTGTCATTTAAACATTTAAAATCATTTAAAAAAAAGATTTTATATTTATTATATTGCGCTTTCGAACACTTAACTGTTCAAAATAAATAAATAAAACATTTGTTTTTAGAGTGTGCCATCACTCTCATAGTGGTTGAGAGTATATACAGCAACTAACGCCTGTATGGTCCAACATTACAAATTGTTTTTTTTTCAAATAACACCAACAATACATTAACACAACAGGAAACAGCAGAGCAATAGAAGAAACCATATTAGAGAGCAGATTATATGCAAACAGTATACAGTGGTTTTTAGGCAGTTTGTGATTTGCACCTGATTCAACAGGATTGTTCAGGATATATAGTTTCCAGATAGTCAGAGAATTATCTGAATAGATGACAGAGGTATTTAAACCGTGTAAATTAAACTGATATTGAG